>CM060320.1:24298577-24308577 GCA_030674155.1 Stramonita haemastoma
GGGGATGAGTTGAACAGAAACAATGACGAAGAAAAATACAGGGGAGAGGGAGGGGGTAAGGAGAAAAACTGAGGACTAAAGCGCATATGTTCGAATGAATTTTGTATTTAACCTTAAAAAATCTACCTACAAAGGAAATTATTAACAATTTTTGTGATATCTCGGAGAAAAAAAAAAAGGGCGAAAATTAAAAAACTTAACCCACATTCTAAAAATCAATACATTTGGGTTTGAAATGGTCATGACCTTAAAGTTAAACCTTGACTTGGACTAGTTTTGTTGCACTCAACTATTGACATGCGTTAATATTTAAAATAAAGCTGAGAGATGATGAGACTAACTGTATTCTGAATCTTACTTAGCTATTCTACCTGCAAATGTAAAATAATTGTCTCTGATACATTTTTTTTTCTTGATCACGTATTCATGTAAGTTCATCATACGATGGTCTGGTAAACGGGGTTTTTTTTCAGTTTGTTGCGGCACCACATGGGTCAAATAATAGTCTCAGAGTTGCCTTCAGGGCGTTTGCCATGCCTAAACTAGAAAACCTAATTGTAGAGGTCCCCCATAGTGTGTTGCTTAGTAGCATCAAAATATGTGGAATTAGAAATACACCTGTTTCTCCTCTTTCTTCTTCATCTTGGTGAATACCACCCACTTTATAGACACTTTCTGTGGACATTTATGAGAGGTACTTCTGCGGAAAAGAGACACAGAGTAGCTGCAGCACAAACAAATAGACACAGAAAGACAACTTTTCTGAAGTCAGAATGCGGCTACCTGAATGGGGGCGGCAAAAAGGGTCGCACACGCAACAATCTCACCACTGATGAACCTTGGAGCTCTAGCTGTGGAAAGAAAAACTCACAGAGCAGAAAAAGAAGAAAGGCAACTACCCAGTGCACGCAGAGAATTGTGCCTATAGAAAAGCCCACTACACGTGGATGTCCGGCAGATGATTAAATACTCCCAGATCCATCAGGACAATACCAGATTCAGCTTCTTTATATTCACTGCCATGCCCAGCCCCCCCACCCCCCCCCCCCCCCCCCACCCCCAATTAAACGCCACACTCAACCAAAAAACAAAAAACCAGCATAAATCAGGGGCAAATACAACTCTTATGTTTTAAGAAATGTCTTCTTCTTTGTCGTCGAACGCTCAGACATAAACTATTCTTGTCTGTCGTATGAGTGAAAATGTGTTGCGCTGTTGCTAAGGTCGAGACAAGTCAGGCCCAGCGCATCCAATTTCGGCGTAGGAGAGAATTGTTGTTGTTTTTTCAAGTCTTTCTGGAAAAAAGGCAAGAGAATGGACATAGAAAGCAGAGAAAAGACAAGGCCAGGAGGAGATTGGAAGAAAAGGAACAATGCAGAAGCAAAGAGAGGGTTAGAAAAAAGGAAATTCTTAGCATAGAATTTCCAGAAGGTGGGTCTGCTATTTATATCGACAGGCCCCTTGGCCATCCCCACGAAGGGGATTTTTTTTTTCGAATTACAGTTACCTCAACAATGTGACCAAACCATGCACTCATACACCACAGACGCACCAGTCAAAAAACAAAACAACCCGACTGTCTAGACTGGACTATTAATCTCCCCTCAAGCGTTCCTAACTACGACAAAAACCTTTCCCAATTATTTCATCATCGCAGTCCATCAGTCACATAGTCTTCACACAGAAGGCAGACCATAGCTATTCCTGTTCACGGTAGGTCTGGCCACGTCTCTCCATCATTCCTTCTCATCTCTCAACCCTGTTCTCCTCCTCCTCCTCCTACCAATCCGTCCAATCACATTCTTTCTTGGAGTCTTTGACAAGATTCGGTGATTTCCTGAAGAGATATTGTGTGGGGGTAGCACCAAGAGCCAACCAAACAACAAAAAAAGAAAGAAATATAAAAGAGTGATAAGTCCAGCAACCTCATATCCGAGCTGCTTACATGGTCAGCGACTGATCTCTTTTTGTTTCAGGACAAGACCATGATTATCCATTAATTAAGTCTGCTGGCTAGCGCTTTCACTACCATGTAGCATCTTTACCGGTCAGTTAACACGAGCGTTCAGAGAGGATTAGCTTCAATCGGGATACAGAGATTTCTTGACGCGTTCACAAAATTGCGCTGGATACCCCCTCCAACTCCCCTCCCCACTCACCATCACAGACTATCAATCACTTGCTTCATAGAAGCCGACTATTCCTGGGAGGTCTGCTGCTTCTGTTTAATCAGTGCTTCTTCCCCCAGTGCAGTAACCCTCCTGGGATTCTATTAATCACCCTCTTTTCCCAAAGCTCTGCTAAGATTCGGTGATTATCTGCTGGAAGGTTGAAGGGAGACGGGGGCGGGGGGGGGGGGGGGGGTATTACGAGGTGATGGTGGTATTGTGAAGCTGCTGATGAGTACTTGAGTACAATATCTTTGAGTAACAGCCTATACTGTATGATATTCGCGTACGCACAATGCCCAATCAGTAGGCTAGCTTTGCTAGGCTTAATCCATTCAACTGTCATTTACAGCTTTCATCATCACTTTAGCGACGGCTTTTATTGTTGTTGCTGCTGTCCGTGATGGTGGTGGTGGTCGCCGTAATATCACCACCGTCGTCGTCATCGTTGTTGTCTTCATCGTTGGCAATAGCATGATCATTATCATCACAATCATTATCATCATTAGTAGCAGCAGTAGTAGTATAGATGTTGTAGTTGTGGTGGTGGTAGCAGCAGTAGTAGTAGAATCTTACACTGTCATGACATAGCAAAGCCATATAGAGGCTTAGCTGTATCCTTTCAGTTTCTGAAAAGATAATGTTAATTCTCTCCCATGCCGAAGTCGGATGCGCTGGGCCTGACTTGTCAGGCGCATAACGGCACCGCAACGCATTTTTTATTCATAATTATGACAGACTACAATAGTTGGTGTGTGAGCGTTCGATGAAGAAGAAGGGTGAAGCTTCTGGGATTTCTGTGTAATGAGTAAGCTTGCATTCTGTGTTGCTTTGAATCTTGGCGTCAATGACATGTTGTCCTCACTAGCTTCGTCTGTTTTGTAATTTTCCGATGATTTCAAATGTACTGTCAAGTAGAACATTTACCATTTTCTTTTCTGCTGGTGTAGTTGCCACTTGTCGCAGTATGGCTGCCTGTATGGTGAGGTACTTAAAAAAAAAACAGTCACACACGCAAACTTCTTATACATTGTGCAATTTCAATATCACAGTGATTTCCAGGTGGGATGAGCGAGTATGAGTGCACATTCTGGGTGACCCCCAGAGTGTTAAGCTGGGGAACGCACAACAACAACTTGTTGATCTTACCTCTTCAAAAAAAATGTTATCGGGTCGCTTTTGTGAGGCGAATGGTTAATTTTGATAAACACATATATTAATGAGGTTGTAACATTCAAAATGGCACTGAAGCTGTGACCGCCAAGGAAACAGCTATGTTACGGTGTGTGGAATGCAAACTTTTTCGAGTCATTTGGTAAGGGAGAGGGGTTTTCATTGGGAAAAAAAGACAACCATCTAGTGTTAAATTAAAGAAAATTTAATAAAGCACAGAAGAAGGCAGAGCAATATTGCAACAAAAGAAAAAACAAACACAAAGAGGCGTTTAACATAAAAGAAATCAACATAAACAAAGCGGAAGCAGAAGATATAATTATCAAAATGACAGAATTGACTACAACAACATCTTTTTTTTTTTAAGTAATGAAAATGGCAGCAAGCTACTGGTTGTAGGATATTTTGTTTGAAAAAGCCACCACTGCATCAGAAAATAGTCCGCTGATAAACGTAGCACAACAGCCACACTCTTCCCATAGGGGCAGACTATTCTCATGTCCAGTAGGTATGGGTCGTCATTCAGTAACTCTCCTCCTTCACTTCCCACAAAATCCCCGAAGTCTGGATGCAGCTACCTTCATGGAGGGAATAAAATGGCCGCATGAGCAAAATTTCCCCACCGTGAACCTCAGAGCTCTAGCCGAGGAACGTGAGGAAAAACCCAATTCCCAGAGTTATCTGTTGATTTGTCCCTTCAAAGTCTTGACAAATTCGATGATTTCTGCGACAGGTATTGTCTGAAGACCAGATCTGATGGAACAGTAGCGTGATTCGGTAGCATTTTTTATATCTATGTGTCCAACTTTTTCCGGTCAGTGACTGCTTAGGTAGGTATACACCTCATTAAAATGTAATCCAAACATTAACATTTCAATCAAGCGTAAAGTTTACAACCAGATTAGCGATTAGTTCTCGCCATTAAAGATCAAATCAATCATTAAAGATAAAACCAAGTCGTAGTTTACAACCAGATTAGCGATTAGTTCACGTCATTAAAGATTAAATCAGTCATTAAAGATTAAACCAAGTCTGTAGTTTACAACCAGATTAGTCCGTATGCTATTCCATTGATGAAGCAAGCGTTTATGAGAACTTCTTAGCTGAGCACTGTGAAGGTATTATCACCCGAATGCAAAAAAATCTTTCGACTCCTTCACAAAAATAGCACTGTGTCCCCCCACCTCCCATCCAGGTTCCTGCCCATTACAGACTAATCCTTCACATCTGGATGGGAAGCTGTCGATTCGTGGTAGGTCTACTACTACCTCTCTTAATCACTTTCTTCCCCCTAGTCCAGGGTCTCTTGTGTAGTGGTGCTTCATTATTCACCCTCTCCATGGTAATCATCAAGATTCGGTGATTTCCTCACTCCTGCTATTATGGAGATCCTGTACAAACTCTCCCTGGTGCACTATTATACTGAATGACAATGGCAGTATGCCTGATAATGGCATGCCCAAAATGTCCACGCTAAGTGGTCTGGTTCATTAGCCTGTCATCATTTAGCTTCTGTAGTCAAATTAATCGGCCTCAAACCCGTATAGGGCATGGGCCACCAGTAATTTGGGCTTTGGGGGGTAAGTGGATCGTTGGCCTAGAGGTAACGCAACTGCCTTAGAGAGTGACCAATCCGGGTTCGATTCCCATTATTGTGCCCAAAATTTCCCCCCACCCCCCCCGATAAACCAAGATCCCGTGTGCAACATGCATTTTTGCGCATGTGAAAGAACCCACAGCAACAAGAGTTGTTCCTGGCAAAATTTTGTACAAAAAGCCACTGTGATAGGGAAACAAATACACATGTAGACAGGAACAAACAAAAAATTGGTGGCGCTGCTCTTGTGGTGACGTACTCTACCTGTGGAGAGAGGCCAGAATTTCACGCAGAGAAAATGATGTGCCGTGACTTAAAGTTGTATACAAATATAGCTTTGATACACACAAATCTAGCCGCCGCTGTAGTCTAGTGGTTAGGGAGTTGGACTCGTAATCTAAAGGTTGCGGGTTCGATCCCAGCTTTCGGCTATGGCGTTGTGCCCTTGGAAAAGGCACTTTACAGCTATTTTCTCACCCCACCCAGGTGTGAAAGGGGTACCAGCCTTGTGTTGGGGTTAACCCTGCGATAGACTGGCGTCCTATCCAGGGGGGTCTATGACTCTCAGTCGCTTAACGCCACAGAAACCGGGATAAGCACCGGCCTGATGAGCCTAAGGCTCGGAGAGACTTTAACTTAACACACAAATCTATGCACTTTACCCTTCTCCCATCCCCCCCCCCCCCCCCCCCCCACACACACACACAAAAGTAAAACAAAGCCCGCTGGGTGTGTGTGTGTATGTGTGTATGTGTGTGTGCGTGTGTGTGCGTGCGTGCGTGCGTGCGAGCAAAACAAAGCCCGCTGGGTCTGGGTGGGTGGGTGGGTGTGTATGTGTGTGTGCGTGTGCGTGTGCATATGTGCGTGCGTGCGTGCGTGTGTGTGTGCATATGTGCGTGCTCGCGTGCTTGTGTGCGCGCGTCGTGCGTGCGTGCGTGTGTGCGTGTGTAAAGTTCCCTAAAAATTATGACCCCAACTGCATCCCAGAATTTTTCTTCCCAAACCATCACAGCACATCAATCACAGTTTCCCCGACTGGAAAGCATCTCTGTGCCTGGTATAATGTCCGCTTCCCCGATCAATCAGTCTCTCTTCTTCTCAGTCCACTCGCCCTTGCGGTCATCTATCTCAGTCCTGTTCATGCTTTCCTAAGTCACCACACACAAGACATGATCTGACAGAAACGAAGGAGAATTCCTATACGTACAAATCTAAGTGTTCAATCGGCGGCGGTTGATCTTTTTTTCTTTCTTGCTTTTTTGGGAGGTTTTTTTTCTTTCTTTTTGCGTTTCACGTCTAGTGTTTCAAAGTTTACCAATGGTGAGATTTTTGCGTAGCCTACGCGTCTCACCATTAAGGTAGCGGCGTTCCCATTTCACAGATGATGTCTACACACATTAAGTCCTTCGGATGAGACTTTAAACCGAGGCCCCGTGTGCGTACGCACGCAGAACATCTTGCGCACACGTTAATCCTGTTCCGCTTTTCGTAAGAGTAGGCCATCGTGTGCCGGTGGGAACAGATGACAATATTTACAAAACTCCATACACACGGGACCGGATGAAAAAAAGCACATGATTGCTTATTCTGTTATCCTCGATATAAAAGAATAAATAAATAAATAAATAAATAAATAAGTGTGCACGCATATAGATGATTATGTTTGTCATCTGTTCTTACCGGCACCAATGGCCTAATCTTGCGAAAGGCGGAACTTTTTTTTCATTGTGTGCGCAAGATGCTTTGCGTGTATTTGCACATGAGGCCTCGGTTATTACAAACCCGGGCTCGATCCTGGTCCGTCAAATCGCGAGCGCAAGACCATTATGCTATCCCACCCCACCCCCCACCCCCCTTCCACCTCCTCCAAACCAGGTGGTTGATCTGATTTATTTCGTTGTTATTCGGACTCTAGGCAAATTCTAAATTATTACATTTCTTTAGTTATTATTACACTATGTCATGAAGTTACCAAGTCAACTGATTATAATAAGACGTTAACTTCGATGACTGCATCGATAATTTGTGTATGTGGGTCTTCCTCTCCAAGTTACAAGGATTTCTGCTTTTTTCGACCTTGCTATTGAGAAGCGCCAGGCCCGTTCATAGGTAGGTAGGTAGGTAGGTAGGAAGATAGATAGATAGATAGATAGATAGATAGATAGATAGATAGATAGATAGATAGATAGATAGATAGATAGATAGATAGATAGATAGACAGATAGACAGGTAGATATAGACTGACAAGAAGGTAGACAGACAGACAGACAGGCAGGCAGGAAGGCAAGCAGGCAGGCAGCCAGGCAGATAGATAGATAGATAGATAGATAGATAGATAGATAGATAGATAGATAGATAGATAGATAGATAGATAGATATAGACAGGCAGGAAGGTAGGTAAGTACACAGACTGACAGGTAGGCAGGCACGCAGACTGACACACAGGGAGACAGACAGACGAACAGATAGATCAGGAAGGTAGGTAAGTACATAGACTGACAGGTACTAGGTAGGCAGGCACGCAGACTGTCATACAGGCAGACATACAGACGAACAGATAGATCATTTTTTTTTTTTTAACAACTTTGATCTGGAAATGATTTCAAGAATATGATTGTAAGACCAACCACATGGTTCACTGGTTCGAAATCCCAAACAACCAGGGTTGTCCAAAATAAATGCCAGCATTTTCGCTGGATCCACATAACCTAACATGAATTTTCTCTTCACACCTCATTACGCAAGTTATCTCTAGCGATCATGAAATTAATTCTCTCTCTCTCTCTCTCTCTCTCTCTCTCTCTCTCTCTCTCCTCTCTCTCTCTCTCTCCTCTCTCTCTCTCTCTTACCGGGTGGCCTGTGTAATGCCTTGTCTTTTCCTGTGCTTGCAAGTTTGCAGGTCTTCCCGCTGGCCTCAGCCGACACATTCCGAATTCCCATCAGCTCATTTCATCGTGCGTAAATAATGATTTGATCTTCTGCATGTGCACGTACCCGAAGAGGAACAAGGAACAGGTAGATCTGCATTTGAAGTTGATCTAGGAGATCGGGAAAATCCCCACCCATAATTCACCAGAAGCCACTGCCGAGATTCATACTCACTACTCCATGGATCCAATAGATTGAAATCAAGTGGTCTTAAACAGTCCGCTAAAGGCCTAGCGTCTATAAATTGTAACTGTAAAATACGTTAAAGATGGCAACTATCAGTCACTGTACAAGACCAGAAAAGTCACACAGATTGACTTATCACCGGGATGGCAAGTATTTAGATCTAACTTCACAAAATATGAGGACTCAACCAAAACTGCAATTATGCAACTTCGTTTCATGCACTGAGTTGAAAAAGGTTAGACACGGACAAGATCAGTATCATTATCAGTCCCATAACCTAGATGGTTGTCGAGGAGACACAAGGGACGTTTTGGTCGACAGTTTTCTTCAGGCTGGTGTGTCCTCAGCAGTTTTGCAGCAACACAGCCATGTTAAGGCTGGTCCAGTTTTTTTATATTCTTCATCTATCTGCTCGTGCGTCTTCCTCCCTCAAATGTATCCCTGCTAAGTTGACAAACAAGCTAATCTCTTGAAAAATATTTATATGAAAACGGCAGACCAGACAGGATAGGAACCAAAGAAATCTACCATTTTTTATGAAGAAAGGCCGTACTTCTTTAGAATTCACCACACCATCCATATTTGCATATTATGGCTGTCCATAAAAATGATTTCTTCAACTATCAGATTCACCAACCATACTCCCACCTCCCCTTATTTACCATCCATCCCCATTCCTAAACACCCACTTAATTCCCTGGTTGGTAACAACGCTAGTATTGATCATGCCTGCGAAGAGAGCGGCCATTCTCAGTCCAGATTAGTTCACACCACATCATCAGTCAAAGGGCTCCAGTTTCCCGTCTTTTCTTGTGAATGTTTTATAGGCATCCTTCCAGACCAGAAACTTCTGAGAAGACTACAAAAGGAAACCGCAGAACTCCAGTGGTGTCGTAAAATTCAATTACAGACACTAGTGGAATAGTGGGGAAGGGGGGAGGTCTTTTTCAGTTATATAGGCTATGAGGCAAAGTGTACTAAAATCTAAGATTAATCAGAAATTTATTTTTTGTTTTGGACTGGGGGGGTTTTGTTGGAAGGGAAGGGGGGCCAAGTGATGACTGACATTGTTTTTTATCTGTTCCTGCTCTGACAAACCTTTAAAAAAAAAAAGTGTTATAGGACATCACAGAATTTCAATAACCTATTGAACTGTCTTCCAATGGCAACGAAACACACAACACAAATTTTCCCTCAACACACCAAGAGATCACCATCCATGCACTTCAAATTCTTTGATGTTAATAACCAACCACACAACAGATACTACCTCCCCCCCCCCCCCCCCCCCCCCCTCCATAAAAAGGACAAAGGCGTCAAACGACACAATACACCCTGAATGCTGTATCAGATACCCTAACTTAATAACTCAGGGGAACTGAAACTAGGCTGTACTCCAAACACAAGCCATTCCACTTACATGATTGATTTTCATTTTTAAAGCAGATGTAATGATCCCACCAAAGTAAGAAAAATGTCAAATGCCATACATAGCAAGTAACATTTGCAGATTCGGTATCCCATACCTATGCCAGTGTTTCATTAAAATTTCATTGTGGTCGCCAGAGCACTATCAGATAACACAGACAAAAGGACACTGCCATAAAACGATGTTGACATTTGGGAAACCAAAGGGCAGGAGAGTGAATGAGAAGAGAAAAAAGAAGCAAGTTAAAGAGGACCACAAACAAGAGGACAAGAAAAGAACAGAAAGAGACTGCTAGAAAAGAAGAAAATTCATCTAGCTCAAAATTCCCAGATGTGAAAATACAAATCCACACAGCCATGTGCATCTCAGGACCAACTATATAATTTTTAAGGGTTAAGGGGAAAAGGAAGGAAAGAAGGAATGGACAGAAATTTGTTTTTAAATTCTTCAGACACAAACAAGCTTTTTGGAATAATTACATTTAAATCAAAAGTGTCTCTTTTGTTACTAAAAGGTTAC
>CM060320.1:24313577-24348577 GCA_030674155.1 Stramonita haemastoma
TTGAGTTGGAGAGAGAGCTAGATCTAGATGGAAAAAAGAGGCAAGAGCCAAAATCAGTCTTACCCCCCCCCCCCCCCCCTTCCACCATATGAAAGAGAGAGGAGAGAGAGAGAGAGAGAGAGAGAGAGAGAGAGAGAGAGAGAGAGAGAGAGAGAGAGAGAGAGAGAGAGGGAGAGAGAGAGAGAGAGAGGTTGGGGAGGGACCATTTTGTATTTCCATTCAGAGTTGGAGAACTAGATTTAGATCTAGATGAGAAAAGGGGTTAAAGCCAATATCTAAGTCTTATCTTTTCCTCCAGTCCCATAAAGCAGAGAGAGAGAGAGAGAGAGAGAGAGAGAGGAGAGAGAGAGAGAGAGAGAGAGAGAGAGAGAGAGAGAGAGAGAGAGAGAGAGAGAAGAGGGGGGGGGTCAAAGTCAATTTTGTATTTCCACTTTCAGAGTTAGAGAGATCTAGATGAGGAGAGGTGAAAGCCAATATCAAAGTCTTGCCCCTCCCCCTCCCCAGGAGGGAGGAAGAGAGAGAGAGAGAGAGAGAGAGAGAGAGAGAGAGAGAGAGGAGAGAGAGAGAGAGAGAGAGAGAGAGAGATTCTGTTAAAGAGAGATCTAGATCTAGATGAGAAAAGAGGTGAAATCTAATATCAAAGTCTTGTTTTTCCTCCCATGCACAGAGAGAGAGAGAGAGGGGGGGGGGAAGAAGGAGAGAGAGAGAGAGAGAGAGAGAGAGAGGAGAGAGAGAGAGAGAGAGAGAGAGAGAGAGAGAGAGAGGGGGGGGGGGGTGGTCCAAAATCATTTTGATATCTCCAGTCGATAGTCTACCCTATGCCATCATTGTTGCCAAGCACAGGCTACTTGTCTAGCTAGATCTGAAAAACCGCCTTGAAAACTCTTAGGTCTGCCAGCTTTGAACCCTGCTTCTTCCACTAACATCTCTGTCACAATGACGTCACTTGTTTAGGAGTCACGGCTCCTTTAAAAAATGACGTAATGACGTAAATGAGTCAGAAAATGACGTCAGACCAGCAGCTGTGTGACGATTTTGATGACTGTGGGCGCTAATCAGTGCATCCTGCTGTCCCTGGGGTATCAACGTAATGACCCACGCATGTAGCGCTATTTTGAAACTATACAAACGGCAGTTGCGGGGGCGCACTGTTTGTTCAAATATGCGCTATCCACAGTTTTTTTGCGTCCGTCAGGGCGCACTGGTCACATTATTTTGCGGCAAAGTTGAAAAAAATGCGGGAATCCCGCAAGGGCGCACCCTAGAATCAACACTGTGATCTCATTTCAAAATTGATCAACACGAACACACTCAGCACAAATTACACACCTTCATAAACATCGAGTTATCTTACTCCTCTTTCATTCACCCAGCAAAACTGTCAATCGAAACCCTCATAAAAACACTCATACGCAGCAAACTGATGATAATCACAGTATATTTGAAAATACAAATTCTTTTAACTACAACATGGAATCTCATTCACAATGCAACTTCTCTCCAAATATTTTTTTTCCTGCAACTACAAACATCACAAAATTTCACTTGGTCTGTACAAGCTCAACAACTGTCCAACTTTCTTTCAAAGCACCGTATAACCCAACCAATGAGACTTTTAGTCTTTCGCGTCACCAATCCCATCAGCACCAATAGCAAACATGGCTTCTGCTTCCGGAAGACATGGTGAATCGTAGATCTTGCAGATTCGGGTTTCACCTCGGCCTTTTCGGAGGTAGAGTCTGAAATAAAAGATAGATGTCAGAAAATCCTAAGAGACAAACATTTTTTTAGGTTCTACCAGCTGTAGTAGAAAAAAAATATGTCAGCAGGTACAGCCCAGCTTACATGAACATAATTCTTTTTGTCCCTCGCCTCGAGCCCTGCTGTTCACCAACAGAGATTTTGTGTATGCCTGCCACGAAGGTAGCCACATTCTTACTACAGAATATATGCTGGGTATGTTTGTGTTTTCTTAACCCATTGAACGCTGACATGAATTACTGGATCCTTAACATGCATATCCTTATCCTTAACATGCATATCTGATCTTCTGCAAGAATGTATACATAAGTACACAAAGAGAATTAAGGCACTGGCAGGTCTGCACTTGAAGTTGGCCTGAAAGATTGTAAAAATTCCCACCCTTAACTCACCAGACCCTGCCAAATTCAAATCCACAGCTTCATGGACCCATGGGATTAAAGTCAAACAGTCTTATCTCTTGGCTACAGCAAATGAGTAGTTTTCTCCTTTCCTACATTTTTCTCTCTGCATTTTGGTGGTGTTTTTTTGTTGTTGTTTTTAACTTAATCCATTTTAATTGAACTTTCACAAAAAAGCTATCACAACAAACAGAACAAACAAAATGTCCTGTTTAAAACAGATTTTCTCACTTTTCCTTTACACTGAGCAAGTGTGTATTTGACAATTTTTTCTTGTTTCTGCTAGCATTCAGTGCCTTTCCTTCATTACATAATCAGTTCAAGGGACTTTACCTTCTGTTGCTGAATGTTTGAGAATATGTCCACTCAGTTCCTTCCCTTCTCTTGGAAAGTTTTCTACGCTTACTTGAGTTCAAATAACCATATGCTTTCAACATGGCAGAACAGAGAAAAGAAGCTTAAGAGACATTGTCAAGCGGCTACCATAAAAATTGAGGTAAAAGTGTCCAATAACCTATGGGGCCGTAGGAAAGCGAGGCATCAGAGACCTCAGCTTCTCTAGGAGCCAGCATTTTGAGGGTGGTGCCCATCTCCTCTCCCTTGCTGCTTTACCTTCCCTGACCCTAAAGAGGGCAGGTGCCCATTTACATCTGGGGGGACTGTACTAAAACCAAGGTGCGCAAACAGTCACCCATCCAATTGGTAACCATGTTCGATGCTGCATAGCTTGGGGAAAGTGAGTGCTCTAACCACTGAGCTATCCCGCCCTCCATAAAAAAAATGAAGTCGTTAACAACTACAGCTAAATATTAAGACACTCTACTCTCCCGAGGCCACATATGTGATTCTATCACATCGTAGTTGATAACAGGAAAATCTGATCTCATGAGACAAGAAAGAAAAATGGGGGGAAAAAAAGACACTCTACTCACTCAACTAAAGACTAGCAAAGACAGGGAAAAGCTCTCACCTGGTGGTGGAGGCATGGGCGATGATGTTGCCCCCGATGGGTTTCTTCGGGTCTGCGGAAAACATGGCCGCTCCATCCACCTGAGCCACCACCTGATTGGTCATCACCACGGCAACGCCATACTGCACACCAAACACATGGTAATGTTAAGATCTGATATAGTCACGCATAACATCTTGCGCACACATTAAAACCCTGTTCCGCCTTTCGGAAGAGCAGGCCATCACGTGCTGGTAGGAGCAGATAACAAAATAAATTTTAAAAACAGCATGCACACAGGTGTCGTGTTTAGACACCATCCCTGAGGAAAAATCAGGGAGTTGGAGTCCCAGGGCAGCTGGGGGCTGTAAATGGCAATGTTCTGGTGGCTCCTGCGACGGTACTGGAACAATTCGTATCGGTCATTGCCTTTCCAATGGATCATTCCAGTGCTGTGGAGAGGGGGGGTCTGCTGCATGGGTAACAGCTTGCCCTCCATACTTACTTACCCAGGCTTTGAACTCTAAAGACTAGAGCACAGTGCAACCCCATAGTCTTTCGAGACTGATGGGTACCTACTACTACTGATATCGCACTCTGAAAATTTTTTCTGAATGTTGCAAAAGTGAGAAAGCTATAACACCAACGTAGTATGACTTACATGTCATGACACTGTATTGTGAGAAATGCTACAGGGACAACAGATGCTGTAAAATAAAATTGTTTTACAATTCAGTGCCATCGAGTAATCTTGATATAAAATATCACAGTAAAATATTGCAAAATGTGGAGTATAACCCTGTCATGTAATCTGGAAATGTGGGAAAACCCTCACAGCTTTACTGTTATCAAGCAAAAGGACACAATATGTGTGTGTGTGTGTGTGTGTGTGTGTGTGTGTGTGTGTGTGTGTGTGTGTGTGTGTGTGTGTGTGTGTGTGTGTGTGTGTGTGTGTGTGTGTGCGTGCGCGCGCGTGTTCATGCCTACATACAAGCATGAATATGTATGCACACATGTGTGCACACTAAATTGGTACCAGTTGCTATTTTGGTTTAAAAAAAAGAGAAAAAGCAGCTTTTACTGACACCGCCCCCTGTTCTTTGGCAAGAGCTCTGAAGTTCACCAATGGTGCAATTTTGTGAATGCGACTGTTTTTGCCCACCATGAAGGCATCCACATTCCAACTCCACGCAACCATATCAATTAAAACAAAAGTCTAGGCGACAAACCTCATCAGCAAGTCTTAACAGCATACGCAGAAATCTGGCAAGGTGCATCTGTCGCGCTGACAGTTCTCCTCGACCTGAGTAGTCTGTTCTGTAGAGGGCTGTGGCGCTGTCCACGATCAGCAGAGCGTACCTGGAACATTGTGATCACACAGTCCTTCAGTCACTGGATGGGATTCCTCTGAAGTCAGAGTATGGCTGCCTATATGGAGAGGTACTTGAAAACAGTCAGTAATGCAAACTTCTCATTCAGTGTGAAATTTCAATCTCACAGTGACTTCCAGGTGTGATGAGTGAGTCAGAGTGCACATTCTGGGTGACCCCCAGAGTGTTAAGCTGGGGAATGCTCATTAACTGGATAGGACATATGTATGTACTGTTTGCTGTAACCACACTCTTGGATAGACAAAGAGCCTTGTTCTAATGAATGTGCTGATTTATATTGCTGTTCATTTGCTGTGTTTATTTGTTGTGGTCTTTTTTCTTTTGCCTTTCAGCTTCTGATTCACCTTGTTTATTCAGATGATAAACGGCAAGATGTGTGTGAGGAAACAACAAAAGCCTATAACCTTAACCCTCTTAGTCCTGAACTGGGATTTGCCAGGATTGAATAATTTAATTGATGTACACTTGTATTCTGTATCAGTAATGAAAGTGAAATTGCTCAAACATGCCAGTATATCTATACTTTTGCATATATTCATGCTAATGAACTTACACACACACACAATCATATACAAGCACACACTCAAACATGCACACGGAATGTTCAAGCACCCGTAATTACACTTTTTGAGATTCGACTTATAAGACAAGGAATGTAAACGCATTCTCAATCAAATTTTTCAGATTCTACCCACGAGATTCAACTGACCTGAGGACAGCTTTAGCGACAGTTAGTAAGTTACTGACCTGGATTCTGCCATCATGGCCGCTGCCTGGATCAGGAGTTGTGACTGGTGGTCACTGTTGTAGGCCCGGGCATAGGCCACATTGTCCAGCACATCACTGCCCTTCAGCCCATACCTGGACACACGGCAACACACTGTCTACATGCTTCTCAAATCTTGCGCACATGTTAAATCATGTTCCACTTTTCCAAAGAGTGGGCCATCGTGTGCTGGTGGGAACAGATGACAAAATTTACAAAAGTGCATACAGACGGGGACTGGATGTAAAAAAGCACATGAGTGCTTATACCATTATCCTCAATATAAAAGAATAAATTAATTAACTAATATGTAAAGCACATAAAACCTTTCATATCCAATGGTGATTTAGCTTTACAGTCCTATGTTGCATTTTTGTGACATGAATAGCTTACTGCGCATGATTACAGAAATGCAACATGATTGTAATACACTATTCTTACTCTCATGCTTGACAACACAAAAAAGACTGCAGCTGACATCAATGTCCAAGGATTCCTTTCGGTGGTCTACAGGTAACGCACCTACCTAGAAAGAGAATAGTCTGGGTTCGATCCCCATTTGTGCACAAAAGTTTTTACCATCCACTTGACTGTGAGCGGTGGTCTAGGTGCTAGTCTTTCAGATGAGACAATAAACCGAGGTCCAGTGTGTAATATACATTTAGCTCAAGTAAAAAAAAAAAAAACCCAGAGAAACAAGACAGTTGTCTCTGGCAAAATTCTGTAGAAAAAAGTCACCCTGATAGGGAAACAAATAGAATTGCAGGAAGGGAAAGAAAAAACAATATGTAAAACTGCTCTTGTGGTGATGTGCTCCCCCTGGGAAGAACAGCCTGAATTTCATGCAGAGAAAGGTGCCACTACTTAAAAGTGGTATATTTTTTTTTTCCTTTACTTTAAGTGGTGTACAAACACAAATTACATTATCAGTGGTCGCTTTTTTTGCCATGACTAAGCACTGTCTTCAATTGTTTGGTTTAAAAAAAGTTTCATTCAAAAAGAGCATAAGTCAGTAATAAGGCAGCTGGGGAAGAACATCAAGTCATAGCTTATTTCAGTCCAACCCTTGTGGCAAACCAGCAACACTATGTTTTGTGAACAATGAGGCACCAAGCCTATGCACTAAGCTGGGACCATAATTTAATCTACAACAGCACATGTACTCACATGCACACACACGCGACACACACACACACACACACACACACACACACACACACACACACACACACACACACACACACACATCCACAACTAACTCGTCACAATAGATAAATTCTGTTTTTTTGACAAACCTATCTGCAACAGCCAGCAGTCTTTCAGGTCGAAATGTGCCCTCTGTGTCTATGTACATGGCTTTTCCCTCTCCTCCCCCCATGTCTATCGGCAACTGCACAATAACAAACCAGTATAAACTATTACACTATTTTCTCTACTTGAATAACAAAATCAGTGTATCACACTATTTTCTACTGCAGAATATTAATTAAAACCAGCACATCAAACTTTCTACGCTTTATAAAACTTGTTGACTTGTTTCCTTAAAAAAAAAAAAAAAGGCCAAGTTTGACATAAAAAACAAAGATTCTGTCATTTAATTCTGGAATTTCTGCAGTAATTGTATTGACTATTGGAACATCTGCCAAACCTCAAAAACCATTTGATGTTTTGTTATAGACTAATTCTGATAAAAACTGAAACTTTACACCAGACAATTTTGTTTTAAACAAAGCATTTTTACTAAGAAGTACATTCTTACTCAGTACATTTATACAGTGTGAAAAGTTCCCTTTATGAATATGATTCAATCAATAATAAAAGTTAACACATAAATATGCAGAATGCTGCTCATGGATAAAAAAAATTCAAGACATACATAAGCCAAACAAATGGAAAACATCATGTGAAATGAGAACTGACCTGACATGTCACTGCCATAGTGTGACACAACTGAGTCTTTCCCGTCCTGAATTCACCGAAGATCTCTGTGATCGATCCAGTCTCCACTCCACCTGATGATCACACCAACAGATATTTCATACTCGAAGAATATACTGATATCTTTCTTTTACCTCCCCCCCCTCCCCATATCAATTTTTTTCCCCTTTCAATGAAACCTCCCGAAAATATACATGTGTATCCACAACACTGGAACAATTTCTTTATAAGAAGAGTAAAAACAAAAAGTACACTTTGTTTTTAAGTATACATCACAAGAAACTTTTTTTAAATCTTAGTTATTAAAAAAAACACCTTCATCACTGGTTTTCATGCAAACATCTCTGAATCTTTCAGTATTTCTAACAGATAAAAAAAAAAACCTACTGATATTAAAGAACAAAACAAAAAAAAACCAATCTTACCCTGCAACAGTTTGTCCAGTTCCTTGGAGCCAGTAGTGACCTGAATGATTTCAGAGCGTTTCTGATGGAACTCTGTGGCTGTTGTGAACCCCATGGGAACCAGCTTGGCAGCCTCTTGCTGTACACACACACATCCGATCCATGATCCATAAATTCAGATATAACACATAATTCATCCATAATCATATCTTAAAAAAACACCACCACCATTTTGGCAGCCTCTTGCAGCAAATGCAGAACTTAACATCCATCAATTCAGAAAACACATAATTCATCCATGATATAAATTACACATGCATATGTATACACACACAAACACATACATGCGCGTGCACGCACGCGCGCGCACACACACACACACACACACCACACACACACACACACACACACACACACACATGCCTAGAAAAACAAACTAATCAAAAGCAAATTAGTTAAGTTAAAGTCTGTCCCGAGCCTAAGGCTCATCAGGCCGGTGCTTATTCCCGGTTTCTGTGGCATTAAGCAACTGAGAGTCATAGACTCCCCCTGGATAGGACGCCAGTCTATCGCAGGGTTAACCCCCAACACAAGGTTGGTACCCCTTTTGCACCTGGGTGGGGTGAGAAAATCGCCGTAAAGTGCCTTTTCCAAGGGCACAACGCCATAGCCGAAAGCTGGGATCGAACCCGCAACCTTCAGATTACGAGTCCAACGCCCTAACCACTAGGCTACAGCGGCGGCTAAAAGCAAATTAGCAGGCTTAAAATAGATAATTTTAAAAAAATAAAATAAAAAATTTCAAAAATCGACACTCAGACAAATGACAGACCCACTGACCACAATCTTGTCAGCCTTGGCCTCACTGATACCCTTAATGGCCAGCAGGGTTTTCTTGGGAGCAAAGGCCACAGACTCCACGGTGTAAAAACCAGCTTCCTCCAGCTTCTTCACGTCAGTGCCACTGATCCCATTGCCCTGAGGTACATAACGCAGCATACATTTATAGAAAAAATAAAATAAAACAAACAAAAAAAACATACATTCATAGATCTATATACCTGACATGATTAATGATTTGGCTATGTTTTTTTGTGCAGATATGTGTGTTTATTTATTTTTTATTCTTTTATTTTGAGAATAATGGAATAAGCACTCATGTGGTAGGGGTTTTTTTTTTGGTTTTTTTTTTTACACCCAGTCCCCATGTGTATGCAGTTTTGTTAATTTTGTCATCAGTTCGCACTTGCATACAATGGCCTATTCTTCCAAAAAGTGGAACAGGTTTAAACATGTGCACAAGATGTTCTCTGTGTGTTTGAAGAAGTTGGATTGTGACGACATCCCCCCCCCCACCTTTCTATTTTATCATTTTTGTCCTCTCCTTTAAAAATACAATTAAGCTGATGGGCACTAATTTCTTCGATCTACAAGTATTCAATTAATTATTCATGATTACTTACTGATGTAGCTGATGCTGATAAACTGTATTTGATCTTTTGTCATTTACTAAATTCCAAAATTTATTCGGTGAATACCTTATGGCCCATTTCATTTACAAATAAAAATCCAGAAACTACCACATTAGACATCTTGAAAGTTGTTAACAAGACAAATGCCATTTTATCCCAATGGGCCCCCTCCCCAATCTCCCTTGCAGCATGGAAGATTATTTTGTTAAAAAAAGAGTTAGGTTACTTATTGCTCTAAGTCTCTTTCTTCATGTCATTCATAGATATATACAAGTCAACACTCCTCCCCAGCACTCTGAAGCAAAACAATGTGCTGACAGCTATGAGTATGACACTGAAGGTATAGTATACTGACCTCCAATTTAGCCAGAGGCATGGGTCCAAAGGTATCATCTTCAGCCACCGAGTCCTGCTGCTGCTCTTGCTGCCGCTGCTGCATTGCCATCTTAATGTGTTGATCTTGACCGTCTTTTTCTGCCTTTAACTGTTATCGGTCAAAGATAATCTCTTTTTTTTGTGACTCTTGTTTTTATCTGCAAATAAAGAGGAAATCAGCAATTGCAAAGGGTAGTCTACACAAAAAAATTGCCTGCTTACTAATCTTGATATTTTTGTTACAAATTTTACAAATTTATAGCTTTGCTATGGGTATGTAAATTCTGTTAGTGAGATCAGTCAAAAATTCACTTGTGTCTTACTCTTAGAGCTGACGCCTGGCCTCCATGTTTTCAAAAGCCCAACCACTGACCAGTTTGAAAAACCAAACCCAGTGCAGACCTTGCTTGTGGGTAATGATGAACTATGCCCACTAAGAAATGTGCTGGCCACTCAAAAAAAAAAGGGGGGGGGGTATTGTGGCTGGAGCCAAGTGGTGGAAGAAGGTTGCCTCTCCAGGCAGATAGTGAGGCACCTTTTGTGTGTTGATCATTGAAAAAAGCTGTTCATGTTATCAACTTATCAAGAGTGAGAATAAATGGCATCATGTCACCCGTCACTCAGTTTCAGATTCAGACTAAACATCTACTATAACGTGAGACACTACTACTGTAGGCCTACTAGGCAGTGTAATGAGCGTATACTTACTATACTGTATTATAAAGTTAAATTACTCTATTGTCTTGAGTCGTTGAGATCAAGTGATCGAAAACGATGATCATGACACAATTATATGGCTATGTAACTTGTAAGTGTGTGTTTCCAGATGATTAAAAAGGCACTTAGGAATACAGATCATGCTCTTTCTTCTCCGGTAAAATAGCTGATCAATATGAATATGATTCACCATTCTCATTCTGGATGCGATCGTCCAAACAATTGTTGGGTCATCACAATGATCATCACACAAACACACTCCAGTGTATCCCCTTCTTCTAACCCTCTGCTCACACTAGGTCACCCAATGAATAAATCGACAAAAAAGTCAGATAAACGTTGCGCTCCTCTACTTTCCATTGTGATACATAATGTTCAATCAAACTCTGAAACTGGCTGAGCATCTTCTCAAATCCTGGTGAGTTTCGCAACTGCTGAGTGCGAGTCGCGCAATACTCTAGGTTTAGGAATAGGAGCAGTGCTTTTTATTTCAACCGACAGAGCAGCTCGACTGAACAGCATCTGGTCTATACAAACATAAAAATAACAAACAACTGCTAAATGTTCGCATACTCACGCCGATCAATCAATTGATAATGCGTTGTTAAAATAACACTTGCACAACCCGCCAAGTAGACGTCATGTAACAATAACAGTTACTCCCCTTAGTGTTTGAGGTCGTCTGTTTTTTTTTTCCAAAGTATCTTTTTACACAAAAAAGCCTTCTTTCGGACCACCAGAAAGATGTGATCATCTATTACTTTTTAGGATATCACTAACTCCTGAATAAAGAATGATATAAAATGCATAGCATTGTAACATAATCATATGCATATGCTTGTATATATGCGCACACACGCGACAAGACTGCTATATATACACTTACTTATTCAGAACATTGCTTTGGCAATTTGACGACCCGAGTTCGATTCCCGTTCGAGGGGATTTTTTCCCTGGAGTTAACATCAGTGCTGACTCCACTCTCCCCAAAAGTCTTTCGGATGATATTGTAAACCGAGACCCAGTGTGCGAACGCACGCAGAACATCTTGCGCACACGTTAAATCTTGTTCCACTTTTCGTAAGAGTAGGCCATTGTGTGCCGGTGGGAACAGATGACTATTTACACAACTGCATATACACGGGGACTGGATGAAAAAAAAGCACATGAGTGCTTATCCCATTATCCTCGATATAAAAGAATAAAAAATATAATAAAAAAAACTTATGTGAGTGCTCTTTCATTTGGCTAGTAACAATAAAGTATGTCATTGTCAATGTCACTATATCTATCGCTAGGCTATCTATCTATCTATCCCTAAGTCTGGCGACCGTGGGGGCACACCCAAGGCTTGACAAACAGTTCCCTCCATTCCTCTCTCTGTTATGACTTTCTCATGGTTTTGTTGAGCTCTGGGCTTGTCCATTCCCTGATGTTGTCCTCCCATCTCTTCCTTGGTCTAACTCTTTTTTTCCTTGCAGTATTGTTTTTGCAAGTCCTTTGATCTCGTGACATACCCATGCCATTTAAGTTTACGCTTCTTTACGATTGTTAGAACTAGCCTAATGAAAGAGCATTCACGCAAGTGTCTTGTAGGCCTATATATAAATTATATACACCAGCCTTGTCGCGTATAATATGTACGTATATGCCTTCAGCGCCTGGGCTTTATCACAGTTCTTGATTAAACCATTGATGCTGGGGGCAACAACAAAGTCAGAGGCTGCATGATCAGTGGCTGTCCCTCTCATGGAATTCCACTTTACAGCTTAGCCTTTAGTGATCGACTCTGACTCTGACTAGGAGGCTTGATTTGCACAGTCCTTATGTCCTGCAGCCCTGAAGGCTAGTTGGCCTTTGGAGAACATTTCCAACGCTGACTGTCCGTATGCCCTCTTGGCCGAGAGAGTGGGGGTGTACTGTGGGCAAGGCATCTCCACTATAATTAAATGTCTGCCCAGTTTCTGAAACAGCAGCTGCCTCCTCTGCTGTTTCGGAGGTCATCGTCGATCACGACGGACAAACAAACAAATGCATATATGCAAGCATATGCATATGCCTGTGTTATAATTGTATGCATTACATATCATTCTTTACACAAGAGCCGATGAAAAAAAACCCACCCCAGCATGTACACAGGTGTCGTGTTTAGACACCATCCCTGAGGAAAAATCAAGAAGTTAAGAGTCCCCAGGACAGTTCCGGGGCTGTATATAACGACGTTCTGGCAGTTCCTGTGACGGCACTGGAACCATTCGTATCAGTGATTGCCATTCCAATAGAGCATTGCAACAACGTGGAGAGAGAGAGAGAGAGAGAGAGAGAGAGAGAGAGAGAGAGAGAGAGGGGGGGTGGGGTGGTTCTGCTGTGTGGGTAACAGCTTGCCCTCCATACTTACTTACCCGGGCTTTGAGCTCTAGAGCCTAGAGCACAACTCCAAAGTCTTTTGAGACTGACGGATGCCTACCTGATTATTCTTTAATTCTTTTATTTCGAGGAACATGGAATAGACAGCAAAGCACTCACGTGATTTTTTTTTTTTTTTTTTTACATCTAGGCCTAGTCCCCATGTATATGTGGTTTTGTAAATTTGTTATCCATTCCCACCAGCACACAATGGCCGCCTATTCTAAATGGTAGATTAGGCTATAACTTGTGAGCAGCATGTTCTGCATGCATGTGTTGTTGTGATTAAATTAACGTCCCGGCGGAGATTTCCGATTCAGGGACTGAGCACGCATTTGCACACAGGATCTCATTTCATAGTGTCATCTGAAGGACTTTTAGGGGAGTGAAGTCGGCACCGATGTAACTCCAGGGGGAAGTCCCCTTGAATGGGTGTCTCAGTGGTGGCTGAAACCTGGGGTCGAACCCAGGCTAACGAGTGCAACAATGTGTCATGTGTGTCCTTGACGTACGGCTGTGTATAAATATATAATTATGGTCATATAAATATGAAGTTCTCTGCATGCATGCTTACAAATTTGTAACATCAGTCTTTACTAAAAGCAATATCGAACTTCTCAGAAGCTAAAAATAAGTAGAACAAAAAGGGATGGATGCAGAGCACGGTACTCAGGCCTCCTTGATCTCCCCCAAGGGTGTCCCAGCATTGGGAATCACCAGTTACACATCAAGCTGATCTCATCACTGCATCAACAGAGCCTTCATCAAGGGGCATCCCACCTAGCTCTGTGACTATGACATGACTTCTCCATGAACTTCTGAAGACCAGACGTTGGTACCAAATTTTACCAGGCGGTGTTTCGTGGGCAAGGCAGTGCAATGTCCATTTCACCCCAGATAGCAGGAAAAAGGATGAGTATGTGTCATTTGTACCATCAGCTATAGCTGGCCTTTTCTTTGATGAAAAGAGGATAACATGTTTTCTGTGTGTGTTACACACTAGACAGATTTTAGTCTTGTCATAGAGACCAGTTTTCAGTGGGGCAATGTACTGGATTTTTCAGTGTATTGTGGGCACAGTGAACCATGATGGTATTTTATTTAAAAGATGTCCCAATCCTTCCACTGAGCAAAGATCAGGATAGAAGCCACCAGAATAAGCTGGGGTAGGGCCTAGAGTGTTCAATTTTTCTTTTGAAACTGTTTCGATTTGTAGAGTTCAATTGTTTTTATCAGACTTGAAATTCTCAGATGACAGCCAATATATAGAGTCACCATGAGTGTAGCAGAGGTTGACGATTTAATAAATGTAGGTAAAAACTCATGGAAAACTCAAAACCTTCCAGCTAATAACCTGTAAATCTCTAAACTATAAGTAAAAAAACAAAACTGATAGGGTCAAAACCCATGCTCCCAGCTGAAAGTCCACAGTGCAGATCATCGAGCCATCATAGGTGGTCGTATGCCAACTCATTTTGATGCCTATCTTGGGTCTTTTCCATCAGACATTCAGTTCTGTTTCTTCTTTCTTTGGAAGCTTTGTTCATTGCTCTTATACTTGTCAGTGCTTGTAAAAGATGTATTATGCATGCCTGTGAAGGTGTTAGCTATGTATAGCAGGTTTTGGTGAGGGCTTTTATAGTTTTATAGTGCTGTTAATATTATTCCTCTTCCTTCCTTCCACTGCGAGTGTGTGTTTGTATTGTATCATGTATAGTACTGTTCAACTATAAATCTGTATCCACAGAACACAACAGCAAAACAAAAATGATAAGCCTATTGTTTTTTTTTTCACCTCATCAGAAGCACATTAACCTTCAAAATGGCCTCAGTATATACAACAGAAGCTGTTTCAAGCAACATGACATAGCTAATAGCTGATCAGAGGAAATATTTGTATGTCCCTGTTAAAATTACTACCCAAATCTGATGTTGATTTCATTCAGTTTGAATGACAACAACAATGGTGCAGATGTGTGGGAGTGTATCAGCTATGTGTTGTTTGAACAGAGAGCATGTGTTGACTTTGTATGGTGCTGTAAGCTCTCTGATGACATCATGTATGTTATTCATTCTTTTATCCTTTAGATGTGTCATACTTTGCTTGTAACCTTACTGAATATCTCTGTTTTGATACAATAAAGTATTTTGAACTGGAATTTGAATGAGTAACAGGAGCAATAGTCTGGAAGTTTCACTCCTGGATTTTTTCATTCTCCAAGTTTTGTGTAACTGTAGATCTTAAAAAAAATGTGAGTTAGTTATCATGTCTCCCCTTTGTATAGTTATTTTGACATAATGATCTACACATTTTGAGGAACAGAGTATGAGACAAAAAGACAGAACCAAAGGGAGAGCAAAACGACAGATGGACAATCCAAATAAAAACATACATTCTCCCAAATTCAACATAAAAACATATGTTCTGGTTGGTTCTTTGTTGTTTTGACATTTTTATTACAGCTTTCAGCAAAAACAGAATGTGCATTCAATGATTCATGGACACACACACAAAAAAAGACAGAACCAAAAGAAGAGCAAGACAGACAGACAGTTCAATCTAATCAAATAGAAACATACATTCCCCCAAATTCTGTTCAAACTATTCCTTTCTTTTCACATTCTTATTACAGCTTTCAGTAAACATAGAATGCACATTCAAAATTCACTGACAAAAATAGGGACAGCAAAACAGACAGGCTGTTCAATCCAATCAAATAAATATTCTCCCAAAACAAAAGAAATCTTATTGAAATCGATCCTTTGTTGTTTTCATATATTACATGCTTTCCGAAAAACAGAATGTTTAGCTTAACTAACATATATTCAACATTTCATTTTAATTAATGTTACAAAAACATACTCTTGAAATTGGTTATTTGAAACCCTTTAAAACCCACTGTTAAATACATAACACAGAACTTGTTTTAACTCCCTTACACGTATATATATGATGATGTAGGCATTGTCAGTCTTGGAAGACTATGGAGTTGAGATCTAAGCTAATACCCATGCAGCAGTCCCTCCCTCTCCATGTCGCAGGAATGGTCCATTGTAAAGACAATTGCCGATACGAATGGTTCCAGTGCTGTCACAGGAGCTGCCAGAACGTTGCTATATAGGCCTACAGCCCTGAACTGCCCTGGGGCTCCAACTCCCCGATTTTTCTTCAGAGATGGCGTCTAAACACAAAACCTGTGTGCATGCTGTTTTTTGTTGTTGTTGGTCATATATATACATATTTATATATTATAAATCCAGTTAAATTAGATACAATGGTATATTTGCCTGTGTTTACTTATGAAAGCATGAACATATCAAGAATGTTGTGTTTCTGAAGACAGAGATCAACAGCAAGACCAGTCAGGTTTTCACAAGCACAGACAACCCTTTATAGCTTCAAGCTCCTATAGCAATATAGGCATGGTAAGCCAACAATGAACACAGCAGGGCCTCAACAGCAATAAAAAATATAATTACTTTACATAATTACAGAAAAGATAAAATACCTAAAACGTAATTTACATTACACTCTAATATGCTATTTTTACACTATTTACAGTCACTTAAACATCTGTGCATGAAAAGTAAATGCTGACTCTATGACTGAAGTCTGTTTAAGGTTAAAAAACAACAACCCAAAACCCAAACATATCTGCAGGTCAATATGAAATGTTAATGCACGTTACAGATCATCTCAATAAGTTCTGACAATCAAAAGAAACAGAAAAAACACTCCAAACTATTTTCTTATGCTGTACACATTACCCTTCAGGACTACAGCACAATGCAGAATACTGCAATATCAGAGCTGCTCTATGAACTGCAGCAACAACAATCAGCCATTTTTGTGAAACGGCTCTCAAAATGTGGGATTTAAGTATGGCTACTGGCCTAGCAAACGGCGAAAGGTCACACCAAACAAGGATGTTAATCAACAGAAGGCAATCTGTAGCACAAATGCTGTTACTTTCCGGAAATTAGCAACCAAGAGACCTAGGATAAAGGAAAATAAACCCCCCACAAACCCCTTCTCCCCTTCAACATTTAGTCCAATGTCAGAAAATAAACTGTATATTCCCAAAGTCAAAATGCAGCTGCCTTAATGGAGGGGAAAAAAACTGGTCACATATACAAAAATCTCACCACAGGTGAACCTTGGAACTGTAGTCCAGGAAAAAAAGAAGAAGGAAAAAAAAAGAGGAAAAAAACCAAATGAATGAAAGTTAGATTTTTTTGGGGATGAGGGTGCTCCCTTCTAACTTGGTACAACATACAACTCATAATAACAGGTAACACTGGGATGACGGTGTTATATTTTCAGAATCTGTCCGGCAGTTGTAGACACCACCGACGTAGGCAGAGAGGAGGTGGGGGATGAAGGAGGAGACGGGCGTAGGTTCCCCCCACTTGCCCCTTGGCCAGACGCCCCGGATTGACACAGCAACAGCCACTGCAGTCCTGTATGGGATCAACAGCAAAGGGTGAATTAACTGGCCACAAAAAGGGAAAAACTTAAAGAATAGATAATGCACCACTGTCTTTATTTCTCATTCCAAAGATACACAAACCTATAAACATGCATATACAAGCACAACTAATATTGCATAATTTTAAAAATCATTGTTAAAAAGCCCCACTCAACTGAATAAGTTTTTAGCAGCTTGCACAAAAACGTAAATAAAATAAAAATTTGTCAAGTTTCAACTATTTTCCATTGATAGCTTTTTTCTCATTTACAGTTTTATAGTATAAACACTTTCATAAAATGGACCCCCCCCCCCCCCCCCCCCTTGCAAATATCCCAACAAACAAGGAACAAAACACACATAAATAAAAACCCACCAACACCCAAGTATATAAGAAGAAGAAAAGAAAAAAATTCATTCACACTATTCAGAAATGACACAAAAATAAATATTAAAGAAATCAAAATAAGCACTTGACTTTTTCCCCCAATGTACTATACTTCCACCATGACAGTAAGAAGGGGAAAGAAAAGAAAAGAAAGACAGAAAGGAAGGCAGCATCTACCTTGATGAAGTATCGCAGATCGGAGGGGATGATCAAGACATGAGGGATGACGGACATCCTGACATGATCTTCAAACTCCTGCAGGTCTGCGTTCACATCTTCTGATGGTGGGTACAGAGGGTAGTAGCTGTTCAAACAGAAATGTGTATCTTATAACAATACATTACTATTCACACCAATCACAATGCACAAATCCAACATCACTCAGTCAAGAGTGCTAATTATAGCACCCCCCCTCCTTTTACCTAGTCCAAGTGTGGTCAGTTCCTGCTATGATTAGCACAACTGGCCCCATCTGGGCTGGGCTGGGCTGGACTAATAAGCAGCTGAGAAGAGCTGAAAGTGGGGAAAACTGACAGCTGTGCAATGCTTTTATTTTTTTTTTTCTTTCTTTTTTATGAGTGAAATTATACTTTCCTACATAAACTAAAATATGAACTGCATGATTTACTTTCATATGAAATGAAGATGACATCAACAGGCAAACTTATAAACAAATAAGATTTTTCTTCATGCACCCCCCCCCCCCAAAAAAAAAGATAAAAAAACATAAGTTGTAGTTATATAACAGACTGTATGCAAAAGGCCAGATTTTTGTCACAGTTGAAGACGAAAATGTCAGGAGAGAAAATCCATTTTGAATACATGAAATATGAGAGAAAGAAGCAGTACAAACCTGTGCTGGTTCAGAAGATGCTGAGCTAACCGCCCCAGTCTGTCCGAGCTACCTGGATTGCACCTGTCAGAAAACACCAAGGAATTGTTACATCAAATCTGACGGTAATAAAAAAAAAAAAAGATAAAAGTTATATGAATACAAGTAACATTAGCCAAATGATGCATTGTTTCAATCATTTTCTATGAAGAGAAGCAAAATCAAGAATAAGTACACAGCATGCTTTTTTTTCTATATAAAGTATCACAGATTAAAATTAAAATTTGCACGCCAGTACAAAGACTAGCGATTACAATCTGAACGCACTCTCTCAACTGGCTAGTGATTATCTCCACTTCAGCATACCCAACATCAAGATTATCTCACCCTAGCTTGGTTCAAACGAAACTCAAGACATGTTATTGGAATTGAAGCTTTTTTCTGAACACATTTATTGTACTTTTTTTTTAAAATTTTATTTTAAAGTCAGGTACATTTTCAATGTAACACAGCACTCCTAATCTATTTCATTAATCTGCTGTAGCAAAATGCCTTGTCGCTGAGACACCCCGATTTGGTATCCTCCTAGTAGAGGATTAGCACACTTTTCTTTTATCAAAACATCTAAACCATCCATAAACCATTTCATGATATATTCAGTGAGGTTGAAGGGACCCCATCCCCTCTCAATGTTCCTTGGTAAGAGCTCTGAGGTTCACAAACGGTGAGATTGTGCGTATGTGACCATTTTTGCCCACTGTTAAGGTAGTCACATTCTGACTTTGTGGATAAAGTGACATGTGACAAGGCAGACGGAGGTCGGACACTTACAGCGACACTTCCTCAGCCCCCAGGTGCAGCAGAATGTCGGTAGAGGTGATGCCGAAGACGATGTTGTTGATGACCAGCGTGCAGGGGTCAGACACAAAGTGCAGGTGCTGGGAACAAAACACTCAGTATTAACCCCTTCGCTGCTGTCATACATTGATTAGGCACATGATGGACGAAACAGAGAGAGTGTGGAATCGTGACGAACAGCGATTGTCAACTGAGCATTGCCGGCAACAGTCTATGACGAACGCTGTTCGCCAACAGTGCAGTAAAGAGGTCGATTATAGTCACTTCTGCACAATAATCATGGTCTGTGGGAATATTGCACACAAATTATACATACTAAGTAAACAGAAGAATCACCATATCTTATTGGTTCCAGAGATGAGTGTTTATTATCTACAAACAAAAAGTTCTTTCATCTCAAACATAAGAATACCATTCCACAATAATCAACTCTTGATAAGAACCAAATAATCTGTTACCTACAGGATACCTATCCTACCAGGACATATGGTACACTGAAAATGCCACACAGAATTCTACAATGAAAATCATTAATAAACCCAAATCTTATGAACAATAACTTGGGAGTATACCACTATTCTTGACAAAATATAATATTATTTGGTCTGCACAAAAAGTACAAATGTTCGTATGAACTTTTTTGCCATGTTGGTTAAAACAAAAACACAGAACTTATGTTTTACACATCAACAGAATCCCATGCATTTAAAAAACGTATTCAGTACAACACCAGGAAGGCATCACCTTAGCCACAACAGCAGGTGGTACAAACAATAAAGGACCAACTACAAGACAGGGCTGGAACCCTACCTGAGGTTTGACCAACTACACGACATGGCTGGAACCTACCTGAGGTTTGACCAACTACACGACATGGCTGGAAACCTACCTGAGGTTTGACCAACTACACGACATGGCTGGAAACCTACCTGAGGTTTGACCAACTACACGACATGGCTGGAACCCTACCTGAGGTTTGACCAACTACAAGACATGGCTGGAAGCCTACCTGAGGTTTGTGGGTCCATGTGAAGGGACCCTGAGGTACACAGTGTCGTGATGGGCATCACGCCATGAAGGAACAACCACGATCTGACAGTTCAGCCTGGAATATTAAACATAAAAATGAAATAAATATTTTAAATTTTTTCATTAAGAAAACGGATGAGGGTGGCGGATAGTTGATGGTAGTCCCCGAATAGGATGGTTCTTCTGGGACTCTAATATAATCAGATCAACCCATGTTAAAAAAAGTGTACAAAATTATGTTAGTGATTTTTGGCAGAATGTGTGCGCAAATACAGCCGACTATGTCAAAGTTTTCAAACAAGCAATAGAAACCCACAAAGAAAAAATGTCTAAATCCCTGAAACATGAATCCGTATAAATCCACCAGAAAAAAAGCCCCCCCCCCACATTTTCTGTCAATTATCAATAACGCTTGTAGCCCCCAATCAACCTACCATGGCTGCCAAATAAAGTCTGTTATATTGAAAATTACAACTAAGAATAATTTTCACAACTTTCACAATAAAACAAACCAGCCTCTCATTCATAACACTCTAGCTGCCCACATACCCCACACCAGGGCGGGAGAACAACAGTGATGGCAATTTAAGATAAAACCAGTGACTGAGATTTTAACTACCACACTATTCACTCTAATATACCACCATGTGGTAATAACACATGAAACTACACCAGATTCGGTCCGTGTCTGGTGTCCTGTAACTATCTAAATCTGGCAGTGGTGAATTTACCTAAATGGTGGGTAAAAACGGTTGCATATGCAAAACCTTACCATGAGTAAACCTCTAAGCTCTACCCACGGAACAAAAAGAAGAAAAAAAAAGCAGCCATGGCCAGTATTCCTGAGCTCTCTCCTCTGCTGACTGTGTACTTACTTTTCTGTGTCCTCAGCAATAAGCTCCATGCATTTTTTGAAGGTCTGCTCATAGGTCTCGTCCATCATTCCCTTCTGCAACACACACCAATCCAATCCAATCCAATAATGGTGCTTTTAGCCCCGCTGACCACATAGGCCATATCAGGGCTATCGCCTCGTCACATTTAAAAACTCGTATTAAAAGTGTGCAACTATGTAAAGTTTAAAACGAGGTATAAAACCAACTCAACCGTCCTTGCCTGTATCGACGTCCCCGTCGACCATAAGGGTCAGCTCAGGACAGCCCCGCGTCGTGGGAAAACCCACATCGATCACACTTAAAACGAGATAAAACCAAAACCGGGTTCCTTAAAACAACCTTGTCCTTAGAGACCAACCATACCACTTTCGCTCATATCAGACGACACACACACACATACAGTGTTCTGTAACAATGTAACCACAATAATATGATGGGACAAGGGGAGGCTCACATCGGGTCAGCCTAAGCTTACACCTTATACTGAATACCATGCACGTTTTGTGATGAGACATTTCTATACTGAAATAAATGTGCTTCCATAAAACACGTTATCAATGTTTTAACAAAACTTTCACTCTAAATGGACATAGGGTACTCATTCATAGTTTTACGAGTTTGTCCACCAAATTGAATTAATCTGAGAAGTAGTAAAACAGGTTGTAAGTTACTAAATGCACAAACCCATTTTGGGGCATGAAACTGCTTTCAGATTCAAGATACTTCTATGAATTATATTTCAGAAAACATGCACACAGGAGGGTTTAATAGTTATGGATCACCTGCATTTTCAATTACAAAAATACACACCTTACTGTGCAAGATGAAAAAAACAATCCATGTTAAGATAACAGGGTGAAAGACAGAAGACTGAATAACATATAATGTGGAATGCACATAATAAACAAAAGTAAAGCACCGCACTCACTTCTATGATGCTGTTCTTGATGTCCACAAAAGGTCCAATCTGAAAATAATGCCATTATGTTTGATAACAAATAATGCAGTAAAACATTAATACATCACAAGTAACCATATATCAGAAGAGGATTTTACAATTTACATCACATAATCAGAAAAGCCAATCCACAGATGCCAATTTCCTCCACCTTCAACTGCTCTCAGCTGCTATCCATTCCATCCCATCCGGTGCTAATCATAGCAGGAACTGACTGCACTTAGACTTACTACAAGGGAAGCGCTAATTTTAGCACTGGGGCCTGGACCCTTAACTGAGTTCTGCTGGATCTGCGCGCTGTGCATCTGTCTAAAATTCAAGATCATCATTTATGAAAAGAGCCGCCGCTGTGGCCTAGTGGTTAGGCGTTGTACTTGTAATCTAAAGGTTGCGGGTTCGATCCCAGCTATTCCGCTATGGCGTTGTGCCCTTGGAAAAGGCACTTTAACGGCTATTTTCTCACCCCACCCAGGTGTAAAAGGGTACCAACCTTGTGTTGGGGTTAACCCTGCGATAGACTGGCGTCCTATCCAGGGGGAGTCTATGACTCTCAGTCGCTTAACGCCACAGAAACCGGATAAGCACCGGCCTGATGAGCCTTATGGCTCGGGACAGACTTTAACTTAACTTATGAAAAGTAACTATCTAAACTTTTACGAAAAGTAACTATCTAAATAATAAAAAATCAAGTACCGAAACAACACATAAAAAACCCACAACATCCTTGCATTTAAAAAATATTCTTTCTTATAACAGACAAAGACAAATGTGATGTTGTAACATTTCCAGATTGAGGATGCAAATCGGCAGATACACAAATTGAAAATTACGAAGCAAGTTTACCAGAATGCAGACGTCGGGGCGATCTTTGCGTATGGTGTCCAGCAGTGCCCGCAGAGGGTCATAGTACAGGTCATCAGACACACTGAAGGGGCCTGCAGCTATCAACACTCTCAGACTGGACCCTGAGCCACAGCAAAACCAAATTTTTTTTTTTGTATTGGCTTAAAATTTTTTTTTTTATGCTAGTTTTTTTTAAGTGTAAAGCATTAAGAGTAACATTTTCAGACATTAAACATGATAAATGTCTAAAGCCCCCCCCTCCCCCCCCCCCAAAGCTCTGAGAATGTTCACCAATGGTAAAATCTCTTAAGTCAGAATATGGCTACCTTATTGGTGGGAAAAAACCGGTCACAGTAGTAAAATTACACCACTGCAGAACCTCAGAGCTCTAGCCAAAGAAGAACAAAACGATACGCTATGAGAGCAATATCTCCGACTTGGTATTCATTACACAACCATGTGACTGTACAAATAAAAAGTGTATGGTACCTGGTTCTGTCTTGACCGTCAGCTGTGGAAATGGCAGCTTGATACTCTGCACAACAGAACAGTAACATTTCTGAACAGAAAAGGAGGGATTGGGAAAGCGTGTCAATGAAAATCACATATAAGAACACACTACCATGGCTAATTGTGACAAATATGAAAAAAATAACATACATGTAAATGTGAAAAAGTACTACTTTGTCAGTAATGTCTTTTTGAGTGGTTTAAAATGACAAAAGGTTTAAATATGATTATATCATTATGGTCAAGACATGAGGTTAACACTGACTTCCCATTTTCTTTTGACTGATGAATTCATGATGCCCCTATAGTTCAGCAGACTGCAGAAACCATGCTCTTGTTAGGCAGAATAAAATCTGACCAAATTTAGCAAACTGTTATTTAAATAAGAGAAACCTTTTCATTTCTATACATTACCTCAACCACTCGTTCTGACATTCAAGTGCAAAATAAGTAAAAAGAAGTGTATAATACAGCAAAAAACATAAAAATATATGATCAAAGATCACATAAGAGCAACATGCTTACACATCATAGCTTGAAAATTTCATGTCCAGAACTTGATGTGGTCTTAATCAATCAGAAGTTACCAACATACATGTTGACACCCACATCATTTACAGTCTCATAAAATCATAACTAGTCAAACTTAACAAGAAGTTAAAATTTTCATCACTTTGTTAAAAGTTTAAATTTTCAACACTTTATTAGAAGTTTAAATTTTCATCCCTTTGTTAGGATGGAGACAAACTACACATACAGACTTACTGGATAAATGTTCTTGAAGAGTAGCTTCTTTCCACTGGCATTGACAGCATCAGCTGCAATCACCTATGGGGAAAAAATGTCAAAGATTTACTGAATATATACATTTCAGAATCACATGGAAAGAAACCTAAAACAAACTCTGAGATATTTTAAAGATTTCAACGCAAAACTGCCTGCAGCTTTATTATCCACACTGTGTCATTGGACACTTTTCTTTCCATCTTTGTTCCATTTGAACATTTAGTTAACATTAAAAAAAACAAAAAAACTGACACAATTTGATACAAAAAAACAGGGAAAAAATTCATGGAAACAGGAAATATTCTGAACCAAGCACTTTATTTCAAGGACTAGACTCATCTCCATCATCACTGTCATCAGTAGGAGCTCCACACAATGCCACCAGAGTTTGCTATCTCCCTCTGTCTCTGCTGAGTTCTATGATCTTGCAGGCCTATCTCAAAGAGAACGATAATGTTCTGAATCAGATACTGCACTCCACAAGGAATAAAAACTGTTTACAGATCTGTCTAATTTCAAGGTGAACACACACACCTGTCCAGGAAAGAGAGCGTACTCCTTCAGCCCGGACAGGTCGACAGGTATGGAGAAGCCTGAGGACGTGCTCCTCGACCCCTCCAGCACCACGGATTGGCTGTTCAGCTTGCCGTGACTGTCGCAGGCAATCCTCCCCGTCACCTGGACCACCTCCTGTCCACAACAACGCCATCACACTTTCTCATAACAAACATCCAAGGAGGAGGGAGGCAGAGGCTTGCCTCCCAACAAGTAAACTGCAAGGTTCTGGGTTTGATTCTTTGAATCAAACAATGCCTGCAACAAAATCTAGGGTTTCATGGATGAACAAAACGAAGGATATATATTTTTTAAATACTGAAAATCAGATCAAGAGTGTGTGCATTGTGCGTGTGTGTGATATGTGTGGCGCGCATTGCCTGTGCGCTTGCATGCAAGTGTGTACATACAATGTTTGATCAACATTTACCTACTCTGTGTCCACGATAGTATGAGCACTGAAATGCAGTTTCACCAACCTGGGTAGGCTGTCCAATATACGGCAGATCTTCCAGTCCTAGATGAATCTTCAGCAGTTCTTCCATGTGCTCTATCTGATCATTCAGTGCTGAAACACACAACACCACCAATGACTCCCAAAATTGCTGAAAGAATTGTATGTTTTAGCATACCAAAAGGAATGAATGACAAGTGAAAAACTTATGCATGCTGCTTTTGTAATACAGATATCATCTCTAAACCCAGAAAGAAGAAACCTGGAGGGCAAGTAAAATCCCACCAAAGGTAAAGCTAAGAGTCAAAGCAGAGAAACAACTAAAAGAAACTGCAGTTATTGGTCTAATGTTGTACCAGTTAGTCACCACCCTAACGAAAGATTAAATATAGAATGATGTCAACACACCAGTCAGTTTAAAATGACTAGATTCCTTGAGAAATAAAACTTGCATACAAAATCCTTGGAGGGATAATAACAAGCTTCTGTCCATAAATGTTCATGTTTTCTTTTTCTGTTACCGGCAGTGTAAGGAAACAGCTTACTTATTCTGATAAAAAGAAAAAAAAAACAGAAAGAACTGAAATACACATCTGAATTGGTATGAGCCACTGATGAAAACTTTTTGTAGCCCTATAATACATGATCAAATAATAATGCATGCACCACTAATTTCGGCAAAAAGAAAAAAATCAGCCAATAGGCTAATAAACACTGAATTCACACAAGAATGTTAACACTTCTAAACTAAACAAACCTCTGAACTTAAAACACACTAAGCAAAACTTAATACCACTTGAAAAAAAGTCCTGACTGCAATGAAGTTGCACAAAAATTGTCTGCAGTGAGCTACGAAAAAAAAAAATGTTAGTCTGATATCTTTGGAAAAGGCATGACAGAGCAAAAAGAGACAAACTTCAACCAACAACCCATGTAAAACTTCATGCATGAATTCTACTACAAACCAAAACATCCATTTCACTGTAGCTTACAAACCTTCAATACACACGCACAAAAAGCTGAGCTGACTTAAAAACACACTGCTTACCATGCGCCCTGTCCGCCAGCTTCTGAAACATGTACTTGTACTGCTGGTCCAGGCAGGGGTGGGGTCGTAAGGAGCGAGGGTGCAGCCCTGCCCGCTGCCTTTCCACACCGCGTTGTCCACTGCGCCAAAGGAGCACACCGCTTCCCCCGCTGCTTTGCGCTCGGCAAACCGGTTGCTTCTGGCCACCGGCGTGCTGGCAGGTCCTTTTGCGCTGCTGTTAACAGATTGATTGTGTACAGGATTTGAGAGGGAAGGCGTGTCTTTATCAATATAACTGTTTTACTTGTCTGCCACATATATTTATATACCAAATTAAAAAAGGGGTGCATTTATCAATACAAATATGTGTTTGACTTGTCTACCACACATATTGATTTTATACAGGATTTGAGGGAAGGGGTACCTTTGTCAATATGAATTACTGTTTCTCTTGTCTGCCACACATATCGATTTTACACAGAACTCAAGAGGGAAGGGGTACATTTATCAATATAAGTATCTGTTTTACTTGTCTGTCACAGATTGATCACACAGAATTCAAAAGGGAAGGGGTATTTTTTTCAATATGAATTACTGTTTCTCTTGTCTGCCACACATATTGATTTTATACAGAATTCAAGGGGGATGGGGTGCATTTATCAATATAACTATCTGTTTTACTTGTCTGCCTGACTGAACGCTCTCATCTCTTTTCATCTGCAATACTATATAAAAAAAATGCTTGTAAAACAAAAACTCTGCATAGGGATCTTACATGATACATGCATCTTTATGTAAAACTAGATACATACATCTGATTAATGGTGAAAACTTAAAAATAAAAACTTCATAAAGCATTAGGTACAGTTCAGAACACAGCAAGCATCTCAGAAAAGATGGACTGGACAGAGTCATAAATTTGTTTTGTTGAACACTCTGATGTACCGAAACAAATACACAGGGCTGAAGAAAATTCAGAGGTACATGTATATATACCACTGTAAAAAATTAACTTACCTGGCAGGAGAAGAGGCGGGCCGGGCAGGTACCACAGGACTCCTTTCACTGTCTGCCAAGCGTTTGCGTAAAGCGTCCCTTTCATCTGGGGTCACCTGTCTCTTGCCGCTACTCTGTAATAATTGGTAGCACATGCTAATAGCCGTAAAAATCACAGCATCAAAGTCTAGTCTCTATCAAAAGAAGGAATCATCAGAGAACAGCGCTATATATTTAATTTTTTTTTTCTTCATAGACATATAATCAAAATATGTTTTTTTATCATTTGCCACTGAACAGACAAAAAAGAAGCGAAGATGTTGTCTTAATAATCCTATGTTTACCAATTTCAGCATCAAAGTTGGAACATCAGTATGAAAATGTACACAATTTCATTTGTGAGTTATATAGATTATCTCAAATTCAAATGTTCATACTAAAATACCACAATGGGTGAACAATTTTTTTTTTTAAATATGTAAAGTGCTTTAAACAAAATTTTACCCCACACTCCTATTAGCATACAACCCCCTTCCTATCAGATGATCCAAAATGTTCAACTGTCAGAAAATGTTCAGGAATAAACATCAGATGATGCCTACATGATAAATTTGGTAATTTGTTCTTCTGTAGTTGTTTTTCATTCCCAAACAAGTTGTTTGCTGTACTAACTTCATGACATCCTCATCCCGCCATGCCACATACTGACAAATTCTTATTCAATGGTCAACATGGCACATGATCCACATTCCAGACATATCGATGAACAATCACTGGACCAGATAGTTTCTATGTTGACTCACCTTGCCAGCAGATGTAGGGGTGGTGGTGGCATACATACTGATCATGTCCACGTCGTCATCTCCAATCCTGCACAAATGGCATTTGTACTGTTCACTTCCATGTTCATCCTGCTTAAACCTACACTGCAACTATTTTTCCCACTTATTCCTACATAGTAACTCAGTCAGTCTGTCACATCTATACTCCTCAGTTTGACTCAAAAATATTTGACAAAAAGGATATCTACTCATAAAAATACAAGTTTACAACTGAATATATACGCCTATTTATTTGGGCTGTCCCCATCTGTTCATGTATTTAGTATTTACTTAATTCAAAAGTGTTTTCTTTCATTTCAAGAGCAATACAATAAACACTCTCATACTTTTTTTTTCTTTTTACATCTAGTCCATGAGGTTTTGTGAATTTTATCTGTTCCCACCGGCACAAAATGGTTTACTCTTCCAAAAGGTGAAACCGGTTTTAACATGCCCAAAAGATATCCTACAGACATTTGCACACAGGATTTCGGTTTACAGTTTCATCTAAAGGACCCTGTATGCTACAGATGACAGTGGTACATCAGACAATACGGATCTGCCAGACCCACAAGAAGCATTGATATTTTTGTTCTGAACAGAATATGGGTATGCCGAGACCCATGCCATAGGGAATACTAAAATATATTGTTTATGTCTTATAAAAGTATTAAAAAGCTGGGCCTTTGAGACCTATAATGAGGTACCCAAGTATTATAAGACATTAATTATTCATTTAATTCTTTATCTAAGAACAAAAATGAATAAACTTATTAGCAAGTTAAGATTGGTAAATGAAAGTTTAAAGTTATTCTCATTAAAACTATAAGAGTTAATCTGTAGTGAAAAAAAAGCCTATTAGATCAACAAAGTACAGTAAAAATTGAGAAATGAAACTGTACCTGCTGGTATTCATGTAATTCTCATTACACTATAACCTACAGCAGTACAGTACTAAATACCTGTTTCCAAGGTTACTCTTGACAGTTTGATCCTCTCGTTTTGAAGCTTTCAGGCCTTTTCTTGGCAGCCACTGAAACACAAAAATGTTCATTAAAAAAAACAACAACCCAAAACATTGATACACATGGGCCATGCATACATGAGCGGTGACTGTTTTGTTTATGTGTACTGTGTGTTTGTGTGAGGGAGTGTGTGACTGAATGTTCCTGCAGATATTTGATACAATAAATGGTCGCAAATTGGCAGAGCAACACCTCTTTTACCATGAACTTAGATTGGTTAAATCAATAAATGATATGAAGAAAATGGCTCAATAAACTAAGTAAGAGCTTATGTTGATTTTCACTGGAAAAGGGTTAGTGGAAAAGGGAATTTGGACTGAAAATTGAAATTATTCAAAATCAAACAAAAATGTATTTACCATGTTTTTGTGCAATGCTTAGGTATGCATGTACATGAATTTTGCTTTGCATTTTTTTTTTTTTAAATGAAAGGCACAACAGGAATTATAAAATTATTATTACCTCTCTCTCAAACTTCTCTAACGTAGACATGGTCATTCTGTTGATGCTTTTGGAGCATTTGAAAGCAATCCACTCCTGCGCAAGTTGTCCTTCATCATGACGAAACTGCACGCACAGGTCCCGTACTGAAAAACAAAACAAAAAATACTTAATGATTTTGTTACTAAACTGAACCATAAGTTTAACAGTCAAACATGTTTAAAACTTGAACGAAGCCTTTAGATTTCCAGGGAACATGAGCTGCAGCGTCAGCCCTTTAGTGTGTCACCTCTGGTAGATCTATTCATGATGGAAGTTACTTGTTAAACTTCCAAGACTAGAATTTCTGGACTTCTTCACTCTCTTCAGTTCTTGTTTTCAAACAGCTGGTTTTGATGGCCAGATTTTCAAAGATTCTTTTAGAATAAGATTAGAATACATGGGTCTGACTGAGCAATCCAAATTACAGTAGTTATCAATAACAATTTCACAAAAACAAAACACAAAATCAGTAAGTTAGTCAACACTATAGTATAGAAGTCCCAGCTTAAACACACTCGTTTCAGTCAGTTTTGCCACTGTTGGAGCCAATTTTGGTTTGTTTTGGTTTAAAAACTTTATTTATTTATCTATTTTTTTTACTTCAAGTTAACAGTATACAAGTTTATAACACTGGTTTTGACTCTTACTTTTAAAGTACAAGAGTACATCATGTACAGTGTCACTGTCAGTAGTCTGGAGGTAACACCTGCCTAGAAAGCGAAAAGTCTGGGTCAGAAGTGTACAGAGGTTTGATCCCCATTTGGGCCCGAAACTTTTCCTTCCATCTATAACTGTATTAGACTGAGTGGTGGTCTGGTGCTAGTCTTTCAGATGAGACTATACAGTATACACCAAGGTCTTGTGTTACACAATTATTTGGCCCATGTAATTGAACCTACGGCAACAAGACAGTTGTCCCTGGCAAAATTCTGTAGAAAAAGGCCACCCTGATACTAGTGATAATTGATACTGTGATACTGCAGTAAGGTAGACAAATGTTGCAGACAGGAAAAGAAATAAATGAAATGATGGGTGGCACAACTCTTGTAGCAACGTGTTCTCCCTGGGAAAGCACCCTGAATTTCACACAGTGAAATCTGCCGTGACTTAATAAAGTGGTATAAAATAAAATATAACTTCTACAAGCTCTAGTCTATATAATATAAAACATTGCAGTTGTAGACAGGACTACTACTACAGTACTAGTTCCATTTTTACGTCTAAGTAACAGCTATAGTCCTCACATTTCGGATAAAAATCATCCGTGAGATCCTCTCCAAAAAGTTCAAATTCTTCAGCGAGAGCATCGTCTGTTATGGAAGGCATCTTCTGGTTATAATCTTGACTCCTCAACTTCTTCCCTGTTGTCACTGTCAACTGTCGTATCTCGCGCGAAAAATCCGCATCTCTCTTCCGGTTATAATCCTGCAGACTAGAAACACACAATCATTTTTGAAAATAAAGATTTTAGATCACGAAATGGAACAAACATAGAACTTGCATTCTTTTTCATGGTAAAAATCTAGTCTGTCAACTAGTTTTATTTTTTTAGAGCAAATTTAGATCTTTAAAAATAGTTTCATTCTAGTTTTGCAGCAAAGCGTCCCCAGTTTCAAGATGGATGACTGCAATCTTGAAAAGCTAGTAATCAAACCGGGCAAACTTGTTCCTGCATTTAACCGCAGTATCACCGAATATAAAGTTGTAATCGCTAGCAATGTTGATAAGCTCAATGTTGATCCCCTGACAAGTGATACGGGTGCATCGTATTCCATATCGGTAAGAAAATAATAACATCGGTTAAATGGACGCAGCCGTATCACCTTCATTCACACTTCAGTTCTCCTTCTTTGATTCAATCAAACTTCTCCAGGGTGATAAAAATTCAAATACCATAATTGTAATTGATGTCATAGGTGTTGCATACAAACGGCAAACAGTGATTTTACTAGATTTATGTTGAAGTTTGGAGGGTGGCGGTGGGTGGTCAATCACTATACGGTGGATTGGGGGGGGGGGGGGGGGGGGGGGGATCCTTGATATGGTGTCAGCAGGTGTATCATTGAAACAAGAATTTATTGACAAATGGAAAAAGCATTTGCACTGTATGGGTGTCAAGATAGATATGGCTGACATATAGTTAGTAAGCGAAATATACGATATAGTTGTTTTTTTCAACTTCTGCAAGTTCACCAATGATTTCTCACTCCCCTAAAGTCCTTCAGAGGAGACTATAAACCAAGGCACCATGTGCAAATGCATGTAGAGCATCTTGCACACATGTTAAATCCAGTTCCACTTTTCATAAGAGTAGGCCATTTTGTGCCAGTGGGACAGATGACAAGATTTACAAACTGCATACACATGGGGACTTGATGTAAAAGGCACTTGAGTGCTTATTCCATTATCCTCTATATAAAAGAATAAATAGATAAATAAATAAATAAATACCACTGGTGATTTTGTTGTTGTTTGTTTGCATATGTGACTGCTTTTACCCACCACACATGTAGCTGCATTCATGATTTTGTGGATGTATGCCGGGTATATTCCCGTTTCCATAGCCTATCAGATACTGACAAGTTACATGAACAACAGGGTCTTGGATATGCATATTTGATCTCTCTGTCTCTGTCTCTGTCTGTCTGTCTGTCTGTCTGTCTGTCTGTCTGTCTGTCTGTCTGTCTCTCTCTCTCTGTCTCTGTCTCTGTCTCTCTCTCTGGGGGACGGATAGCCTAGTGGTCAGAACATTGCGCTGGCAATTTGATGACCCGGGTTCAGTCCGGTCGAGGAAATTTTCTTCCTGGAGTTAACATCAGTGCTGACTCCACTCTCCCCAAAAGTCCTTCGGATGAGATTTTAAACCGAAGGCCCCTTGTGTGAACGCACGCAGAACATCTTGCCACACGTTAAATCCTGTTCCGCTTTTCTAAGAGTAGGCCATCTGTGCCGGTGGGAACAGATGACAAGATTTACAAAACTGCATACACACGGGGACCGGATGAAAAAAAACACATGATTGCTTATTCTGTTATCCTCGATATAAAAGAATAAATATATAAATAAATATATAATCTCTCTCTCTCTCTCTCTCTCTCTCTCTCTCTCTCTCTCTCTCTCTCTCTCTCTTATATATATATATATATATATATATGCAGAGGGAATTAAGACACTGCCGAGATTCCACCCATGACCTCTCAAACCCATGGAATTAAAGTCAAACAATGTTACCCGCTTTGCTAAAGCGTCTGTACGCAGTGTGATTTAAGCTTACCCAAAAGTACAGCTGCTTTCAGACATGCCCACAAGCTTACAAGAAGCATGTCTACTCATCCCATGTGAGCCAGGTGATAGGAAAGCCACGGAATATTATTTTACCATGAGAACATAGAGGTAACAGGGGGTGGTATAGTATGTCACAAGTTGTTTTTTGTTTTTTTTTTTTTGCATTTATGTCCTGTATACAAAGGTGCAGAGTGTTTGAGATTCAACTAGTTTTGGGAGTAAGGTGGGTGGAGAAAGACTGTATGATCTGTTCTGGATATAATAATAATTATGTAGACTATTTGGTACAACAAGGCGACCCATGACCTGACCTGACCTGGCCAGTTCAAGTTGTCAGTGAGCTGTATAGGGAATTTCTCCCCTTGAGTTAACAATGGTTATGAATCTATATCAACTGATTCCTCTACAGAGACTTTAAATCAAAGCCTTTGGTGTAAACAATGTATGAATCTATATCAGCTGACTCCTCTACAGAGACTTTAAATCAAAGCCTTTGGTGTAAACAATGGTTATGAATCTATATCAGCTGACTCCTCTACAGAGACTTTAAATCAAAGCCTTTGGTGTAAACAATGGTTATGAATCTATATCAGCTGACTCCTCTACAGAGACTTTAAATCAAAGCCTTTGGTGTAAACATGCACATGAAGAATTGTCCACACCTTAAAAGATCTCACTTTCCTCTCACATGACTTAAGATAGGCCAGTTATACCTATGTCCAGTTCTTAATATTGGATATTGCCCCCCACCCCCACCCCGCCCCGCCCCATTCCTTGGCTAGAGCTCAGAGGTTTACTAATTCACTAATGGTAAGATTTTTGTATTGTATGTGATCATTTTCCCCCCCACCATTTAGGTAGCTGCATTCTGACTTCAGGGATACATTGGATATGATTGTGCTGTTGCAGGGGAGTGGTGGCTCAAAGACCGTGCCATTGAAGGAAGGGGAGGTGACTGACATTAAGATAGAAGTCACAGCAGAGGATGGCACAGTCAAGCTCTACTTCATCCATGCCAAGCGACTGTCGGCAAAAGATGCCAGCTTGACCGGTCTGAAAGTGGACACCGGGAGCTTGGAGCCAGAATTCAGCTCTGACGTGACAGAATATTCATGTATGTTTTAAAGTTGGCTTGTTCATTTTTCTGTACAGCTGTAGCAAAGGGGGTTTATCTACGGATGTGCCTTTAACCCTGTCACTTGTGACAGGCATGAAAATTGTGTTGTTGGTTTGAGTTTCAGTAGGAACTGGTAGATTTTGAGCTGGTATCAAAGACAATCTCTGAGGTCAGCTAAAGTGCAGTCTTACCAGTGCTGGTTCCCCTTTGTGTATATATATATGTGCCCTCCAAAGATCAGGGTGGCACATGAAAAGCCCAGCATATATGCCTGTATATATTTTTTGGTTGAAAAATGCAGACAAAATTGCTTTGATTTCCAACTCCATAGTAGATCTTTAAAAGAACATAGAATGCACGGCAAAAAATTGCAAAAAAAAAAAAAAAAAAGGACAAGGGATGAATAGTTAATACTATAATAGGAACAAAACCAAAGTGATTTTGTTAAAACAGGGTGGGTTAACTAAAACAAGTGGTAGATGCTCTTATTCTTGCAAACAGATACACATAGAAGCCAGCTACAACTCCCATGGAGTTATATTTTTCCAAGGTATACTGGATGCGGGAAAAGTTCAGATTGAAAAGGGAATCAAACCTTCAACTTCTCACTTTTTTAATTTTTATATCTAGACCACTGATCCTTAGTGGGCTCATTTTTTTGTTTCTTTGAACAGGTCTGCTTCCATGCCAAGTGACCTCAGTCAAGGTCACCCCTGTGGTTCCTGACCCCAAGGCAGAGGCCCTAGTAGACGGGGCCAAACCAGGTCAGGCCACTGCTCTGTGTGTAGGGGAGACAAGAGTGGAGATAGAGGTTACCTCTCCTGATGGGTCCAGTAAGAAGGTTGGTTTGGTTTGCGGTTGTGTTGTGTTGTGTTGTGTGTACGTGTGTGTGTGTGTGGTGTGTGTGTGTGTGTGTGTGTGTGTGTGTGTGTGTGTGTGTGTGTGTGTGTGTGTGTGTGTATGTGTGTGTGTGTGTAGTGGTGTGTGTGTGTGTGTGTGGTGTTTTCTTTCTTTAATTTTACATCTGTTTACTCAAAGTAATCTTAGACAACCAACCCCCCCCCAACCCCCCCCCCCCCCCAAAAATA
>CM060320.1:24351077-24361077 GCA_030674155.1 Stramonita haemastoma
CACTGCAAGCCTCCAGGGTGGGAGTGACAAGTGTGCCACTGGAGCAGAACCAACCCTAAAGCTTCCAGCTAAAGGGGTAACCATTGGTACATGGAATGTTAGGACTCTGTACCAAACAGGAAGAGTACAGGAACTCACACATGAATTACAGAGGTATAAATGGGACATCCTAGGGCTTGCGGAAGTCAGATGGATTGGCTTCGGAGAAACAACCACGCAAGACGGCCACAAGATATGGTACAGTGGAGATGAGAAACTACACCAACACGGAGTAGGCTTCATTGTCAGGAAAGAGATTGTGTCAAGCATCATCAACTGCACACCAATATCCAGCAGACTCATCTCAATCAGAGTCTCTGCAAAACCCCAGAATCTCACCATCATCCAAGTGTATGCTCCAACATCTGACTACGATGATGACCAGATAGAAGAATTCTATGAAGAACTTGAAAACGCCATCTCCAAAACGCCCAAAAAGACATCCTTATTGTGGAAGGCGATTGGAATGCTAAGGTGGGACCTGATGCCTATGACACCTGGGCAGGAACCACAGGACGCTTTGGACTGGGAGAAACAAATGACAGAGGACAGCGGCTGCTGGAATTCGCAAAGAAGCACAAACTAACTCTGGCTAACACACTCCACCCTCACAAGCCATCTAGAACATCAACCTGGCACTCACCAAATGGTCTGATTCATAATCAAATTGATTACATTCTGTCACCCCAAAGATTCAAATCCAGCATAAACAAGGCAAATACAAGAACATTCCCAGGAGCTGACATTGGCAGTGACCACGACCTTGTACTTACCACCATCAGGCTGAAACTGAAAGCAAAACAACAGCCAAAAAGCCCACGCATAAGATTCGACCTGGAAAAACTCAAAGACCCAACAGTGGTTGAGATCTTCCAAGCCAACATTGGAGGAAAGTTCGCCGCACTCACAGCCATTGACAATGATGTGAACACACTAGCCAACAACATCAAAGAAGTGCTAACGACAGCAGCAGAAGAAACATTAGGCAGAAGCAGAACAAAGAAACAACCCTGGGTGACAAATGAGGTTCTTGACCTCTGCGACAAAAGAAGAGAACTAAAGAAGCAAAAGTTCACAAGCCAAGAAGCCAACAACAAGTACATGGATAGCCACAGAGAAGTGAGGAAAAAGATGAGAGAAGCCAAAGAAGCGTGGATAGAAGAACAATGCAACAACATCGAAGATGGAATGGCCAAGGGAAACAGCAAAACAGCTTACAACACTCTGAAAGCACTAACTAAAACCACACAGCCTAAAGCCTCTGTTATTGAAGACAAAGAAGGAAATCTTTTAACGGAAAACAATGCCATCCTCCAACGCTGGACGGAATACTGTGAGGGATTGTACAACTACCCACTACGCCCAGATACCAACATAGTTTCCAACAAACCCCCTGAACACCAAGATAAAGACCCACCAATACTAAGGTGTGAAGTAGACACAGCTATTAAACAATTGAAGAAGGGGAAGTCCCCTGGAATCGATAACATCCCAGCTGAACTCATAAAAAATGGAGGGAATGAAACAGCAAGGCGATTCACAGATCTTTGTCAGAAGATCCACGACACCAAAGAATGGCCAAAAGAATGGACACAGTCTCTTGTAATACCCCTGTCAAAGAAAGGAAACCTCAAGCAATGTCAGAACTACAGAACCATCAGTCTCATAAGCCATCCTAGCAAGATCATGCTGCAGGTAGTCCTCAACAGACTGAAAAACCAAGCAGAAAAACTCCTGGCAGAAGAACAAGCAGGCTTTAGACCAAAACGCAGCACAATGGAACAAATTTTCAACCTGAGAATTCTGATAGAGAAGCATCTCCAACACCAAAAAGACTTGTACCACAATTTTATGGACTTCAAAAAGGCCTTTGACAGGGTATGGCATGACGGCCTCTGGCAAGTACTCAGGCACTTCAACATTGACAACTGCCTAATTGAAGTCATCAAGGCTCTGTACGAGAATGCAAGAAGTGCAGTTTTCATGAACAATCACGTGGGCGAGTTCTTCAAGACCACGGTTGGAGTCCGCCAGGGCTGCCTTCTCTCACCTGTACTCTTCAACCTCTTCCTCGAAAACATCATGACAGAGACACTGCAAAACCACCACACTTCCATCTCCATTGGTGGAAGACCCCTTTGCAACCTCAGATTTGCAGATGACATTGACCTCATGGGCAGCAGCAAACAAGAACTGCAAATCCTCACAGACAGTCTAACAGATCGAGCGAGCGCATATGGCATGGAGGTCAGTACAGAGAAATCGAAGATCATGGTCAACAGCGCGAGTAATGACAGCACTGAAATAAAGATGAATGGAGAAATATTGGAAGAGGTGAGCCAATTCAAATACTTAGGCTCCATCCTAACAAAAGATGGCACATCAAACAATGAGGTGAAAGCTTGCATTGCAACAGCAACATCTGCTCTAGTCAGACTCCAGAGGATCATCAGAAGCAACAACATCAGCTTCTGCACCAAATACCACCTCTACAAATCCCTCGTGATATCTATCCTCCTATATGGCTGTGAATCATGGACTCTGACAGCAGAGTTAGAGAGAAGAATCCAAGCATTCAAGAACAAGTGCCACAGAAGACTCCTCAAAATATCATACTAAGAACACAAGACCAATAACTATGTGAAAGAAGAAATCAAAAAGCGTGTGGGCCCCCAAGAGCCTTTGCTCTCCACCATAAAGAGGAGAAAGCTGATGTGGTTTGGTTACACCACAAGACACAACACCCTAGCAAAAACCATCTTGCAAGGAACAGTCGAGGGCAAGAGAAGAAGAGGCCGCCAAAAGAAATCATGGGTTGACAACATCAAAGACTGGACTGCCCAACCCCTGCAATGCCTCCTACTAGCCACACAGGATCGTGAAGCATGGAAAAAGATCTCCGTTGCGTCTTCTCTCATGTCCCCCCTACGTCCTTTGGGACATGGGACTGAGTGAGTGAGTGAGTGATCATTTCAAGTATAGTCATTTCATTGCAAATTAATAACATGTCAATGACTAAAAATTGACACGTGGTGCAATGTGACTTCTTATGTGGTGGAACATCACATATATATACAAGCATTTCATGTGTGTGTGTGTGTATGTGTGCGTGTGTGCGTGCGTGCTTACATGCATGCATGTGTGTGTGTGGTCTAGGGGGATGGGGGGTATGTGAGTGGGGAAAGTGAGGTTGAGTGTTGGTGAATGGGTGGGTGAGAGGATTTGAGCATATGTGCATGCTTGCATGAGTTTCATTGTGTTGACATTAAAATCTGAATTAATTAAGGAACATGAAACAGTTCAGACATATCAATGCCCTGAATTTTTCATTACTTAGTTTATCAGATATAGGTTTAACGAATCAATTTGTTACCATACTTTTTGTTTCTTTCTACCTCCTGTATCTTTTTTTTTTATAATATATTTCTTCTTTGTTTTACTTTCAGGACCCAAAAGATCGATTCGCAAAGTCTTCTCTGTCATCAGACCACAAGGTTGAGGTACGGATGCATTTTTATGTATTTGAATAAGAGGGAACGTAGGAGGAGGTCAAGACATTCACCTGCCTAGCAAGTAAACTGTGGAAATTCTGGGCTTGATTTCCAGTTGCTTTCCTTTTTGACAAGAAAACCAAACTGAATGTCAGAGTTTTGCAGACGAGACTCTTAACTCTTCTTTTCATTTTAACAAGAAAATCAAACTGGATGTCAAAGTTCTTCAGATAAGACTCGAAACTGATGCCTTATGTGCCAATGCATGCAGAACATCTTGCACTCATGCTAAACCTGTTCTGCCTTTTGAAAGTTAAAAAAAAGTTAAAGTCTGTCCCGAACTTAAGGCTCATCAGGCCGGTGCTTATCCCAGTTTCTGTGGCGTTAAGCGACAGAGTCATAGACTCCCCCCTGGATAGGACACCAGTCTATCGCAGGGTTAACTCCCAACACAAGGTTGATACCCCTTTTGCACCTGGGTGGGGTGAGAAAATAGCCGTAAAGTGCCTTTTGCAAGGGCACAACGCCATAGCCGAAAGCTGGGATCGAACCTGCAACCTTTAGATTACGAGTCCAACGCCCTAACTACTAGACTACAGCGGTGGCGCCTTTTGAAAGAGTAGCCCATTTTGTGCTGGCAGGAATGGATGCATGCACACGGATGTCGTGTTTAAACACCATCTCTGAAGTTGGAATGCTGTTACCTAAATAGTTGGGTAAAGGGTGGGGGATGGTTTTATAATAAAATGTCTCATCATTGGGAAACCTTGTAGGTGTAGCTGAAGAATGACAAAATAAAAGTATTTAAAAATGCATTATCAACTGATGCAATAAGATTTGTGTTGATTTTAGATGAAATATGTCCAGAAAATTTAGCATTCTTGATAGATGGCTTTTTACATTGTTAAAAGTTAACAGAAGTTTATGGAATGGCTAAACACAAGTTACCTCCACAAGACTATTGCAAAAAAAAAAGTATTCGCATTAGGTTTGAAAGTTCATGGATTCAACAGATATGTCTACATTTGTGCTGAAACCCTTCATTTCTTTGACAAATAGTGTTGGAAAATACTACATTTCTTTTTTTTTTTCATTGAGTTTTTCTTTCAGGTTTCTCATCCCATCATAACTGTCACTGCTTCTCTTTTCCTACAGTGTGTGGCTCTTTTTTATAACCTGATAAAAGTAAAAGGTGAAGGTGTCCCATAACCTATGTGGTCCTAGGGGAGTGAGGCATCAGAGACCTCAGCTTCTCTAGGGGCCAGCATATTGAGGCTGGCACCCATCTCCTCTCCCATGCTGCTTTACCTTCCCTAAACCTAAAGAGGGCAGGTACCCATTTACAGCTGGGTGAACTGGGGGACTGTTCTGAAGCCAAGGCATGCAAATGGTCTCACATCCACTTGATAGCCACACTTGATGCTGCTTAACATTGGCTTGGGGAAAGCGAGTGCTCTGACCACTGAGTTATCTCGTCCCCTATACCACATATCAAACATGAACAAACAATTTTTTTAGAAGGATACAAACCAAACTACCTAATAGTGTTGCTAACCGAGACCTTACATACGGTACCATCAACATCCTTGTTTCTGATGTGTATTCTCGAACATGGTGGCTGTTCCATTCATATCCAAAGAACATCCCCAAAGTCAGAATGTGTTGACCTTATTGAATGGCAAAAACGGTCCCAGACACAAAATCTCACCATTGGTGAACCTCGGAGCTCTAGCCAAGGAATGAAAAAAAAAACCAACCCCAAAGAATATTCAAGATTATGGAAGCACCAGTAACTATGTAACCTTTCCCCTTGAAACAAAGACAGTTCTCTTTCATGCCAAAGTCAGAGTCTCAGACATTTTATGGGAGCACAATGCATTTTTCCTTGCTCAGTAATTCCCGTCTGAGCATTACAAGAAAAAGGAGAATTCCCATGTATATCCTCAAAGTCAGAATGCAGCTACCTGGGGGTGGGGGTGGAATGACTGTGCACGTACCATTCTCCCTAGCTGATGAATGGAAACAAACAAAGAAGCCAGACAGAAGAGCAAGTCTAGCTTTTTTTCCTGTTGCAGTCTACCAAGTGGGAGAAGCAGCTACAACAGGTGTTTGATGAGACAGACGCTGCAGAACTTGTGAAAGCTGGACAGTCCTCTTTGGACAAGTATTACTCCAGTCTGCCCAAGACAGGTAAAAGAAATGACAGTGTGTGTTGTGTTAATTCATCATTCATACTTCTGTCATTTTTACTGATGTTGTTTACCTGTGACGAGGTGTCAGCTTTTACATGGAACCTGTTTTTGATGGATTATAAATGACATGATTGAATGAATAAATGAGTGGAGGAATGTGTAGATTGTTTACTTTTGTTCATGTATGCCTAGATGTTCAAAGATTGTTAATTACCTCTTGAAAATCTAAATATATGTAAGTTGACAAATGCACATGCATACACACAAGCAGCCATTCACGCACACTTGCACACATGCAAGCACACACACATGCATGCACACATGCATGCACGCACACACAAGAGATCACTTCATCAAACACTGTTTGCCATTGTAAGAAAATTATCCTGATAACTTCTGCTTTAGCAGTTCTTGAATTTATTATATATCCCCATGTCCCCTCCCCTCCTCCTTTTCCCCTTGTCCAAAATAAGGATCAAATGTCTCTCTAAGAGTGACAAGCTGTTTATGCTCATATATCCATTTTGCTTTTTGTTCACATTTCTGAAAAGAGGGTGGAGTTGAGAGATGGCTGGTAACCCTGACAAATTCTGAACTGAGAGATAATATATTGTCATTATTGTATTTGCGTTTATTTCATTTTCTTTATTTTGCATGTAATTATGAAGTTTTCCTGAAATTTTCACATAATCATTAAAAAAAAAAAAATGATCACCGACTTTTCAGTACCTTTTCTTGACTTTATGGAGACTTTTTTTCTTTCTGTTAATCAGCTCCAGAATGATGAAACATATTTTTATGGTCCTTTATCATAGTCCTGTGTCTCATTCATCATTGGTATGATCACAAACATGTCCCTGATGTGTGTGGACTACCAGCCCAGGGGTTCCATCAGTTCAGTGAGGGGGAGTCACCTCTGGACCATCTGCAGAACGCTATTCACAGCTTTGCCACAGCCATCAAGTTCAAGGCCAAGGATGCTAACCTGCACTTCCAGCTGGCCATGACCTTGGAGGAGAAGTACTTTGCCGAGGACATGTTTGGCCTCAAGAAGGCAGAGGTCCGTGTGTTCTCACTGGAAGAAGTTTTTTTAAATTTTATTTTTTGAAAAAATTGTTAATTTTGTAAATTTTTATTTTTTTGTAATTTTTATTTTTATGTTATGATTTTTTATATTTTTTATCTTATTTCTTCTTATTTTTTAAATTATTTTTTTTGTTCTTACTGGAAGTGTTTTCTGCTTTAAGTAAAATGTTTCATGATAGGAATTATCTTATTGATTATTTTGATCAATGATGTAAAAAAAATGTTCATTATCACAATTTTTTTATATAATGATTTTGATAAACACTCGTGAGAACTTGTTGGAATATCTGTACTTCTAGAAAGCTAGTTAAGAGGAAAGATAGTTGTATGTCAAGAATACTACCGTCTTTTTTTTCATGGTTTTTAAATCCATCTTCGAATATGTTTCTGCCATTTTGAATGAGGCAGGGAAATTGAAGCAGTCACTTTATCTGTAAAGAAAGTGAGTAAAATGTAGGATTCAGTGACTGAAAAATATAGAAATTTGTTTTGGAGCAAAGACATGAACTGACAGGTGCTGTGGCCAAGTGGTTAAGACCAATGGACTTCAATGGCTCCCATGAAGTTGTGGGTTTGAATCTTGGTGGCATATGGGAACTGGTTTTTAATTTTTGTGCAAGATGTTCTGCGTGCATTTGTACATGGGGACATGAACATACCCAGTATACACCCTGGAGTCAGAATGTGGCTACCTTCATGGTGGGCATGTCTACCTGTCTGTGTGTCTGTCCATCTGTCTGGCTCTTTATCTTTCCTAAATTCTTATTAGTAGAGGATTTTAACAATGTAAAATTCTTTACATCTGTCATAAAAGAATATAAAAATAAAAGTGTGGAGTAAAAATACCTCTTGCCATTTCCATATCCCTGTGCAGGTCGCTGAAGAGATCCCGTCATTCAACGTCAAAGCCAAGGAAAGTTCCAAGGAGGAGGAGGTTTTCGCCATCTGCAAATTGCGCAATGTGGACTCGGGGCCCCGGTGGCCCATCAGCTGAAAGCTCTGGACGATGAGTACCACCATCTGCTGGACAGCGGTCAGGGGGGCAAGGCCGAACATGTGCAGAACCTCTACGTCTGGTTTTCCAAGAAGATCTCACAGGTTGGTAGCAAGGGTTGGTTGTTGGTCTAGAGGTAACATGCTTGTCTGGAAAGTGACAAGTGTCATGTTTGATCCCTGTTTGTGCCTGAAACCTTCCCCCACCCCTTTTCATCCACTTACCTTGAGCTTTGGTTTGGGTGACAGTCTTCCAGAGGAAAGGATAAACTGCAGTCTTGTGTGCATCATGCATTCAGCACACGTAAAAGATTCCATGGCAACAAGAGAGTTGTCCCAGGCAAAATTTGGTAGAAAAAAAACCTACTCTAATAGGGAAACAAGTATAGTTGCAAAGAGGACCATTCAAAAACAAAATATATATGGCTGGCTCTGCTCTTGTGGTGCTGTGTTTTCTGTGGGGACAGCAACCCAGATTTTGAGAAGAGGAATCTGCCTTGTCTGAAAGCGGATTTCGATTGATATCAATTTAAAGAAAAGTTGATGGCCTCTATGGTGAAAATGAATGTTGAATGATAACTCTTTGAGGAACTGTTTATAAAGAGCTGTGAGCAGGAATAGCGAGATTCTTATTTTTGCCGACATGCATATCCTTTAGTAAAAACGAGCATCAGATCTTTAGAAGTACAGACTGTGTGGACAAAATCATGAAGAAGTCGTCTGAAAAATAGTGTGTGGTAAAAATTATGGAATTGAATATCATCTCACACAAGAAGATTGAGGTCCAACATTCAGATTTAGAACTCTAATGCATGAGGGGAGTACATTCGATAAAGTAGATAAATCATGAAATGGGGGAAGAAATTAAATCTTCTGTATGAAAACAACAACAATAACAGATATCGGAAAAAGATGCCACGGCTTACTAAGTCACTCACCCTCAGACAGGACAGAGAAGTAACGTGAAGAAGGGAACACGACAACAAGCTATTGAGACCCATACTTTTGACACTAATTGAAGATGAGCAATAACAAACTTTAAACCCACATTCTGTTAAACATGGTATCACCTAACTTCAAAGCTGTGGTTCCTGTAGGAAGGTGCAGCAGCCCACAAAGCAGAGGATGCAGGCAACCCCCTGGGCCAGGCCTACCTGAAATACCTGGACGCCATGGTTCTGGACGAGTCCAAGTCAGTGTACAACTTCCACGTGGGCCGTCTGCTGGTGACGCAGGGGAACTACCCTGAGGCCGTGAAGCGTCTGGAGGCCGCCCTGTGCTGGAACTCTCAGCATCAGCTGTCCAGGTGACGGAGGTTTTTTTTTTGTGGTGAATGTTGGCATTGTCTGATCATGTCCAGATGTTTGTATGCATGTGAAACGTGGACCATAACTGCAGGCATTCCTGGTGAGGCGACCATCCTCAACCAGGCTGGTCCCGGGTTGGTGGATAGATAGGGGGTTAGCTGCGAAAGCAGTTCTGGGACCAGCTGGCTATATTCCTATCAGGACAGGATGGGACAGCAGGTGGACATTGAAAAAAGGATACAGGCGATGGAGATGGGATGTTTTTGCAGACTCCTTGGTATCTCATACAGAGATCATGTAACTAATGAGTAAGCAAAAACCAGAATAAAAAATGCCCTCAGACCATATGAAGAGCTCCTGACTTCAGTGAAAAAATGCAAGCTAACATGGTACAGGCACGTCACACAAACATCTGGACTGGCCAAAACTGTCCTACTGTCCACTTTCTAGGCAGGTGCGTTACCTCCTAAACCACCGATTCACAGGCAGTTTGAGTATCCACAGCAGTCAGTTTCCCCCACTTTCAGCTCCTCTCAGCTGCTGATTAATCCATCCCATCCCAGCCCAGCTAGTGCTATTTATAGCAGGAGCTGACCGACCACACACAATGACAAGGTAAAAGGAGGGAGTGAGCACGCTAAATTTAGCTCTCTTGACTAGGCCCTACTGAACGAGGTCTCGGGGTGATATCCCTTGGATGTAGACAGGCACACCTAGAGCACACCTAGAGCTGCGATAAATTTTAGTTAAAAAAACTATTATAACCAGCACTATGCCTGTTGTTGGATTACCCACAACACTGAAGGTGACCTTAGGTGCCCTGCTACAGAAAAGTCACCTGACCTCCTGGAAAATCTGTGGAGGAGGAGAAGACAACACCACTGTTGTACTT
>CM060320.1:24363577-24396077 GCA_030674155.1 Stramonita haemastoma
AGTTTAAACATTCACCTGCCTAAGAAATAAACTGCAAGGTGCTGGGTTCAATTCTCAGCCTTGCCATTTCTTCTTAGTTTGACAGGAAAATTGGACTGAAGTCAAGTCTTTTGGAGGAGACTCAAAACTAGTCAAACCTGTAGGCTTTAGGACTTGTGCATTTCAAAACAACCAACAATAGCTGAAAATCAGAAAGGGGAGGGTGGTACCTCCTGACTGTCCTTCCAAAATTGGATGGTTCTATTCCCAACTGTATCCCTGAAGTCGGAATGTGGCTTCCTTGATGGTAGAGAAAGAAACTGGTCACATATACAAAAAAATCACCTTGGAACTCTAGCTGAGGAATGAAAAAACAAAAACAAACCAATCTTCTTGGTAAAGGTAAAAGGTAAAGGTAACAATGTCCCATAATCTGTGTGGTCGTAGGGGAGTGAGGTGTCAGAGACCTCAGCTTCTCTAGGGGCCAGCATGTTGAGGGCAGCGCCCATCTCCTCTCCCTCACTGCTTTACCTTCCCTGACCCTAAAGAGGGCAGGTATAGATGTATAGAGATCAATATGCTGGCCCTAAAGAAGCTGAGGTCTCTGATACCCTGCTCCCCTACAACCACATAGGTTATGGGGCACCTGTACTTTCACCTTTGCAGACACAGTAAGACACATATCATCATGAAGTGCTATAGTCAAGTGGCATATTGATCTCTTCTCCCTTGCTGCTTTACTTGATCTGATCACTGAGCTGTCTTGTCCCGTCTTGGTAAAAAGAAAGTTAAAACCCAACATTTGTCTGTTGTATCCCTACATCCAGGGCGGCTTTGCTGGCCTCGCTGTCCATGCCAGACGTGCACCGCGGGGACGTGTACCGGCAGATGGAGTGGGTGTTGCTGGAGGCTCACGCAGCGCTGCTGGCGATGCTGTCTGCTGCAGGGAAGGAGGAGGACCTCATCGCCCAGCGCTGCCAGAGGCTGTCCGCCCTCATCGACAACGCCACCATCCCCCAGAACCAGCAGCTGCTGGACCTGCAGGAGAGAGTGAGCTGTGGTTTGTTTGGATGGTGTGGCTGCAGCTGGGTTTTTTATAAAAGTTTTTTGAGAAAAAATTAAAATTTTCTTTTTTTTGTTTCTTGGCTAGAGCTCCAAGGTCCATCAGTGGTGAGATTTTGAGTATGCGGCTGTGTTTTCTACCCACCATGAAGGTAGCAACATTCTGACTTGGGGGATGTATGCTGGGTATGTTTTACTTCAAACCCATGGGCCCATGAAGTCGGAGGGTTTGAATCTTGGTGATGTCTGGTGAATTAAGGGTTGGGTTTTTTACGATCTCCTAAATCAACTAAGTGCAGACCTGCCTGTGCCTTAATGCCCTTCATGTATCTACACATGCAAAAGATCAAATCTGCATGTTAAAGATCCTTTAGTTCATGTCAGTGTCCAGTGGGTGACAGAAACATAAGCATACCCAGCATATATCCCTGAAGTCAGAATGCGGCTAACCTTCATTGTGGGCTAAAATGGTTGCATACATAAAATCTCACCATTGAGGAGCCTTGAAGTTCTATCCAAGGAATGGGTAGAAAAAAGAAAATGAAAAAAAACCCATCCCATAAATTAAAAAAAATCTACAAAAACTGGTGGTAGCAGAAAACAAAATTCCTGAAGATTTTTTTGATCATTGTCATCATCCATCTAATCCATCATGGTGTCTTAAAATTTTTTTTTTAAGCCAGTTACAACTGGGGAGTAAAGCCAGAAAAATATATTTGTACAAAAGTTTTATGGAATATCAGCATTTATTTTTTTAAGAAATAAGTTTATCATTGAAGTCATTTTCAAAACTTATTTTGTTACTTTGCTGTGATAAGATATATTGATGAATTGTTCAGTTCAGTTTCGGAATGAACTTTGTGGGTTCACTGTGATAAAATATACATATTTTTTTTCTTCAGAGAAGTGAAGGAATGAAATTCATCTTTCTTATTCTGCACCATACCATTGAAGACAAGTTGGGCTCTTGAATTTTAAGTGATTCAGATTAGGTAAGTGCTTGGGGGATGGGAGAGACTAGTGGTTAGAGCACTGTGCTTACAATTTAAAAGCCCAGGATTAAGCCTGGTTTCAAGCCACCTATGAGATACCTGTTCAAGAGGATTTTTTTCCTGTGGAATTAACATCAGTACTGACAGTACTAACTCCACTCCCACAAAGTCCTTTGGATGAGACTATAAACCAAGGTTGCATGATTGAACTCACACAAAATGTTGTAGGCACATTTTAAAACCATTTTTAGAAGAGTAGGCCACTTGTGCCTGTAGGATCGGAGACAAAAAAATATATAAAGAAAACACATGCACACAGATGTTGTATTTAAACATCATCCCCGAAGTTTTAACATGGCTAAATGGTGGGCAGGAATGGTCACATGCAAATATTTCACCATTGGTAAACTTCAGAGTTCTTGCAAAGGAACACACCTTTTTTTTCTTAATGCCCATGATTCATTTGTATGTTTCTGTGTGACTCACTGACCAGTAAATCGGCACAACACAAATTCAGCATTATAAAAACAAAAAGAAAAACTGCTACAGCCAGTGGGTTGTCACTGTTGCAGACGTCACAGCAGCTGGTGTACATCCAGCCCTGCAACAGCCACGCCCTCTACCTGCTGGGGTCCTCGCAGTTCAACAAGTATGAGAACACCACACCTGGAGACACCGCCACCAAAATCCTGCACGAGGCCCGCACCTCTTTCGAAAGCAGTGTGGAGCTTCAGGGCAAAGCTGCCGAGGGGGATATCCCTGAACTCATTTCAGGTGTGTTTTGTGTGTGTAAAAGGTGAAAGTACAGGTGCCCTATAACCTATGTGGTCATAGGGGAGCAAGGCATCAGAGACCTCAACTTCTCTAGGGGCCAGCACATTGATCTCCTCTCCCTCGCTGCTTTACCTTCCCTGACCCTAAAGAGGGCAGGTACCCTTTGACAGCTGGGTGAACTTGGGGACTGTGCTGAAGCCAAGGCACGCAAATGGTCACCCATCCACTTGGTAACCATGCATGATGCTGCTTAACCTTGGCTGGGGGAAAGCAAGTGCTCTGACCTCTGAGCTATCCCGTCCCTTTTCTGGTGCTCTGACCTCTGAGCTATCCCATCCCTTTTGTGTGGGTGTTTGTTTGTTTTGTGTTGGTTTGTGTTGCCTGTTACAGGGGATGGGGGTGGGTCAGTCTAGTGGTAAGAGAGTTTAAACTTGTGATCTCAAAGTACTAGAGGATGTGGGTTTGTAAAACTGTGTTACAATATATGTTTTAAGAAAAGAATCCAGACGTGAGCATGTATTCAAACTAAATGATCAGTTTTACATCAGGAAAGGTAAAAAAGAAAGCAACTGCATGCATACATGCACGCACACATGCATATGAAGCCCCCCACCCCCACCCACACACATACACACAGAGGATGGTTAAGAACTTCATCTGCCTAAGAAGTAAATCATGAGGTTCTGGGTTCGATTCCCAGCCTTGCTCTTTCATCCCAGTTTGATGGAAATATTGAACTGAATGTCACGTCTTTCTGAGGAGACTCTAAACCAGTCAGGCCCTTGTGCATATGGGCTTGTGTACGTCAAAACAACTCACAAGTTTTAAAGTCAGGAAAAGCAGGTTGATACCTCCCGACTGTTCTGCCAAAACTGGTAAGCTCAATGTCTAACTGTAACCCTGAAGTCGGAATGCAGCTACTTTAATGGTGGGGAAGAAAACCCAACATGTATTCTCCAAATTCTCACCATTGGTGAACCACAGAGCTCTAGCCTAGAACCCCCCCCAATTTTTTGTTGATACCCACTTACTTCTAAGGAGGATTTTTTTCTAAATAAAAAAGCTCTACACCCCTTCCCACCTGATGTCAAGAAGAATGACCGATCTCATAAAAAAAAAAGATACACAAAATTTGGAGATATTTTGATGTACATCTTTACCTACCATGAATCACTAAAAATTCCACGTGTAAACATCAGGCCAGACATGGTTCCAAGAGCGAAAGAAGCAGGAGGAAGAAAAAGCCAAGAAAGCGGCAGAAGCCAAAGCCAAAGCTGCAGGGCCAGCGGCACCAGGAGCAGCGAAGCCAGGAGCACCGGCAGCAGCCAGGGGAGGAGCAGCGGCTGGGAGAGGAGGAGCAGTAGCTGGACGAGGGGCACCTGCCCCTGCTGCCCGGGGAAGGGGGGCACCTGCTGCCACTCCCCCTGCCAGGGGAGGTAATTATTTATATAAAATTTTTGACTTTTAAAAAATTAAAAAAAAAAAAAAAAAAAAAATGTATACCACTTTATGTCACAGCAGATTTCTCTGCGTGAAATTCGGGCTGCTCTCCCTGAGGAGAGCGCATTGCCAAAAGTGCAGCGCCTGCCCTTTATTTTATTTTATTTTATTTTTTTCCTGTCTGCAACTGTATTTGTTTCCCTATCAGAGTGGCTGTGGATTCTGCTGAAGTGGAAGAGAACAGACAGGGGTTGAGAAGGGTCAAGAATTTATTAGTTGATTGACTGATTGATTGATTGATTGATTGATTGTAGATTGGTTGATTGATTGATACTGAACGTAAGCATGAAGAATTACTCTCCAGGAGTGTGCAGTTGTATATGTATGCTATTCAAAGACCTATCCCCAAAGTCAGAATGCAGCTACCTTCATGGTCGGCAAAACAGTCACACACACAAAATCTCACCATGAGAAAACCTCAGAGTTCTAGCTGAGGAAATGAAAACAAAATTAAAAGACCTGATCAGTAGCAGTAATAAAAAAGAAAAAAAGTTCAAATTTGGGATTTTACACAATCGTCGATCAAAGGTCTGCTCAATGGATTTTTTTTTGCAAATTTGGTGTAGCAGTTATGGAATATTCTGCACACTGACTCGCCTCTTTAGGAAAATTGAGGGGGGAAAAAAACAAACAAACTATGTTCTTGAAGCAACATGTTCAAAAGTAGCTGCAAACTTGAAACATAATTGTTTTATGTTATCATTTTGCTAATTTTTGTGTGTGAAGTAGGTCTCACTGAATAATTGAAGTTATCAAACTGTTACTTTATGCTTTTGATATTATTAATTCACCATTTGTTTTTTTATCTACTTATTTTTTTTATCTGAGAAATATTGTTCATACAGCACCAGCAGGTCGAGGAGCTCCGCCGGCCAAAAGAGGGGCAGCAACTCCAGCAGCGGCTGGCCGAGGAGGTGCAGCTGCCAAGGTACGTTTAACCCTCTTAGTCCTGTTAAAGTTAAAGTCTGTCCAGAGCCATAAGGCTCATCAGGCCGGTGCTTATCCCGGTTTCTGTGGCGTTAAGCGACTGAGAGTCATAGACTCCCCCCTGGATAGGACGCCAGTCTATCGCTGGGTTAACCCCCAACACAAGGTTGGTACCCCTTTTTCATCCAGGTGGGGTGAGAAAATAGCCATAAAGTGCCTTTTCCAAGGGCACAACGCCATAGCTGAAAGCTGGGATCCCTCTTAGTCCTGACCCAGGACTATTTAGGCTATCAGGCTTTCTCCCCCCTTCCTCTCCAATCCCAGAATGTTTCTTTGCTACTCTTTCTACACATGTGTGTGCATGTATGTGTGCACCAGCATGCAATTCCATGCATATGTGGGTGCATGCTTATGTACATGCAATTGCTGTCCATGCCTATATTGTAAACACAAACAATCCTAGAAATCAGAATGTGGCTACCTTTAATGGTGGGTAAAAAATGGTCGCATACTCAAAATCTCACCATTGGGAAACCTCAGAGCTCTAGCCAAAGAACAAAAGCAACACCAAAAATCTTTTGCATATAATTAAACCTGTCAAATGTTTGATTGTTGTTGTAAGGCCCCAGCGGCAGGCAAGACTCCGTCCGGCACCGACGTGGCGGGAGGCAAGGGGACAGCAGCAGCAGGCAGTAAGTCATGCCACAAGTGCGAAGCCACCCCTCCCCCTGTGACCTCTACCTCCACTGTCAAACCCAAGTCTGCTGGTAGGTTGGTGGCAGGCTAGGAAAAGCAGGCCACGTAGATATGGAGAAAAAGTAGAGGGTAGTTGGCTGTTTGGTGATTGATAGTGTAGGCTAGTTGCATGTTAGTCTAGTGCTTGTCTTCAGCAAAAGAGAATGAAGTCAGAAGACCCTCAGAAACAGAGATCACATTTTATGCTATCTTGTCATCCATATAAAGTCCTCAGAATGTGGTATAAACTGGGGTGTCCCTCAGATTTTAACATGGAGAATGCTTACAACAACATGGCTCAGAAAAGTGAGGGACAAAGGCTATAGACAGTTACCAAAAATCTGTCTTCGTTCTTTAAGCAGAAATAAAAATACATACCTACTTAGGTAGATGCTTGTTTGCTTGAATTTTAAAAAAAAATCTGATAAAAAAAACCCCACCCATCAGTAAACAATGAGACAGCTAGGTGTGCTTGTGCTTTTTTGTTTACCTAAAGAAAAAATTTTCTGACTTTTTTTTCTGTTATAGATATTGTGACTTCAAAGCAATATTGGAGCTGTTGCTTCTTAGATAATTGCAAAAGTTTCCACATTATTTTTTTTATATACTTTTGCTTGTAGTTTCTTCTGTCTTGTAAGGTAATTTCAGTGTCTGAGCTAGAGTGTGTGATTCTCAAACAGTAGTGTGTTACTGAACAGTAAAATTGTTGTAAAAGAAAAAGAACAGCAACCCAGCACTGAAATGTTTTTGTCATAGTTCAGGGCCACAGTTGTTGACAAAAAAAAATTCAGCAGCAGAAGTGTGACTTGGGACTCAGTGGATTGGTAATGTCACAGAAAACGCTTATTTGTGTGTGTTCAGTTTGCTCTATGTGTTTGTTTTACAAGTTATTCTTTTAACTGTTGTATTGGACTGGTTTGAACAATTCTTATTCTTTTCCTATTTACCATGGTTGTGGTTTTTGTGTATGCTCATTTCGTGTTGTAGAGCATGGAACAATTGTGGCTGAATGTTCTTTGTTTGCCATGTACATCTCATGGGTATGTTTTCAAAATGCTTCTGGGATATTTGCTTAATGTTCGTGTCTTACTGATTGACAGCAATAGTTATACTGTTTCAGTGAAAAGAGAAAAGTGGTGTGTGCCTTTTATGCATGCTTGCATGCTGTTTTTTTACCTCTGGTGTCAAATCCTATTAATCTGGGAAAATCCTGGTTTGAAGAAATGCATCTTTCGCTTAAAAGGTTTTTTCTTCTAATTTGTTTTACATATCCTGTGTGTAGTTGCAATGCTTCCTTTTCTTTTTTTCCCTTTTTTTGCAGGGAGTGGGGATGGAGACAGTGCATTAACATAGCAGACAATTCAATGTTACACAGAACTTGAAGTGAAATCTGGTGCACAATTTAATACACAAGGAAGCAGAGATACATCGTTATATGTGTTTACAGTGGTACTCCATGAGTTTTAACTGAGAGGTACCTAGGTTTCAAAGTGTGCAGGTATGCTAATTTTTAGCCGTTCATCTCTATCAGATTTCCTTAATTCATGGATTTCATCTGTTTTGGAACCAGTATCAATTATTTTGTGGCCTAATACTGCGATATAAAAAAATAAACGTTTAAAAAGTATGCGGTGTTTCAAGAAATTTTGGGACAGGATTGTAGTTGTTTTAATTTGCAGACACCAAGCCACTTGTAGTCCTTTGGATGAGACTTAAAACAGAAATCCTTTGGTAAATGCATTCATAGATAATTTTGCATACATGTAAAATCCCACTCCATCTTTCCAAGAAGATAAGATCGTCCGTATGAACAGATGATGAACTAAGAATACATACACACTGGGTTTGTTTCTAGACATCATAACCAAAGTCAGATTATGGCATTGATGGTGAGAAACACAGTTGGATGCCCCGAATCTCATCCTTGATAAACCTCAGAGTTGCAGATGAGAAAGACAGGAAAAACTAAAGGTCCACTCAGATGTTTGTATCTGTCATGCTAGTTGTGGCACTTTGTTTGTTTTATCTTGTTTGTCTGCCCTGTTTTTTGCAACTGGTATCTTTCCATTTTCTCATAACTCAGTGAAAATGATGCCCTTTTTCTAATATTGAGTAAAGTCTACTATTTAACAGAAACTATTATGATTGAATTGTTCCTTTCACTGATATACTTTCACCTTGTATTTTTGTATGGGAGCTCAGCCTACATTTTATTCATATTGAGGAGTTTCTATAGCTATAAAAAGACCTGTTGGTCTAGGAGACTCAGAAAAAAATGGTATTTTGATCTGTACATGACAGTCTGTTCAGTGTATAACTTCCTCCCTGTCTCTTCCTTCCCCTCCTCTGTATGTATAAAAATCAATAATGATATATCAAGTAAATAAACTAAGTTGCGATGAGTTCTTTTCTGGATAAATGCTGAAATCATGGAAATTATTGTTGATGATATTATTGTAAGTCACTATCTCTCTCTCTCCTCCTCTGTACATATCAAAATTGATAATGAAATATCAAATTTGATAAACAAAGCTGTAATGGGTTAGGATAGCCTAGTGGTTAGAGCCTTGCATTCATGATTTGATGGCCCTGGTTTGAGCCACCATGGAGGTGCCTGTTTTAGGGATATTTTTTTGCCAGGAGTTAAGATCAGTACTGACTCCACTCCCCCAAAATCCTTTGGATGAGACTATAAGCAGAAGCCCCTGTGTGCAAAGCCAAGCAGAACATCTTGCACACATGTTTAAAACCTGTTCTGCCTTTTGGAAGAGTAGGCCATTATGTGCTGGTAGGAACGAATGAAAAAATTGAACACAAACATGCACACAATTGTCGTGTTTGGAACCCACCCCTGAAGTTGGAATGCAGCTACTTAAGGGTGGGTAAAAGCTGTACCACACATTTTTTGATGATATTGCTTTATTTTACTTTTATTGTCTGGCCATGTAATATGCATGTATTGTAATGTGCATGCATTTTTCCTTATTTTTTTTTGTGCTAGTCATATTTTTTCATGTTTCATATGTAACCTATTTAAATTGATTTGATTGTACAGTGCGGTGAGCCCATGTTTTGGGGAATTCGTGCTAAATAAGCCTCCATTTTATATTTTATTATAATAATAATAATAATAATAATAATAATTATTATTATTATTATTATTACCATACATAAAAATCTCCCCATTTGTGAAACAGAGCTTTAGCCAAGGAACAATGGGGGGAAAAAGTTGTAATTAGCTCTTAAAAAAAAAAAATCTGCTGAAATCATGTAAATTATCACTGATGATCAATCATCAGCAACAGCCCCAGCGGCTCCAGAGCCGGCAGCAGACGCACCGGCAGAACCGGCCAAGGGAAAGAAGCCAGCCCCCATCAACCCGAAGACGTACCACGCCTACCTAGGCCTGGCCCGTGTGTACCGCGCTTTGGAGGACACCAAGCAAGCCCAGAAATACTACGATGAAGTCTCCAAGCTGGCCCCGGAGGTGAGAGATCTGGCTGGCTTTGGTGTGGTGATAGAGGAGAATTATCCGTGTGAAATGTGTTCTGTGTGTGTGTGCAGCTTTTTTTTGTTGTTGTTTTTCTGTTCCTGGGTTAGAGCTCTAAGGTTCACTAATGGTGAGATTTTTGCATATTTGACTGTTTTTTGCCCACCATAAAGGTAGCTGCATTCCAACTTCAGGGATGTATGCTGGGTAAGTTCTTCTTTCAGTAGCATACTGAACACTGACATGAATGACAGGATCTTTAATGTGCATATTTGATCTTCTGCATGTGTACATACATGAAGGTGATTAAGGCCCTGGCAGGTCTGCACTTGAAGTTAATTTGGAGATCAGAAAAATGCCCAAGATTCGAACCACAGCTTCATGGACCCATAGGATTGAAGTCAGTCTTAACCACTTGGCTATAGTGTTTGCCATTGGGTGGAGTGAATGCAGTCTCTTCACTCATGAGAATATCATCAAAATGGAAGGGAGAAAAAAACAAAACAAACCTGTTGGTATCTTACAGACCTGACCTGAGCTCAAAGGAAATAACTGTAATTATAGCAGAGCTGCAAAAAAAGCTACAGTTGTCACTTTTTACCTCTGATGAATATGTAACCCTCTACCTCAAAATGAGTCGCATAGCATCTGACCCACTTTTCTGCTAGGAGCCATTTTAGGCAGGTAGGGGATATGATTTTGAGATTTTGATTGATGTTAAAACTATAAGCTTTTTTTAAATTTTTTTTACCTGGCACAGATGTATCAAGGCATAATTTAGTTTCCTTCTGCTTTAAAAGTGTGTTTAAAAACACCCTATTCCTCACTCTAATCATCTTTTATGATGCAAAATTCACCAATTTTTCATTTTGTAACTTTCTGTAGTCTATCATTTCAGTTTGTTACATCTTTTCATAGAATCGTCCAATTTTCAATATATTATTTTTCATTGAACAAATTTTCTAAAATTGCATATTAAGAACATTGCTGACACTAAAACAAATTGACCTCTGGTGCAGTAAACTCATTATGTGATAGAGGGCCAAAGAAGTGTTCAGCCTAAGCACTAAATGTGGTAGTGCCAAACCCAAGTGCGCATGCACGCTTGAGTGTGTAGATATGTTTGTCTGCAGATGCATGTCTACACGAATGCATTTCGGTATATGCACGAGTCTGTATCTGAAATCATAAACAATAATTGATAGATTTTGTTCTGATCTATGTATGAAACGTGACCACAGATACACGACGCCTACATAGAAAGTGCCGACATGCTGGTGAAGGCTGACCCACTGTCTGCCGTGGATGTCTACATGAAGTTCCCTGTGTCAGAGACCCCCTCTTTTGATGATGCCTACATCTTTGGAGAGATCATCCGCATCCTGATGAAGTTTGAAAAATACGACGATGAAAGACTGGCCTCCAGTATGATCACCTACGGAAAAATACTTGGCCTTGGTAAGTTTGGGTTTTTTTGGGTTCTTTTTGCCTTGGTAAGTTAAAAGTGTGTATATTGCAGAGATGTCATTCGTTTGAGTGTAGGATTGTGGTCTGGCAGTCAGTATTGTTGGGTTGGTCAGTGAATATGCTTGACCCTTTTGAAGGATGTTGATATACTGTAAATGGTAGTTTAGGTTACGTTTGTTTTGATAGTTGTCACCCCTGGATGGGAGTAGAGGGCGTGAGAGTTGTCAAGAGGAAAGAAAATTGGTAAGTTTACAGTGTATTTCTCCAGTATTTTAGGTGAATTACTTTCACTGGCCCCAGTAGGGCTTCTGTAGTTGATGGGGCTGTGATTAAAACTTAAGGGAAGATGTAATATTAGAAAAAGGAAAAAACTTAACAGTCCAGTTGTCATGTAATCGATTTGGAAAGTAGGATCTGAATAATTATAACATTTTTTATCACTTGTTTTTGTGTTTTGTTTGATGCATTTAGATGGAACTCACCATACAGGGCAGCATCATGTAGGGCTTAAATGTATGCATGCATGCATGTAAACTTGCACATTTGTATGCAGCACACAAGTTTTTCTGTATGTGTCTTGTCTGCATGTCTGTGTGTATGTTGTGTTTCTGTATCTGTCTGTCTATGTTTTATACACACACACACACACACACACACACACACACACACACACACACACACACACACACACCAGTCCACATTTACCCTTTCAAATTTTTTAGTTCTCATTACACACCTTCTCAAATAACTCAAAGAAAGAAACTATACAATCTACACACACATCACTTTATCATTCAGCTCAAAGAGTAACACTGGTGATTGATTGCAGGTGTGCTGGACCGCTATGTGAAAATTCTGGAAGAGAAGTTCAAAAACAAGTTGCTACAGACGGTGTACGCAGGTGTGAACGGAAAAGCCGTGGACGACCCAGACATGCAGGCTTTCTTCAAGTTCAAGTGCTGGATCTGAGCTCTCAAACATGAAATTTTTGTGTACTCTCCATTTACCTGACAGCATTTTGAATGAACTGTGTATTGTTTCAAAAACGGAATTTTTTTTGCTCGTTTTAATTTTTTTTACCTGTTTGTGATTGTGTCAGACAGGCGTGTTTTTATTTATTTATTTATTATTTTATAACACAGATATAAAATGCTATATACGTCATGGGTAGTTTGTTATCATGAAACAGAACTGTTTGTAATTTGTGATAGAATTCTCAGTGTGAGCATACTTTTTTTAATGTATAACTTACATTTTTGCTGATATATGTTTTCTTATGCTTATCATTTGATTTTCTGGGAATATTTCATTCCCAAAGAATGAAAATGATAAAGAATAAGAGAATATTAAAAAAAAAACCCAAAAGACCGTAGTGACTAATTTTAGGTGTGAGTTTGGCTAGTGTATAACAATTTTCATTGACAATTTCTTTTTCTTTGAAGTTTGTATGTTTTGAGCAGTAATGATACTAGATGAATGCATTTATTCTTTTGCCTTAGTCATTGTTTAGTCATCATTTTTATGTATTAACCAAAGATAAGTTATTTTTGTTAAAAGTAAGATAACCCGATACGGTATTATTATAATATAAATATTTCAATTTCAAAATTGTGATTGTTAAAGGGTGCGCATCTACACCCATCATCCCCCCCATACACACACACACATACACACTGTTTTTTGAATATATACATTCCAATTTATTGTCTGTGATAAAACATGCCATCCATTTTGTTCTATACATTTGTTCATCTTTAGTAAGAACATACTTTTCTTGTATGTAATCAAAGATTGGTTGTATTTTAATTAATTAACATATTTATGAATTGGTTGTACTTTCACATATATTTATTTATTTATTATTTTTTTTATGAATGACAATGATGTCTCAATGCTTTAAATTCATTACAGATAAAAAAAAAAAGGAGAAAATAATCTTTTCATCATTACCAATCTTAAGCTTGGAAAAAAAAAGTTAAGCTTGAATGAGAAGGACAAAGCCCCCCACCCCCTTCCAAAAAAAAAGGAAGTGATTATCTAATATTTCTTATCTATAAAATACCATTAACTGTAAGGTTCAGTTCCTTTGAAACAAAAAAGGAAGAAACGATCCTGAAAAGCATTTAACACAATCAGAATATCAGTGAGGAATCCATTTTACACATGAACAAAAGTCTATAATCTGGAAATCAGCAGAAATATATATATATATATATATATATAATATATATATATATATATATATATATATATATATATATATATATATATATATATATATTATTTGATCAGTGATATTTGGTGTCACCATTACGACTAGAAAGTGCTCAGACATGGAGATACTGCAGTTGCATGTTGATGCACACAAAAGTATATGACACATCCAACATGTGACACATTTCTGATTACCAATTTACAAACAAACCAGACTTGTTTTTAATCTCAGTCGTTGCTGATTTGTAATAAGAATGCATCTGGATTTACAAGAAACTAACCTGGCTTTATATGCTGGTTGTTAATGATTTGAAGAAAAAAGAAAACTGTTTTGCCCTGTCACTTTTTTCTTTAATACTATCTGATGCAGAAACTCATCAGAGTAAAGCTCTTTGGTGTTTTACAACAGAATCTCTTAAATTCCTACAAATCATACTGCTGATTTCATTATTTCTTGACTTCCTACAGATCATACAACTGATGTTATAATCCCTTGAATTCTTAAAAATCATACTGCTGATTTTATTATCTCTTGAATTCTTACATATCATACTGCTGATTTTATGTGTCAGTAAAAAATAAGTGGTTCGGTGACATACATTTCGCAGCATTGCTTATCTATCAGTGTAAGATTTTTTTTTTTAAACTGCTGTTTTTGTGTGTGTTTTTTGCACTACTTGCAACTTATGCTGCTGTCTTGATTTATCAATTAAGTGAAGCAGTTGGGTTGTTGACATACATGAAACAGCATTACCAGTTTTATGTGGAAGAAATGCATTAAAAACTCTCGGATTTAACTTGAACCTCCCACAACTTATGCTGCTGATTCTTCTCACCACTGGAGTACCCTTTCTTTGTCAAGCAGGGTAATAAAGATCTGCTTAATTTTGTTGAAAATCATTATTACTATGTTTTATCTTGTTAGAAAAATTGAAAATCTATGCATTGTTGTTAATGGGCACTCCCGTTTTTGAGTTTTGGTAATAAAATTCATGTAAACAAAAATGACAGTTTCTGAATTGCCCTTTTTCATGGTTGTCTTGTATTATCTGTAATCTTGCCTAATTATAACTTAAAATACAGAAATTTGACATCTCTGCTTGAGTCCATAAATCTGTTTTCATTTCCTGATATTTTCCCTGTTCTTATTTATTTATTCATTTATTCTTTTATTTCGAGGACAATAGAATAAGCACTCATGTGCTTTTTTACATCCAGTCCCTGTGTGTATGCAGTTTTGTCATATGTTCCCACCGGCACACAATGGCCTACTCTTCTGAAAAGTGGATGGCTTTTAACGTGTGTGCAAGATGTTTTACGTGCATTTGCACATAGGACCTCAGTTTATAGTCTCATCTGAAGAACTTCTGGGGGGAGTGGAGTCAGCACTGATATTAATTTCAGAGAAGAAATCCTCTTGAACGAGATTTGAACCCAGGTCAGCAGATAACGAGTACAATGCACAACATTCTAACCACCATGCTATTCCACCCCATTGCATGTGTGTGTGTGTGTGTGTGTGTGTGTGTGTGTGTGTGTGTGTGTGTGTGTGTGTGTGTTTGTTGGTGAGTGTTTACATGCCGGTATCCATCTACACACAAGAATTAAGATGAAATGTCATCAAGCTACTTTTGGTGGATAACTGAAATGAAACATTGAAATTCATACTGGGCTAAAAAAAAAAAAATTTGTTGAGCCTGGGAATTAAGACTTTCAATAAAGGCAAAAGACTAGAAAATTTTGGAAACAGTTGTGGCTTTGAAATCATTTATCCATTATTTCATATTGTTGTAGTATCTATCCATTATTTACTCATCCATATACATTTCTAGGAATTGTAGGATGAGATGAAAGAACAACATAAGTGAATGGACAGGCTTAGAACTCAACAAAATTTTGAGAAAGGCAGAACAGAGAGAGGAATGGAGGGAACTGGTTGTCAAGTCTTCAGGGGTGCCCCCACAGTTGCCAGACTAAGGGATAGATAGATAGATAAATAGATAGATAGATATTTATTTATTTATTCTTTTATATCGAGGATAACAGAATAAGCAATCATGTGCTTTTTTCATCCGGTCCCCGTGTGTATGCAGTTTTGTAAATATTGTCATCTGTTCCCACCGGCACACGATGGCCTACTCTTACAAAAAGCGGAACAGGATTTAACGTGTGCGCAAGATGTTCTGCGTGCGTTCGCACACGGGGCCTCGGTTTAAAGTCTCATCCGAAGGAGAGAGAGAGAGAGAGAGAGAGAGAGATTTTATTTTATTTTATTCTTTTATATCGAGAATAACAGAATAAGCAATCGTGTGCTTTTTTTCATCTGGTCCCCGTGTGTATGCAGTTTTTGTAAATATTGTCATCTGTTCCCACTGGCACACGATGGCCTACTCTTACGAAAAGCGGAACAGGATTTAACGTGTGCGCAAGATGTTCTGCGTGCGTTCGCACACGGGGCCTCGGTTTAAAGTCTCATCCGAAGGACTTTTGGGGAGAGTGGAGTCAGCACTGATGTTAACTCCAGGAAGAAAATTTCCTCGACCGGACTCGAATCCGGGTCTTCAAATTGCCAGCGCAATGATAGAGAGGAGAGAGATAGATAGATAGATAGATATACGTTTCTACATCATCTCCACCATGTTTCTGTTCTTACTCCCATGCAACTCAACCTGACCTCACCGTAAGCAGAAATACCAAACGTCAATCCATTGCAGCCCAAGAACCAGCAAAATTTATGGAGAATCAGGCCATCACCAGGCCACCTCCTGGAGAAGGTCCTGCACTGCTGCTGGTTCACTGTGGTGGTGTTAATTTAATGGCAGCTGTTCTGATCTGGTAAATTAACCCTCTTAGTCCTGAACCGGGATTTGCCGGGATTGAATAATTGCCCCCCCCCCCCCCTCGCCCCCCCCCATGAATCTGGAACTGGGATTTGCCAAGATTTACACACAGTAGATTTCCATCAAGCTGTGACCATCACTAATTGCCATCACATGCCAAAGCTCTATCAGGGTAGAGGTAGAAAAACTGCTGAGCTGCTGGTATGTACTTAAAAGGAGGAAAAAGCAAGTGAGCATGTGTGCCTGACCTGATTTCGTGATGGAATGTGAAATCTAGGGGCAGTTTGTGTTAAGAGAATCCGAATGCAAGAGGGTTATGGAACACTACCTGTTAAGTCTTGTACTGGGCACACTTCCAGCTTGACTGCTGAGTCAGAATGAGAAAGACATTCACTTTGGACAGGAAGCCATCACCATGATTTTCCAGTGACAGCTTCCGATGAATCTGCAGACACTGATACAAACTCATTGCCGGCATGAAAAGTAGAAGAGAGAATGAAACAGAAGTCACTAGAGATTATCAGAGCACACAGACATCCAACATGTTTTTTTCTACTTACATGTTGATCAGTGATGATTATGATGATGGTGACAGTGATGATGATATCGGTAATGACAATAATGGTAGTAATAGAGTGATATCAGATGATTTGAGACTGTGACAGGGCAGCACGGATTTGCATCTCCTGGCATCAGCCAGGTGCTAAAAACAAAGACACCTGCAGTGTTGATCAGGTAAAGTGGGCAACCCCTCAAAATTGCATCAGCAAACTGTATGAAATTTGATTACATAGAACTTTTTTAATCATCCATTCAGCCCTTAGCACTCAAGCCTAAACTCTGGGAATGAAGTGTCCAAAGATAGGTAAAGTAAAGGTAAAGGTGTCCCATAACCTAGGCGGTCATAGGGGAGTGAGACCTCAGCTTCTCAAGGAGCCAGCATATTGAGGGTGGTGCCCATCTCCTCTCCCTCGCTGCTTTACCTTCCCTGACCCTAAAGAGGGCAGGTACCCATTTACATCTGGGTGAACTGGGGGGGACTGTACTGAAGCCAAGGCACGCAGACAGTCACCCATCCAACTGGCAACCACACTCTACACTGCTTAACTTGACTTGGGGAAAGTGAGCGCTCTGACCACTTAGCTATCCCGCCCCTACCTAAAGATACACCTATATATAAAAGCAGAAACACAAAAGCCTCTAATGGGTCTTGATGAACCCTGCGGAAAATTGCACCCAACAATGCTTGTGCATTTGGTTAGAACCAACTCATTTAAATATCATTAAAAGATTGCAGAAGTTGCTCATTCACCCCTGAGCAACTGTTGTGCAGTGACATTCACAAATAAACCATCTTTCCCTTTCTGTTCCACCTTTGGTATAACATGTTCAAATTTCCTGTCAGAAACAGGCAACAAGTAGAGTACCTAAACTGACATGATTTCAAACTGACTGAGAACTGATTGCTTAATTTTGGTAACTGCATGATGCACACTGTCACACATGTTTGATGTACCCTAAAGTTATCACACCAACAGGTTCCTACCTGTGATTTGATATTGAAAAACATTACTTCCTGAGGCTACATTATACATATTTCAGAGATGACTATCAAACATGTTTATTCCTGGCTTCTGATATGTCTGTGAAGCTTCGCTCTATGGTAGCAAGAAGCAGGACTGCAATTTGCACATTGGCCTATTAAAGGTCAGTTGTTTTCCTGTTCTTACGATCAGCAAGTGCATAAATCTGGCTTCAGTAGTTATACGTCTTCAAGGTCAGTTTTTTTTCCTTACAAGAGCTCACTGCATGCTGTACCACATCTGTTAAGAAATCCACGTCGGCTAGCAGATGTTACAGCGAAACTCCACCTCCTTGAACAAGAGGGCGGTTACCAGCTTAGCAGGCGAAATTACCACCTTGCCACAAACGGCCGCCACAAACTACTGCAATCCACATGAATCTTTAACTTCTTATTTCTTAAAGATTACATACCAGAGGTTGACTAGTAGCACAAATACTTACTACGTATTGCATTTATCCGACAAATCAAGTGATATAAACTTAATATCGTATGTTACCATTGCATGGTCTACACACGTAAGGTGGTTCCACCCACACCGAGATAGTGTCTGCCTACTTTGTGAACGATTCTTTCATAAACCTTACAGGTTTTAATCAGAAATGAATTAATGATAGATTAATAGAAATGTAACATTAGTCATCCGTAATTAAAACCTGTTGCAAACTTTGTCAGTTAAGTTGGCACACAATTCCGTTCAGCGTGATAAACAAAAATGAAAGTAGAATATTTGAACCGGAAGTTAATTGTCTTGTGATGCCACGTAGAGGCACATGACGTCACCTGTCAAGGGACCTATCCCTCTACCAACCAATGAGAATAGCTAAATCGGAAGAAGGAAGCCATCTTGATTGCAGGCGTAGATGTCTGCCAACGTTGATACTGAAAAATATCAATTCAATTCGCATCTGTAGCTCTAAAGACTCATTTCAGTCGGTTAAGATTACAAAGATATGTCAACAATGAATCCAGAATAGTAAGTATGGTCTTGGTGACTTGAAAATACTGAAATTTTTATGATTTTCTGCGTCTGTTTGTTTGACGGGAGTGTTTTATCAGCAGCTGACATTCAGTGATTCACGCCCTCTGTGTTTTTCTTTTTTGTCAGCTCACCCCTTGTGTTGTTAACATATTTCTTAGGCATTTGCTATCATAATTGATTTTATTCTAAATAAAGTGAAAAATTAGCGTAACTGTTTGTTTTTTGTTTGGAAAATGAAAGGCAAAAATCATTTGAGGAGTGTAAAATTGAACTTTAGTCAGACATTTTACGTCATCATTTAGGATTTTCTCTAGATTCCGTCCGAAAATGTTTGTATAAATTCATTAATTAAGCTGTTTGCAAGATCACTCATTGATAAATACTTTATTGTTCTATGAGTGTTTCAGAATTTTATGGTTGTGAAGGTAATACATGTTCACCAATCATAGTAAAGCAAGCAGTCGACACTAGAGTGGGATCAGGCACCTCAAGGCCTACATTGCCACAGCCTGCACATTATTACTGCCATTACTCATAACGTTTGATGTTCTTCAATTTATCGTGTGATATATGCCATTAGACTTTAGACAGTGCTCACAATTTCTTGTCAGAACACTGAGAATAGATTGATGATCATGATTAAAGCTGTTTGTGTTAAAAGAGAATGTTTATTAAATTATTATTACAATAGAAAAAACAAAAACCATTCATTGGTTTAGTGGTATGGAAGAATGAACTATATCCTTGTAGGAAGAAAAAAGCTGATAATGTGAATCAGATGAGTGTGAACTTCTCAAGGAACTAGGAAGCTTGCATCTGCATGCCTGTGCCATCAAAATTGTGATCTTTCTCTTGTCAGCTTGTCTAAACTTTCAAAGCCTCTGTTTTATGTCTAAACGATAGGTTAGCAAATAAAGATTCCTATCGCTTTTAGTCAGGCTATTTTAGTTCTGAAAAAGCACAACCACTGCTCAAACATGGCCAGAAGTGTTTTGAAAGTCACTACTGCAATACTGTGATAATTTAAAATCTTAAGTAACACACTCTGTTATTACAGTATAAAAAACTAACCAATAAGAAGTTTCTGTACTTTCTCTTTCTCAATTCTGTGTGTAGGGATTTGTCTTTTTCAATGCATGGTATCTGTGATGAGCAAAAAATGAAATGAGCTGCAGGTCAAGCAATAAACTTAAATTATGAACATAATTCCTTTTTGAAAGTCCGTACCCCCAAAAGTTAGGAATACAAAAGCTCTGGGTTATAACTCTTTAGAATTGTTTGTAAACAAATTGATTGGTTGAAAACGAAACCAGCAATTAAGCAGATGGTGTAAAGTAAAGGTGTCCCATAACCTAGGCAGTTGTAGGGGAGTGAGGTGTCAGAGACCTTGGCTTTTTTAGGGGCCAGCATGTTGAGGGCGGCACCCATCTCCTCTCCCTTGCTGCTTTACCTTCCCTGACCCTAAAGAGGGCAGGTACCCATTTGCAGCTGGGTGAACTGGGGGGACTGTATTAAAGCCAAGGCTTGCAAACGGTCACCTATCCAACTGGTAACCATGCTCGATGCTGCTTAACTTGACTGGGGGAAAGCGAGGCTCTGACCACTTAGCTAGATCCTGGCCCTGAAGCAGATGGAGCATTTTGAAAAACTGGCTCTGCTATGTTGAAATCTTTGTTAGGAAAGTTCTAGTTATGTTTGTCAGGTCTAGTTTAAAACTTAAATTTTTTTTTTTTTTTTTTTTTTATTAAAGGCAAGCACCTTTGCTCTTGTCTGTGAACAAGGTTGTGGCAAGTTTGCAGATACCACCCAGTATCATGCATGTAAGGTAGAATGCTATGAGGAAAAAGTAATTCTAATTCACAAAAGTGTGGGATTACAGAAAAAGTTTCAAGAGGTGGTTGGGTGAGTTAGGAAGATGACAAAGAATCAACTGCCTTTGCTGGTTGAAGGGTTATGAGCCTTGGCATGTTAAATCAATTGATGGATTGATTTACATTTTTTATTGAATACTGATGTGGTTTAATGCATTTTTATTACCTTTCTCTACAAGTTCAGTTGTAGACTTGTACTTGTAGCTGTTTGAGTGTAATGCTGAAATGGCAAGAGAGTGAATAAACAGGGAAAGAGAAAAAGTGCAGTTTAGGAAAGTTATTCAAAGCATAGTATGAACATCATTATTTAAGAGGAACATTTTTTTGTTTTATTTATACTAAAAAAAAAAGGAAGAAGAGAAAATCCATTGGTTACAAGCATGGCTAAAAACAATCAACAGATGTTGAGATAATCATTTATCACATAAAACAGCACAAACTGATATTACAGCTTAGGCAAACCATTTTCTAAACTTGTAACCAATTGTCAAAGATATAATTATCGCTTATCAGTGATATCCATTTAGATCTGTATGTATGTGAAACATGCAAGTTCTGGCACTACTGCCTACTGGCAATCACACTCATACTCAGTAGTCAGTACTCTGGTGCTTTCACACACACACACACACACACACACACACACACACACACACACACACACACCACACACACACACACACACACACACACACACACACACCACCACCACTACTACTCTCTCTCTCTCCTCCTCCTCTCTCTCTCTCTCTCCTCTCTCTCTCTCTTAAAAGATTAGACCAGCTATGTCTGACACCATGGATGGCAGTACTTGGCATATATATTACGTAGCCACTGTGATGCAGTCTAAATCAGTAAATAAAAATTTTATTGAATCATTGATGTCCTGTTATTGGTACAATAGTAGGCCTGTTTCTTATTGCGTGTGACATCAGAACCATCTGTTGTGTGACCAGTAGTTTGTATTTAGTCTCATGGTTCAAAGATGGGGTTTCTGGTATAATCCTCAAACTCAAATCCTGCCTTAGTAATCTTTTTCTTGAAGTTTGTCTCAGTTGTCAGGATGTTTGTAGTACATGAATTAATTATTGAAAACTATACAGATGATAGATATATAAAAAAAAAGTTGTGCCAGCGCCTGGATATGATTTTTTTCAATGTTTTCCATTATTCATCAATACATTTCATAAGCTGATACACTACAGTGTTACTGATAGACAGTTGCTTAGAGGTGTTTTGAGATTGAATTAGTATTTACAGGCAGGTCTAATCAAACTGATGTTCAGATACATTGTCTTTAACTCTTCCACTCCCTCTGTTAGTTTTTGCCAAGTATAAAATGAAGGGGTAAGTGCTCAGTCATTGGTTTCTACTTGAAGATTGTTTTGACAGCATTTGTGCTGATGTGGAGCAAATGACATGTCAGGTTTATATTTAGAACCTGATTTTTCAACATGAGCTATATACAGAGGAAAAGGTAATGGTAAGTGACTGTGTATAGGTATGTGACTCAGACCAACCAGAACTTATTGGAGACCAGAGGTAATAATATAATCTGGCAAGGTTGACATGTTTTTGTATTCAGTAGAATCAGAAGATAAAATGTAAACTTTGAATCTGTGCTATAAGTATACATGTACAGCTTGCTTTAATCATGTAAGTTGTATGCTATTTGTTATCTTCGCTTATGGGGAAGACATTACTGGAGACTTCCAAGGCTAAAACTTATCAGTGATAGCAGTTTTCAACTGTCTAAGGGTGTTTGACTTCTTGTTCAGTTAGTGTTGTTATTATTTATTGGTAATTTTTAATGGCCTATACTGCTGTGATAATTGTATTCAAGAAATTGAAAGGACGGACCACATCTTCAGAAAATAATAGAGTTATGGAATTCTTGAGAGCCAATGTCTCCCCCCAGTAGTGGCTTTCTGCAGAAAGGTGAAAGTTTTGCATTAATTACTTAGGAGTTTTGGAAACACCCACCCCCTGCCCCTTCTCTCACCCCCCTCTTCACTCTTTATCTCCTACATATGTGCAAGTGCACAGAATGATACCCACTGTTATGTTTCTTCAGAAAAGTCTGAATTAAATTGATAGCAAGCGCTTTGATTTGTTTTTGCAAGATATAGCATATATTATATAATTCCATTTATTATATTATTATTATTATATATTATTATTATTATTATTATTATTGTCGGTGAGCTTTCTTGTCCCAGTGTCAGTGGGAAGAATTTTAGCATATATCACATCAGTATTATTGAAGACCCCTATTTCAGTATTTGTGTATTCAAAGCAGTGGGTACATCTTAATTCAGTAAATGAAAGTACTACTGCCACAAGTATTAGTTATACTACTTCTCATATTACTCGTCCCCCTATTACACACCAGAAGGAAGGGATGCAAGTGAGAATTGTCTGTGTTGAGGCATGAGTGTAACCCTGAAGGAAAAGTTTTTTGTTTTGTTTTTTAAGTTAATGATGGTAATTTAGAAAATTTAGAGGGAAAGGGTTGAATCAGAATACTTTTGGGAAATTCTTTGCCCATCAAAGTTGCAGGTTATACCAACAATGTCATTTTCAGATGTCAGATTTTGTCTGTTATACATTTTGAAATTATGGTAGGATTATAGCAATTTTTGGCAAGTTAGAATAAGGCTTTTTCAACTATAGGAGGCTTGACTCCCCAACTCTCACTTGAGGCAACCCTTCAGTGTGTCTCTTCAGATTCTTTGAAAAAATGTCTTTTTCAGTCAGTTTTCTATCTACAACACTTGTTAAGGCTTTGCAGAATATGCACCAGAACAAAGCACAGCTTATATTTGAGGTACAATAAGGAAGACAGATGAGGAAGAAACATCTGTGACTGGGATTGAAAGAAAATGACATGTTTGTTCTGTTTTCCTTTTTGCAGTGATTATCTGTTCAAGCTTCTGCTGATCGGTGACTCTGGTGTGGGAAAGTCCTGCTTGCTGTTGAGGTTTGCTGTAAGTATATTTTCATTTTTTGTGCTTTTTTCTGTTTTGTTATAAAATAGGATGATTTTGTGTGTAGTGTGTGTGTGTGTGTGTGTGTGTGTGTGTGTGTGTGTGTGTGTGTGTGTGTGTGTGTGTGTGTGTGAAAAATAAGAGTTCTGATTGAAAAAAACCTCACCCTGAACGTCCCTCACCCCCCACCCCTCAACAAAAATAAAAACTAAGAAATATTTTATTTTTGAAATTTTTTTAAGTGCATCTACGTAGAGTACATTGTTAAACCTTGTTGTTAGTTGTTGGTTTTGGCTATTTGTTTTGTTTTTTGGTACATTACTCTAGCTTTATGTTTTAAAACTTTATGTAGAGTTCACTATGTGCTTTTTAATTACTTAAGAGGTGAAATAGAGTGCATATTTTGTTTGAATATGTTTTGTGTTCTGAAAAAGTTTTTTTGTTGTGTTACAGGATGACACATACACAGAAAGCTACATCAGTACCATTGGTGTTGATTTCGTAAGTACTACCAATAAAGCCTTTTTATAAAGGGTGGATGATTTTCCTTCTCAGGTTTTTGACTTTCTGTTATCTTTGAAAAGTAATGTTTATGGAATTACAAAAAGATAGAAAACTCCAAACCTACGACTGTTTCAGCTATCAGTTCAACGAAGCTGAGCTAGGGTGATCTTTATGACTGTGAATCGGTCATAATGCTATTAGTGCTGTCAACCACAGGACAGCTGTCTATTCAGTGAAGCTGAGCTTGGTTGAGCGTTGGTAAGCATTGAAGATAAAACTGAAAAATGACTGACTTGTATGACAGTGAATCGGTCATAATGCTAATAGGGCTGTCAACCACAGGACAGCTGTCTGTTCAGCAAAGCCGAGCTTGGTTGAGCGTAGGTGTAAACATAGAAGATAAAACTGAAAAGTGACTGGAATGGCAGTGAGTCAGTCATATGGTTATAGCCCTGTCAACCACAGGATGGCTATCTGTTCAACAAAGCCGAGCTTGGTTGAGCTAGGGTAAACATAGAATACTAGACTGAAAAGTGGCATGTGTGACAATGTATCAGTCATAATGCTGATAAATAGCCCTAGCAACCACAGAGGCTGTGTTGGTGCTGTCACTGCCTAACATGTGTGACAAGCATTGGTCAGGTCATTAACCATTTAATATAGTAGTAGCTATCACTCTTTAGCTGGCTTGGTCAGCAAATTATGAGAAGTCCAGGGAAAGTAAGAATTAGGTAAAGCACAGACCTTTAAAAAAGATCTGTTATTTTGAGGATAATGGAATAAGCTCTCGTGTGCTTTTTTTAATTAATTAATTATTTTTTATTGACATCCAATCCCGGTGTGTATGCAGTTTTGTAAATTTTGTCATCTGTTCCCACTGGACACACAATGGCTTACTGTTCCAAAAAGCGGAATGGGTTTTAATGTGTGCGCAAGATGTTCTGCCTTAGTTCTTTTTGTGTGTTTACCTGCAAAGAATAAAACATACACATGAAAGATCATGTATTCAGTGTCCAGCAGGTTACAGAGCCATAGATATCCAACTTGCTCTCGAGACTTTGCCAGGATACTGAAATAAGCATTTGTATAGCATCAGGTAAGTTGATTGCTTGGCAGGTATAGTATAGCATACATAGGGAATTCTGTAAATTGTATCCTGTTTATAAACCAAAGACCTGAAACAAAAAACTGATCACAGTAGCATAAGGACACTTGGCCATATGGATATTTGTAGAAATATTCTTTATGAGTGCTGGTGGTGGTTGTTGCTTTTTGTTTGTTTTTTATGTGTTTGCTTTTGTACATGTAGGAATGAATTAAAAAATTTTTTTTTTTTTAAAGGAAACATGTCCTTTTAAGAGCTATTTTTTAAAAATAGACTTTTCAGTTTGTGGACATAAGAAGCTTAAAAATCTGACTAACGCCAGTGGAAAATGGATAATTGCCTTTGTAGGGCTTTTAGAAAATGTATGTGTGTATTGGTGTTACTTGTTATACATGGTATGTTCTTTTCCCAGTTGCTGATGGTAGCTTTATGTGTGCAGAAAATCCGTACAATAGAACTGGATGGCAAGACAATCAAGCTACAGATTGTAAGTAGTTATTTGATTTGTTTGTTTGTTTGTTTGTGATTTGTAGGGGTGATTAAAAAACTTAAAAAAATTTCATCCATTTTTTTTTTTTTTAGATTTTAAAGATGGATGGATCATTTATTTAATCTTTTATTGAAGATTGAATTTAAAGATGGATGGATCATTTATTTAAATCTTTTTATTGAAGATTGAATATTTGAGAAAATAGCCAAATTGTACCAACTCCTGTGTTTATAGTTTCATGTGTTTAATTAACGCATTTTGTGTTATTTTTGAGTGACATGTACATATTTTTATAATGATAATTTGTGTTTTCTTGGTTAATTAAAAATTTTTTTTTTTTTAAGAAGTTCCTTGTGCAGTCAAGTGGAAAAACACCACCACTGACACCACACACATACACATGCACACATGCATGCCCGGGTGTGCACACATGCACACACCACACACACACACACACACACACACACACACACACACACACACACACACACACACACAACACATCCACACACACCATGGACCTGAGAGATTTTTTTTTTTTTTTTAGCTGAGATAGATGGCTTGTTTTGAACAATCTCATCATTTTACTGAAAATTTGAAGTAATCAGTCATTGGCTTTAAATGCCTTTTTGTATGTCTTGGAATACACCTGTACCTTATTTATGTGTCTTGAAATCCACTTTAATTTTTTTAGCTTTAAAGTGATAAATGTTTTTGTATTGAAATGCATTGTCAAGTCCAGAAGCTCAACAGATGATATGTATTTATTCATTTCCAGTGGGACACAGCTGGGCAGGAACGATTCCGCACAATCACATCCAGCTACTACAGAGGTGCTCATGGCATCATCGTTGTCTATGATGTGACGGATCAGGTAAACAGTCAATAACTTGCTTTTGTTTGAGAAATGATACAAAGGTGAGAAAATTTACTATGATCAGTAAACAGTTCTGTGTGTTAAATAAAAAAAAATCCTCAAGTTGAAATGCGGCTACCTTCATGGTGGGCAAAAATAGTTCCATACACAAAATCGCACCATTGGTGAACCTCGGACCTCTAGCCAAGAAATGAGGGGGGAGATATGTAGCCAGTTGTGATGTCTGTCTGTTGGCTATAAGTATAGAAAATGCCTTGAAATTCATGCCTAGTGATACCAGGGTGAAGAGCGAAAAGTACTCGGGTAAGGCAAGTGAGATCATTTATTCTGGGATTAGGTTTTAAAAAGAAAAGAGATGTGGAGGAGGGAAGGAGTTTTGATTGAAATTACTTGAAAGTTGATTTTATCATGAGGCTGTCTAAATTCTTTGTTTTACAGTAGATACAGTATTTTTTGCTGTGTTGTTTAGATTGTGTTTTGAATATCATATCATAGAAAGATTTCATTTATTGCCTGTTTGTATCAAAACGAGGGTTGTGTAATGAGTTGTAATCATCTGCTTGATTTTCCCCACCAAATATTTTCAGTGATGGAATGTAACATTATCAAAAATGCAACTTGTTTGATCTGGTTGTCTTTGTAATCTGTTGCTTTTACAACATGTTGCAAAACTAATTGCAGTTCCCCTTTCTCAGTTTGAAAAAAAAAAATCAATTTATTTAATAAATTAAATATGACTATCCAGACTAGAAAGAGGCATTGGGTCATTCTGATAGCACGGATTTCATTTGCAGGATACTTCTGTAGTTACCAACCACAGGCCCATATGTATTTATCTTGAAGTTGGAAGTACGTTTGTGTTAGTTTGCAAGTTAATTAAAAAGTAACTTCTTTCTGTATCCTGCAAACATTATGCACTTTGATTAACCTTTAGCACCCTGTGTTCTTTGGTGATCGCACTCTCCTCCCTGCATCTTTTCTCCGGTTACACAAAACAACTCGAGAGCACCTACATGTTTAGAACCTTATAAAAGGTGGATGAATTTATGTGAGATGAATGTTGATTTTGAATATAATATATGGATGAGGAATTGTTTATATAATGGCAATATGTTCTGCATGCATGTTTTGGACATTGAAAAAAAAAAAAACAGACATAAAAACAAAAACCAGAACCGTTTGTTGACTTATATTTTTTCACTTGAATGGAGTTTTTGTGTGCTATTACCAAATTCTGTACTTCAGTCACTAATAAAGTGATTTCGTCGCCATTTTCAGTAATAAACAAAACAGTTATTCCTTATAAATAGCACGAAGTACTCCTTTGGACCAAAAGATTCTTTTGAAGTCAGTCCGCAAAAAGTTTTATGGCGATTACGAACATCGTCTTCGCGATAAGATTTCATAGACGTGCATTGGCAAGTAGTCTACAAGTGATAACTTTTATCGGTTATAACACTAAAAAAACTTGATATTAGAAATACCATCAGGCATTGCTTTGATAAAAATATTCCATGTATACGCCGTAGACAATATTTACGGTCAGGCTGGTACAATGTTATTCGCGATCATTCATCGAAATTGAGAAAACATTTCTTGTGACTAGATCACTTATCGTCACTTCAAAGTCTATTTTTAAGTTTGAAGCCTTCAAAATATTTTCAAGTCAAGATTCTGATGGATTTTCCAGCAAAAATGTTACGAATTCGTAGTCCGCCATTTTGGTGATGACAAACCCGAAGTTATTTATCTTTTTCTAAAATTCAACTGTGCGTGTTGTGTTGAGAAAATGCAAATGGCTCCAGCAGTAGGAAAACTCTAGCCTCGTTTTGAATCGAAAGTGACGTCATTTAGAAAGTATGGTATGGAATCTCAGCCAATGAACCGCGAAGTTTAAAACCAACCCTATGTTTCTGGAAGACAAGTGCGCCTGCAGATGCAAGGAAATAATTCTCTGGCGACACGATGCCTGCACATGCTAAAGGTTAATTAGTTTCAAGGTTATTTTTTGTTTTTCTTTCTTTCCCCTCCCCCCCTTTTTTTTCCCTTTTTGTCACTCATCCTGAGATTTGACCTCATGTGCTTACTAACTGTAAGCAACCATATCCATATTTTCTGTTCAGGAATCGTTCAACAATGTGAAGCAGTGGCTGCAGGAGATTGACAGATACGCCAGTGAAAATGTCAACAAGTTGCTGGTGGGCAACAAGTGTGATCTCACTACCAAGAAAGTGGTGGACTACACTACTGCCAAGGTAATGTGCTTGTCACCTCTCGCTCTCTCTTGCTTTTGCCAGGTTTCTTTGTGAAACTCTTATAAACTATTGCTTGCCACTTCAAACTGGCATGCAAATTTAGCGCATTTATGTAAACATACCAAATCAGAAATGTGTAGTGGTTGTATGCGAATTGTGAATTTCCTGAGCAAGGAGCTTAACTTTGAAATGAAGATTTTGTTTTTCTTTAGAATCTTAAATGGGAATTGTCTTCATCAGAAATATTATTTCAAAACAGAAGATTCAGTACCTCACTTTTGTTATTGTCAGAATTTTAAGCCATGTTTCCTCTTTTTTGTTCAAGATAAACAGCAGCCTCAAGAAAAGGTGCTGTCTTTCCTTTCGTGAAAAATGTATTGTTAAATCAGAAACAGATTCCTCTGAATAAATACCTCATTGGGCATAAAATGTTTTGCTGTTGTTTTGTAAAAAAAAAAAAAAAAATTGAAATTACCATTACAGCTCAGTTTGTGATTAAGTTTATGAAGTGACATCCTTTTTTTGTTTAGTTTATTGATGCCAGTATTGCACAGAACAAAAAAGAGAGAGAAAAAAAAGTTGAACATATTAGTGCATGTGTTTGCACCAAGCAAAAAAAAATTGTGCCGATTGTTGTGTGATGCTTTGAGATTGTGTGCAACAGGAGTATGCTGATCAGCTGGGTATACAGGAAAAGTGATGTCTGTTATGTACAACAGGAGTATGCTGATCAGCTGGGTATACAGGAAAAGTGATGTGTGTTGTGTGCAACAGGAGTATGCTGATCAGCTGGGTATACAGGAAAAGTGATGTGTGTTGTGTGCAACAGGAGTATGCTGATCAGCTGGGTATACAGGAAAAGTGATGTGTGCATGTCAATGTGTGTTGTATTCAACAGGAGTATGCTGATCAGCTGGGTATACAGGAAAAGTGATGTGTGTTGTGTGCAACAGGAGTATGCTGATCAGCTGGGTATACAGGAAAAGTGATGTGTGCATGTCAATATGTGTTGTGTGCTACAGGAGTATGCTGATCAGCTGGGTATACCCTTCCTGGAGACCAGCGCCAAGAACGCCACAAACGTTGAGCAGGCTTTCATGACCATGGCGGCCGAGATCAAGAACAGAATGGGCCCCGTCACAGCTGCCTCAGAAAACAAGCCCAGCGTGAAAATAAACTCCAGCACGCCAGTGAAACAAGGCGGTGGTGGCTGCTGTTAAAGTGACTTTTCCCGTAGCTGTGACAACGTGGTGTTTTTTGGAAAGTCAATGGAGGGTTTGTAAGGGCTGTGGACACTTCACTCACTATTGGAGGCGTTTCATCCAGGGGGCTGTCGCTGTCATTTCAAATCTTAGGGGGAGGGGGAACCTTTCCATTTTGACGATTGGTCATTTACAATTTTCCAAGACAGCAAAGGGGATTTTTTTTTAAGTATACATAGGATTGAAAATAGTTCTGGGTTGCATTTTGTCATCTGCTTTTACATTCACGAGATACCCTTGAGATGAATTCTTTTTTGATCATTGTTTTATTTTAGGAAACTATGCTTCCCCCTTCGGTAGAGATTTGTGTTTTGTAGTCATAAAAGCTTGAGATGAATTTTATGTGTTCATGTCTTGTTTATGCGAGAGTCATTATCTATTGAACTCATTTTTAATATATTTATTTATGTTTTCTTTATAAATTGCATCCTTTAAAAAAATTGTTTTCTGGAATATTAGTGGTAGAGAGCCCTGTTGAAGTTATTTTCCTTTTCTTGAAGTCTGTCCTGGTCAGATGATGTTACACCCTCCATTCAGTTTCTTTTCTCAAGTAGTGTATGAATTCTCTTTTTTCCCTATTGTTTTATTCTTTGTGTATGTGTGTGAAGCCATCCATTTTTTCATGAAAATTTATGGAAATACGTATAACAGACTATTATATTAGTTGCTGGTATGAAAGCATGTAGACCAAGTGAATGATTGTACTACCAAAACTTAGTGGAATCTTTTTTTTAGTTCCGTGTTTGAACAAGGAGCTTTGTAGGGAAACGATCCAATTTGTACAGAGGGCGAGTTGTGAAATGATGTCTGCGTGTTAATGTTTTCAGTGAGATTCGGCACTGCAATATACAGAGAAATAAATGGATGATATGAATGCTTGTTTTGTCCATTTATGTACAAAACCCATTTAATATTCTGCTCCTTTAAAATCACTTTCTGTATGTTCCATCGTGTAATGTGTAATCGCTGTGGACACGTGTATTGAGTTCAGCTGTGGGTTGGTATTGTGTTATATAAATGATAAAAAGTTTGTTTTTTCCCCTTCTTTACAGTGTGTGCTACCAGGTTCAGTCTTGACTATAACACAAAAGTGCTCTCACTCTGTCATGTTCTTGATAATAATATCCCAACAAATGTTTTCTATTATTTTTCAGTACGTTCATCGCTACATTGTAAAAGGCATTCCGATGTACATTTCGTCTAAGTTTCATTAATTTTTTTTGGTCTTAATCATTAAACATCTCTTCTCTCTCTCTTTATTTTTTCCAATACAGCAGACTGAAATAACATCGTAAGCAGTTAGAAAGAAATCTTCTGTGGATATAGCGTGACAGCTGATTTTTTTTTACTGACAGCAGAAGCGGAGCAGCTGTTGCTTGGAGAAAGCATGAGAGGAGTTTATTGGACAGAAGCAGTGTCAGGCATGTTGACAGTTCTTTGCCAGTGTCAAGCATAAAAAGGCCAAGGGTTGGGTGGGTCTTGATAAGCAGCATTGGGTGTCAGGTCTGCTTCCTCGTGTAGGCTAGTTACCAATTCCTGCTGCACCGTTTGTTGTCTGTCGCTGTGTTTTTTTCATCCATTTGGTTGACGCTTGCTGTCTTTTAAGTGGATGTGAGATAGTCGTGAAGCAGAGATTGCGTATGATGTGTGTGTATACTGCCTGTCTGCCCACCCACCCGCTTTTCTACTCTTTGGCCTGTACTCAGAGCAGCACAGAAAATATCATTGATTAAAAGTGTACATAAAAAATACATCTTTGAGTTGTTTCGTTTTTTGCATGTGATGTTTGGTGGGCGAAATGTCTGAAGTTTTATTACGTGGTTTTGTGTATTTTGTTTCATGGACATTCAGCTTCATGCATCAGTCTTCTGAGCAGTTTACACACTCATGCACACATACACACGTACACGCACCACACACACACACATGAAAGAAATTTACTCCTTGATTATGTTTCATGTTCATAGCCCAGTCAACCAGGAACTCTGATTCGTACAATAGCCCATTCAACCATAGGGCTATGTCAATTTTGCCATTCTGGTAAACAACATGGGGGAAAAAAGTTGATAATTCAACAACTCTGATTCATATAAAATCCTGCAGTCATCCAGAAGGCCATATAAAGATACGAGATTCTGGTAAACAACATGGGTGATTTAAAAAAAACTTTAATTAATATTCAACATGACCAGACTGCAAATAAATGGCGCTTGGGTATCTGCAAGGGAAGTAATCTGGCTTGTTGCTGTTCATCAACAGAGATTATCATTTGAAGATCTGTCAACTTGGTGGCAAAGTGCTTCGATACTGTTAATAAGAGTTTAAGTAAAACCACAAGATAGGCTAGAGGAAACCCTCATCACCTTTGGACGTGTTTATGTTATGCTTATCTAGCCTGTCAAAGTTTTAGCTTTTGAGTTACAGAGTGCATGCCGGGTGTGTTCATGTTTTTGTAACCCACTGAATGTGGACATGTTACAGGATCTTTAACGTGCACATGTGAAATGTGTGCATATTTACACAAATGGAATTAGGCACTGGCAGAACTGTGCTTGACTTGGGAGATCATAAAAATCTCCACCCTTAATTCTGCGGAAATGGCTCA
>CM060320.1:24401077-24404891 GCA_030674155.1 Stramonita haemastoma
GAGGTTGGGGGCGGGTCGTCCACTGATATGTAACAACTGACATAATTATGGTAACATTTTCCCAATCAGAGAGAGAGAGAGAGAGAGAGAGAGAGAGAGAGAGAGAGAGAGAGAGAGAGAGAGAGAGAGAGAGAGAGATGATTGTTATAGCCCTGTACAGCCCTTTTTATGTAAACCATTGATCAAACCAATTTAAAGTACCCAGTAAATAACTTCCATTTTTTTTCTCTCTCCGAAGAAAGCTGGTAAATACTGCAGTTAGACAGTCTTCTCCCCCATCCTCATTAAATAAAAAGTCGACTTTTCCATCATCAATATTACATCATTTTTTTGTGTCTGAAAACAGGTAGCTTACCAAACGTACAGCTGCAGTCAGCAACTTAACAGAGGCACTCATCAAGAACTTCTATCTGATAACGAAAAAATACACTACTACTATTATAAAAAAAAAGAAGCATGACAAATCTCATTCTGGAAGCCGAGCGAGTATGCACAGGATCAAGTGGCATTGTTATTGCAGATCAAAAAAAATATCAGCAGATGATCTTGACAAGACGAAGGTAGCTATATCCATGAAAAAAATACCCCCCCCCCAAAAAAACAACAACAACAAACAAACACACACAAAAAAAAAACAAAAAAAAGGACAAAAAAACCGACAAGAAAACTAGAAAGAGAGTAAAGGAGAAAATATACTACATCTCTCATTTTAGCTGGGTGGGCAGGCACAAACTGAATTGGCATAGTTATGGAGAAAGACAAAGACGTATTCTGTATATATCAACAGAAATGACGGTAACTATATTCATGGTCAAACTGACTTCTTCGGTCACAAATCACCACTGTTGTTAGAGGGTTCTCCCCCTCAAAGATCTAGTCTCTCAGTAGAATTGATGTGTGTGTGTGGCGGGGAGGGAAGAGGGGAGCTGGATAGCCTAGTGGTCAGGCATTGGGCTTGCGGTCTGAAGGCCCGGGTTCGAGCCATCACTTAACGCAACAGTTCGAAGAGCATTCCCCCCCCCCCCCCCCCCCCCCCCCCCTGAAGTTAATATAAGCACCGAAGACTCTTCGCGTGAGACTATAAACAAATTTCCGACTTAGTAGCTGCATTCTAATTTATAAATAATTTGGGGATAAAAAGAGTTGATAGGGTAAACATGTGAGGACGATTACCTTTCAGGGGGGGGGGGGGGGGGGGGTAAGAAAGAGGGAACAAGTGGAAAAAAGAACTGAAGATCTAGAATCTAAATGGTAGGCTATGTTATTTTATGTCATTGCAGATTAATTTTTCTTGACGGGAAATTTAGGACTCTTTCCTTGGGGGAGAGACAGCGCCGATATCCTTTTGTGAATTGTGTGCTTTGTGTGTGTGTTGCAGCTGCTTCTCTATCAGAGCATTGGTTTTATTAATAATTTTGCTGGATAGGCACTGTTATTAATGTGGTTCTTTTACATGTGTTAAATACATGTCGCACACAGACCTTTAGTTTTTCCTGTTATCAGAAAGAATAATATAGAAACTACTATCCCTTATGGGTTGGTTAATGGACAAAAAAACAACAACCCAAAAGGGGGGGAGGGGGCAAAATTTGGGTTCTGACAGGATTTAAACCACAGACCATCCCCGCAGTCAGAATGCAGCTACCTAACTGGTGTTGTTGGGATGGGGGGGGGGGGGGAACTGGTCGTATGGGAAAAATAACACCATTAGTGAACCTCGGAGCTCCAGCCACCCCCTAAAACAGCAACAACAAAAACAACAACCCCAAACCATACAAACCTCTGGCTAACTGGATAAGTGTATTACTAAATAACCTCTTGGCTACCAAACCAAATTTTACCGTCAACCTGAAATCGGCAAGAGTTAAGACTTGACATCAGGCATGCAGGATGTCCGGCTGAGACCCATGGAACGAAGATCAGCCAAGCTGAGAAGGGTGCCTGTAGTATGGAAGGCTGGTCTGGTACACACATTACCACCATTGTCCTTCTCCTCCTCTTCCTCCTCCTCCTCCTCTTGCAGACAAATACCCCGGGGGTCAGAATGTCCAGGGGGGTCCTAAAGTTCTCCCTGGGAGTGTCCATGCCCATGTCCTCCACCTCGTCCATTTCCCTCAGGACAGAGAGCTGCATGACTGGGATATTGCTGCTGCTGTTGATGATGGTTGTGGTGGTGGTGGTGTGATGCTGGGCGGGAATGTTGATCTGGACCGTTGAGCTGTTTGGCTGTGTTTTGTGATTGTTGTTGTTGGTGGTGTTGGTGGTGATTTTGTTCTTGTTGCTGGTCTTGAGGTGGTTCTTCTCTAGGTGGTCCAGGTCCTCCCACACTGCTCGTCTCTGTTAGTTCGTCGAAGTCCTCCTCCTGTAGAGGTATAGAAAAGGATGAGTGTAAAGTAGTCATTGGAAAAGATTGTTGATGTGCTTTTGTCTACAGGTCATGGGAATGGGTTGTTCTTGTGTGGTGACTTTGTTGGTGTGTTTGTTTATAGGGTGTGACATGCTATGGTATGGCGTGTTATTATTTTGGTATAAATGTTATGGTATGGCCAACATCAGAAAGTGGACTGGCCTTGAGTTGAACGATTTGCCACGAAAAACAGGACCATGGTGAGTGGGGGAAGCTGGTTGCAAAATCTTCATCGGTGCCCCCCTACGGTCCACAGGACTACGGGAAGGTGAAGAAGATGATAATTATGGTATGGTATGGTTTGGTATGGTATGGTGTGTTGGTATGGTTTAGTGTAGTATAGTATATGTTTTAGTATATTGTATGGTATTGTGTGTTGTGTTGAAATACAGTGCTAGTCAAACCCCCCCCCCTCCAACTGATTTGTTACCTTGTATGTACGGATAAATATCATTATGCAAAATAGCAATGCTCAGGCTTGAACAGCATTCTTATGCCTGTACAGGCCTAGAACTGTTGCATCAACCATTGTGCTATTGTTAGGGTGGCCCACGGAGTCAAAGTGGGATGACTTGCAGTTACCACAGTCCCTCAATCGCATAACTCCGCTGGGACTCTGGTATAATCTCAGCAACAAATATTGGAATATTCTACAAAAGTAGTCTGTTGTATCATGTTATGTTGCATTGTCTTCTGTTGTAAAATAGTCTGATTTAAAAAAAAGCGTACTTTGTCAGTCGTCATAAAAGATATTGTCATGCGATGTCACTGTACTGTATTGTATTTTATTGTATTGTTTCATATTGTTGTGTATTGTTGCATGCATTCTTGTGACAAAAACTATATTATTTCTTCGTTTAGAATTTAAGCGGTTGCTTATAAGGACAGCCGCCGCTGTAGTCTAGTGGTTAGGGCGTTGGACTCGTAATCTAAAGGTTGCGGGTTCGATCCCAGCTTTCGGCTATGGTGTTGTGCCCTTGGAAAAGACACTTTACGGATATTTTCTCACCCCACCCAGGTGTAAAAGGGTACCAACCTTGTGTTGGGGTTAATCCTGCGATAGACTGGCGTCCTATCCAAGGGGGAGTCTATGACTTTCAGTCGCTTTCGCCATAGAAACCGGATAAGCACCGGCCTGATGAGCCTTAGGCTCGGGACAGACTTTAACTTTTTTTAACTTATAAGGACAGCATGTAGCCATAATCATTGCAATATCATCCATTTTGGCAGATAGTCATTCCTCCTAAAGTCACCTTATTGTTTTTTTTTTATGGGAAAAATGTACGTTTTGTTTCCCCTTTCCATTAAAAAGAGCTTGCATACACAAACCCTATATATCTTTTAATCTTTTAAATCTCAGTAGTAGCCAGCTTGGGGGGGGGGGGGGGGGGGGGGGGGGGGGGGGGG
>CM060320.1:24404991-24412491 GCA_030674155.1 Stramonita haemastoma
TTCCAACCCCCCTCCCAATACCCCCCCCCAAAAAAAAAACAAACCCAACCCCCCCCCTCCCCCCAATAAACAAGCAGAAAAAACCCAAATAAACGACCCCCCAAAAAAACAACAACAACAAAACCCCCCCAAACACACCCCCCCAAAAAAATCTCCAGGCATGAATTCAAGTTACTTTTAAACTGTCTGTTTGAGTGGAATAATTCCCTCTATAGAGTTTAAACTAATTCTCATTCTATTTCCCAATAAGCTATTTGGACAGGACTATAAACCAAGGTCTCGTCTGCAGTGTGCACATATGGAAGGACAACCTTTGAAAATGCCGTCTATCTTTCGGAGAAGGGAGGGACAGCTCTGGCAAGTGGTATGGATGACAGAAACATGTCTGGCTTTCAATCTGCAGTCTGAAGAGGGATGATGCAAGGGCTTTGCAAGGTTCGATATGCCCATGACACACTGAAAGTCACAGTGTGGTGCCCCGATGAGTCCTTAGAGGGAGTGAATAATGAAGTAGTCTTTATTTTTCAGGGGTTACAGAATAAGTATGTTCACATACTTTTTTTTTTTAATCGTCTGGCCCTTTCCCTGATTTGGGAATATCATAACAATATTAGAGACTATGAGAGAGAGAGAGAGAGAGAGAGAAGAGAGAGAGAGAGAGAGAGAGAGAGAGAGAGAGAGAGAGAGAGAGAGAGAGAGAGAGAGAGAGAGAGTTTAATGTGTTTTGGCCATAGGCATGCATTCGCATTGAGGGAGGTTGGGGGCGGGGTCGTCCACTGATATGTAACAACTGACATAATTATGGTAACATTTTCCCAATCAGAGAGAGAGAGAGAGAGAGAGAGAGAGAGAGAGAGAGAGAGAGAGAGAGAGAGAGAGAGAGAGAGAGATGATTGTTATAGCCCTGTACAGCCCTTTTTATGTAAACCGTTGATCAAACCAATTTAAAGTACCCAGTAAATAAGTCCTTTTTTTTTCTCTCCGAAGAAAGCTGGTAAATACTGCAGTTAGACAGTCTTCTCCCCCATCCTCATATAAATAAAAAGTCGACTTTTCCATCATCAATATTACATCATTTTTTTTGTGTCTGAAAACAGGTAGCTTACCAAACGTACAGCTGCAGTCAGCAACTTAACAGAGGCACTCATCAAGAACTTCTATCTGATAACGAAAAAATACACTACTACTATTATAAAAAAAAAAGAAGCATGACAAATCTCATTCTGGAAGCCGAGCGAGTATGTACAGGATCAAGTGGCATTGTTATTGCAGATCAAAAAAAATATCAGCAGATGATCTTGACAAGACGAAGGTAGCTATATCCATGAAAAAAATACCCCCCCCCCCCCCCAAACAACAACAACAAACAAACACACACAAAAAAAAAAAACAAAAAAAGGACAAAAAAACCGACAAGAAAACTAGAAAGAGAGTAAAGGAGAAAATATACTACATCTCTCATTTTAGCTGGGTGGGCAGGCACAAACTGAATTGGCATAGTTATGGAGAAAGACAAAGACGTATTCTGTATATATATCAACAGAAATGACGGTAACTATATTCATGGTCAAACTGACTTCTTCGGTCACAAATCACCACTGTTGTTAGAGGGTTCTCTCCCCCCCCCCTCTCTCTCCAAAAGATCTAGTCTCTCAGTAGAATTGATGTGTGTGTGTGGTGGCGGGGAGGGAAGAGGGGAGCTGGATAGCCTAGTGGTCAGAGCATTGGGCTCGCGGTCTGAAGGCGCGGGTTCGAGCCATCACTTAACGTAACAGTTCGAAGGCATTCCCCCCCCCCCCCCCCCCCCCCCCCCCCCCTGAAGTTAATATAAGCACCGAAGACTCTGCGTGAGACTATAAACAAATTTCCGACTATAGTAGCTGCATTCTAATTCATAAGTAATTGGGGATAAAGAGAGTTGATAGGCTAAACATGTGAGGACGATTGCCTTTTAGGGGTGGGGGGAAGAAAGAGGGAACAAGTGGAAGAAAAAACCCCCTGAAGATCTAGAATCTAAATGGTAGGATATGTTATTCTATGTCATTGCAGATTAATTTTTCTTGACAGGAAATTTAGGCCTCTTTCCTTGGGGGAGAGACAACGCCGATATCCTTTTGTGAATTGTGTGCTTTGTGTGTGTGTTGCAGCTGCTTCTCTATCAGAGCATTGGTTTTATTAATAATTTTGCTGGATAGGCACTGTTATTAATGTGGTTCTTTTACATGTGTTAAATACATGTCGCACAAAAACCTTTAGTTTTTCCTGTTAACAGAAAGAATAATATAGAAACTACTATCCCTTATGAGTTGGTTAATGGACAAAAAAAAAAAAAAAAAGGGGGGGGGGGGGGGGGGGGCAAAATTTGGGTTCTGACAGGATTTAAACCACAGACCACCCCCGCAGTCAGAATGCAGCTACCTAACTGTGGTGGATGGTGGGGTGGGGGGAACTGGTCGTATGGGAAAAATAACACCATTGTGAACCTCGGAGCTCTAGCCAGAACGAACCCCCCTTAAACAACAACAACCACCACCCCCAAACCACACATACCTCTGGCTAACTGGATGAGTGTATTACTAAAACCTCGTGGCTACCAAACCAAATTTTACCGTCAACATGACATCGGCAAGAGTTAAGACTTGACATCAGGCATGCAGGATGTCCGGCTGAGACCCATGGACCGCAGATCAGCCAGGCTGAGAAGGGTGCCTGTAGTATGGAAGGCTGGTCTGGTACACACATTACCACCATTGTCCTTCTCCTCCTCTTCCTCCTCCTCCTCCTCTTGCAGACAAATACCCCGGGGGGTCAGAATGTCCAGGGGGTCCTAAAGTTCTCCCTGGGAGTGTCCATGCCCAGGTCCTCCACCTCGTCCATTTCTCTCAGGACAGAGAGCTGCATGACTGGGATATTGCTGCTGCTGTTGATGATGGTTTGGTGTGGTGGTGGTGGTGTGATGCTGGGCGGGAATGTTGATCTGGACTGTTGAGCTGTTTGGCTGTGTTTGTGATTCTTGTTGTTGTTGGTGTTGGTGTTGGTGGGGATTTTGCTGTTGTTGTTGCTGGTCTTGAGGTAGTTCTTCTCTATGGGGTCCAGGTCCTCCCACACTGCTCGTCTCTGTTAGTTCGTCAAAGTCCTCCTCCTGTAGAGGAATAGAAAAGGAATGAGTGTAAAGCAGCCATTGGTAAAAGATTGTTGATGTGCTTTTGTCTACAGGTCATGGGAATGGGTTGTTCTTGTGTGGTGACTTTGTTGGTGTGTTTGTTTATAGGGTGTGACATGCTATGGTATGGCGTGTTATTATTTTGGTATAAATGTTATGGTATGGCCAACATCAGAAAGTGGACTGGCCTTGAGTTGAACGATTTGCCACGAAAAACAGGACCATGGTGAGTGGGGAAGCTGGTTGCAAAATCTTCATCGGTGCCCCCTACTGTCCACAGAACTATGGGAAGGTGAGAAGAGGGTATGGTATGGTATGGTTTGGTTTGGTATGGTATGGTATAGTGTAGTATGGTATATGTTTTAGTGTATTGTATGGTTTTGTGTGTAGTGTTGAAATACAGTGTTCTGCCATTAAACAGTTAGTAAAAAAAAAAAAAGACACCCCCCAACTGCTTTGTTACCTTGTATATAAGGATAATTGTCATTATGCAAATTAGCAATGCTCAGGCTTGAACAGCATTCTTAAGCTTGCACAGGCCTACACATGTTGCGTCAACCATTGTGCTATTTTTAGGGTGGCCCATGGCGCCGAAGTGGGATGATTTGCAGTTAGCACAGTCCCTAAATCGCATAACCGCTGGGACTCTGGTATAATCTCAGCAACAAATATTGGCATATTCTACAAAAGTAGTCTGTTGTATCATGTTATGTTGCATTGTCTTCTGTTGTAAAATAGTCTGATTAAAAAAAAACGTACTTTTGTCAGTCAGTCATAAGAGATTGTCATGCGATGTCACTGTACTGTGTTGTATTTTATTGTATTGTTTCAGTAGTCTGTTGTATCATGTTATGTTGCATTGTCTTCTGTTGTAAAATTAGTCTGATTAAAAAAAGCGTACTTTTGTCAGTCAGTTCATAAGAAGATTTGTCATGCGATGTCACTGTACTGTGTTGTATTTTATTGTATTGTTTCATATTGTTGTATATTGTTGCATGCATTCTTGTGACAAAAAGGATATTTTTTCTTCGTGTAGATTTAAGCTGTTGCTTATAAGGACAGCATGTAGCCATAATCATTGAAATGCCATCCATTTTGGCAGATAGTCATTCCTCCTAAAGTCACCTTATTGTTTTTCGGAGGGAAAAATGTATGTGTTATTTTCCCTTTCCATTAAAAAGAGCTTATATCACAAACCCTACATATCTTTTAATCTTTTAAATCTAAGTAGTGGTCAGCTTGGGGGGGGGGGGGGGGGTGAGGGATGTGGGTTTGCAGGTCAGGCTACAATTTCAATATCTCGAGACTTTATTGCAGGATAAAATATAGTTAACAATCAAACTGTTCCCTCCCCCTGTTCCTTGATGCAGGTAAGGGTTGTTTCCCTTTTTGATAGCCGAATGAGTCAGCTGTGACGTAAGGATGATTTTTTTGACAACGATCAACATCACTTTAAAAAATACATTTCAACCTAAGTACAGGATTGTATGATGATTCTGAGGTTATTTTCTAGGCCACAAGATAAACCAGTGAAATCAGGATGGCGTCAAAAGACTCTGTAAGGGAGCTAAAAAAAAAGTGGAAATGATTACAATAATCAGTTACTGATCAGCCATTTTCCCTTGATAGTTACATGGACAGAATTGACAAGCTTTAAAACCAAAATTCTGATGTCAGAAGGAGTTATGTTATTCCTTTATCGTTGATGAATATATATTTTTGCACTCTTGAAATATTGCACATATGATTTTTGTTACCAACAATAGTTTGTACTAAGACGGCCCCCCCCCCCCCTATTTTGGAAACTACATCCACACCAGTCTGCACGGCAAATGTGTACACACCTCTTTCTTCTCTCTTTCCCCTTTTCACCACCAGAACCAGTTTCACACTTGAACAGATCTATACACACTCTAGCTTATGTGTGCACGCGCACGTACACAAACACATACACGCAATTATGCACGCGCTAACGCACAGAGTGTACACAAGAGAGAGAGAGAGAGAGAGAGAGAGAGAGAGAGAGAGAGAGGAGAGAGAGAGAGAGAGAGAGAGAGAGAGAGAAAGAGAGAGAATGAATGAATGAATGAATGAATGAATGAATGAACATTTTTATTGAGGAAAAGATTAAGCACAATGGTGGCTTGTTTTCATCCAGTCCTCTTAAGAAAAAAAAAAAGAGAGAGAGAGAGAGAGAGAGAGAGAGAGAGGAGAGAGAGAGAGAGAGAGAGAGAGAGAGAGAGAGAGAGATTGCGCGCACACACTCACATACACGCACACACAATTATACACGCGCACACGCACAGATGTACACGAGAGAGAGAGAGAGAGAGAGAGAGAGAGGAGAGAGAGAGAGAGAGAGAGAGAGAAGAGAGAGAGAGAGAGAGAGAGAGAGAGAGGCAAATTGATTAACAGGAGTCGACCATTTTAGTTTTAAGATTGCGCGGCTTTCCCTTTCTTCTGGTGATTGTATATCAATCCCGCCCCAATCCCAAATCAATTATTTCTAAATTGCTTTAAGCAAGTTGGAGAGAAGGTTTTGTCGATTTTTGTATAGTCTTCTGTTTTTCTTTGTGCTTTGCTCTTCATTTCTTTGTTTTTCTGTTTTCTAGTCTTTCTTTCTATGTTTTATTTGTGTTGTGTGCTTTTATTCGTTTTTTTTTCTTCTCTCTTTTCTTTTCGCTGTTTATTCGCTCGCTCTGTTTTTCACTTATTTTTTGTTTGTTGTTTGGATTCATCTTTCTGTTTGTTTTTATGTTTGCACTCTTCCCTTTCATCCTTTCTTGAGGAACATATAGTTTTTCTCTTTTTTTTTTTTTTTTTCTCTCCCTCTTTTTTCTGTTATCTTCATGACTTTCTTTCGGTTTTTCTTTATCTACTGGTTTCTGTGGGGGCTGATAGAATGTTTTTTTATTTTTCAGAAATTGATATTGAAGGCTGATCAATATTTCACGCGAATGGAATCACATCTCAGGGTTTTTTTTTTGGTGTTTTTTGTTGTGTTTTGTAGTTCTTTGTTGTTGTTTTTTTTGGTGAAAGAGGGGTGGGGCCTGTCTGCTTGTCCGTCATTGTGTGCATGCGCGCGCACGCGCGCGCGCACGCGCGCGCGCGTGTATGTGTGTGTGTGTGTGTGTGTGTGTGTGTGGGTGGGTGTGTGTGTGGAGAGAGAGAGAGAGAGAGAGAGAGAGAGAGAGAGAGAGAGAGAGAGAGAGAGAGAGAGAGGCAAGTGGCTTTGAGAGAAATAGGAAGACCTAGACAGGCAACAGACAGACAGACAGACAGATTAACAGATGCAGACCAAAGTTTAAACAGACAGACAGACAACTGAAAGAGGGACGGAGAGATCGACGGACAAATCTGTCTATTCGCTGAATTATCTCGCTGTTTTGTTTTGTTTTGTTTTGTCTTGTCTTGTCTCGTTCTTGGGAGAAAATGTAGGGGGGACTATCGATTTCTACCGGAGGCGAGTTCAGTCTTTAAATTTATCTTTCTTTCTGTTTTTTTTTCTTCTTCTTTCCAACTGCCGTTCTTTCAATCTTACTTTTTTTTCTTCTTCTTTTTCTTCTCTTCTTTTCACGCCAGCCGCAAAAAATGCCAAATGTGCAGTGCATTATCGACCTTGCATGCATCTCCTTTCAGAAAGGTTTTAAAAGCCTTTCAAAGCCGAATCCTCTCAAACGAAGTACAAAATATTGAAAACAATTGTTAGCACGCAGACAAATCCGTTCAAGCACCCGTATTCATCCTCACCCCACTTTTTTTTTTTTTTAAAAGTGGAGTGCATTAAAAGGGTGAAATAAAAATCGATTGATCTATCGCGCGGTATTGAACTTGGACATTTCAATATCCCTCAAATTGGACAAGTCTGGCATTGAGCAGAAATTGAACGAGAAATAAGGTTGAACATGGAAAGGGCTTATCACTGATCTCATAATCTCCTTCTGTCTGTCTGTCTGTCTGTCTGTCTATCTGTCTGTTGTCTGTCTCTGTCTGTCTGTCTGTCTCTGTCTGTCTCTGTCTGTCGTCTGTCTGTCTGTCTGTCTGTCTCTCTCTGTTGTTGCTGTTTTTGTGCTTTTTGTGTTTGTTTTTCTGAGTGGGTATTGGGCATATTTCACTATTATAATTCGTCCCTAAGGGCGAGGACTAGATGTAGAAAAACCCACATGTGTACTTATTCAATATCCTCGAAATAAAAGAATTTGATTTGGTTTGATTTGATTTGGTTTGATTTGATTTGATTTGATTTGATTTGATTTGATTCTACTCTCTCTCTCTCTCTCTCTCTCTCTCTCTCTCTCTCTCTCTCTCTCTCTCTCTCTCTCTCTCTCTCTCTCTCT
>CM060320.1:24417491-24422491 GCA_030674155.1 Stramonita haemastoma
TGATCTTCACACTTCCTTCTTTTTCCTTCTTCCTTTCTTTCCTCCCTTTTATTTACTGTTCTTTCTTTCTTTCTTTCTTCTTTCTTTTTCTTTCTTTCTTTTTTTCTTTCTTTCTTTCTTTCTTTCTCTCTTTATCTCTCTCTATCTGTCTATCTGCCGTCTCCTCTCTCTCTCTCTCTCTCTCTCTCTCTCTCTCTCTCTCTCTCTCTCTCTCTGTCTCTGTCTGTCTGTCTGTCTGTCTGTCTGTCTGTCTGTCTGTCTGTCTGTCTGTCTGTCTGTCTGTCTGTCTGTCTGTCTGTCTTCTCTCTCTCTCTCTCTCTCTCTCTCTCTCTCTCTCTCTCTCTCTCTCTCTCTCTCTCTCTCTCTCTCTCTGTCTGCCTTTCTGCCGTCTCCATTTTCAGCCCCTCCCTTTCTTTTTTAAAGACGAAGAATTCAGTTCAAGTATTGCGCAATACAACCAAAAATTCCACACCCAGGTATCACGCTTGCCGGTGTTCTCTATAGGATGATTGACTCCGTAGAAATTCTACTCCCCGGTTGATTTGACATCGAGAAAATAATCAACGGTATACAGTTTTATGTGGGTTTTGTTGTTGTTGCTGTTTTTATTTTATTTTATATATATATATTTTTTTGTTCTTCGGCTGCAGCTCCGAGGTTCACAAATAGTGAAATTTTCGCCTAAGCGACTGTTTTTGCCCACCGTTAAGGTAGCCGCATTCCGACTTCGGGGATGATTTCTGAACACGACACTAGTGAGCATTATATATATATATATATATATATATATATATAATATATTATATATATATATATATATATATATTTATATTTATTTTTTAAATAATATTTTTTTTTTTAATAGGTCATCCGTTCTTACCGGCATACAATTGCTTACTCTTGGCAGATCAGGTTTTAACATGTGCCCAAAACGTTCTAGGCCTATGTGCGTTCGCACACGGGCCCTCGATTTGTAGTCCCATGAGAAAGACTTTGTGGTGATGAAGTCAATGCTGGTGTTAACCCTAAAGAAAAGAAGCTCTTTGAACGGCCTCTAAATCACTAGTGCAACTCTCTTACCACTAGGCTACCCCCCCCCCCCCCCCCCCCCCCCCCGTGTTACTGAATTAACGTTTTCCTAAACACCGGTGCTACGCTTACGTAACATTTCTGTATTTTTTTTTCATTCCTCGGCAAGAGCTCCGAGGTTTACCAATGGTGAGATTTTGCGCATATATGCGACCTTTTTTTTTTTTTAACCCACCATTAAGGTAGCCGCATTCAGACGTGGGGGAGGGTGTCTAAAACACGACACCGGTGTGCATGTGTGCGTGGGTGCGTGCGTGCGTGCGTGTGTGTGTGTGTGTGTGGTGTGTGTGTGTGTGTACGTATGTGTGTGTGTGTATCCTAATTGTTAAATCCGTCCCTACCGACTCGAAATGGCCCACTCTTCCAAAAGGCGGAACGGGGTTTTTACCTGTTTGCAAGATGTTCTGTATTGCGTTCACACACAAGGAGTCAACATTCTTAGCACCGGTGCTATGCTTACTTGACGTTTTCGTCATTTTTTCCCCTCTGGGTTTATAGGCTCATCTGAAGGACTTCCTTATGTGGGGGAGTGCGAGTCGGTTATTGTCCTGATATGAAATAGCACATATAAGTAGTAGCACTGAGTAGCCGTACTCGTATAAAAATATCTGGAGACTTGATTGTGTGTGTGTGTGTGTGTGTGTGTGTGTGTGTGTGTGTGCGTGCGTGCGTGGTGGTCGTGCGTGCGTGCGTGTGTGTGTATGTGTGTGTGTGTGTGTGTATGGTGTGTGTGTGTGTGTGTGTGTGTGTGTGAGAGGAGAGAGAGAGAGAGAGAGAGAGAGATGAGTTGAGGAGAGAAGAAGAGAGAGGTAGAGAGAAGAGAGAGGAGAGAGAGAGAGATGTTGTGTGTGTGTCTGTCTGTGAGTGTGTGCACTTGCGTATGTGCATGCACACACGGGCGCGTGTGTGTATGCATGTGTGTGGGTGCGTGCGTGCGAGTGCGCGTGTGCGTGTGTGCGTGTGCGTGTGTGCGAGTGTGTATGTGTGTGAGGGGATGGGAGGAAGTATGTTGCATCACACCGGACTGATAGTTAAAACCTCACAAGCTACTGAGAGAGGGAGGGAGGAGGGAAAGGAGGAGGGAGGGAGGGATGATGTCAGTAAATTGATTTGGGGATAGGAGAAAGAAGGACAGGGGGGAGAGGGGAGAGGAGGGGGAAGAGGAGAGGAAGAGCAACGCTGCCATAGATGTTGACGGAAAAAGACAGAGCCGTGTGGGTGTGGGTGTGGGCGAAGGTGAGGGGGGGGGGTTCGGATGGGGTGGGAGGAGGAGGAGTGGAGAGAGATGCAAGATGCATACGAAGTTCAAACTTTCCCTTTTTCTCTCTGTAAGTGTAAGTGTGTGTTGTGTGTGTGTGTGTGTGTGTGTGTGTGTGTGTGTGTGTGTGTGTGTGTGTGTGTGTGTGTGTGTGTGTGAGTGTGTGTGTTAGTGTGTGTGTGTTAGTGTGTGTGGTGTGTGTGTGTGTGTGTGTGTGTGTGGTGTGTGTGTGTGTGTGTGTGTGTGTGTGTGTGTGTGTGTGTGTGTGTGTGTGTGTGTGTGTGTGTGTGTGTGTGTGTGTGTGTGTGTTAATCTTCATGAAAAATATCGATGATATTAAGTTTTTAAAATGTCTTTTTCGTTCTTTTCTTTCATTCTTTCTCTTTTCCCCTTTTTTTTTCTTCTTCTGTCTTTCTTTATTTCTTTCTTTTTGTTTGTTTCTTTGTTTGTCTCTTTGTTTCTATCCTTCTTCTCTTTGTTCCGTCTGTCTGTGTCTGTTTGTCTTTCTCTCTGTATGTCTGTCTTTCTTTCTTCTTTTCTTCCTTCCTTTTTCTTTCTTTTTTTCTTTCGTCTTTTTTTTTTTTTTTTTTCTTTCTTTCTTTTTATTCCTTTCTTTTTCTTTTTCTTTCTTTTCTTTCTTTCTTTCTTTCTTTCTTTCTTTTTCTTTCTTTCTTTTTTCTTTTTCTTTCTTCTTCCTTCATTTTCTTCCTTTCTAATAATAATGATAATATATGGGATTTCTATAGCGCTGAATCTTGTAGAGTACACAAATGAAAGGGCTTTCTGGCTATGATAGGGTTGGATCCTTTTATATATGGACAGTAAGCAGCAGGTGTACTTGGATGGATAGGATGGTGGATATTGTGTGTGTGTGTGTGTGTGTGTGGGGTGGTGTGGGTTGGGTGGTGGTGGTGGTGGGTGGTGGAGGTGGAGATGGGAGGCAAATGGGGAGAGGAGAAGGAGATGGGGAGCTGCTGACACTGGAAGCAGGAATCTAGAGTTATCAAAACTAGTAGGCCTTCTATCTATCTTGTGAGCACTGACTACGGTTGTTCTAAACAGGCAATGTCGGCAAACTATGGAAGCTCCAGATAAAGTAAAAAAAGAAAGAAAAAAAAAAAAGGCTACTTTACTACAATTGTGGTGCAGATGTGACATCATCACAACCACCACCATCACCTCCACCATCACCACCATCCTCCTCCTCCCCCTCTTCCTCGTCGTCCTCGTCATTGCCGTTGTCATTGTCATGTAGTCCTTCTCCTCCCCCTCCTCACCTCCGCCACCACTACCACGGCTACTGCTGCAGCCATCTCCACCACCACCCTGGTCATGGTTGTTTCTCATCATCATCATCATCATCATCAATCATCATCATCATCATCATCCATCATTCATCATGTCGTAGTCGTGCCATCAGCAATATTCCACAATAAACATTGACAATTCATGATTTCACAACATCTGCAGGCAAATTGTCACTACTAAAAAAAAAAGCCTCTCTACAGTCACTTCTTAGTTCATCTTATCCTTTTTATCGACCCTGTACCTAACTAACATTTAAAACCATGAGTGACTGTACACCCAGGGGGTACGGCGTGTCGAGTCAGAGGCGACGTACGGCGAAAGTTAATTTCCTTCTCTATTAGCTTGATTATGGCCAGCAGCTGACCACTTGTAGAACCCCCCCCCCCCCCCCCCCCCAGTCCCCACTCTATGCTGTAAATCCCCAAGGACTGGCCTTCAGACTGGAAATGAATATGGCTGTGGAATATTTACGGTGTTGTTGATAACAATGACAGATAGGAGGACTGAATGTTGGGATTTGTGTGCAGGTAAACTGTGAGAGTCTTGTGTTGGCTGAGTCATTTTGATCCCTTATCGTTTTGTTTGCTGACAAAGAGAGAGAGAGAGAGAGAGAGAGAGAGAGAGAGAGAGAGAGAGAGAGAGAGAGAGAGAGAGAGGAGAGAGAGAGAGAGAGAGAGAGAGGATTTATCACCCATCCAGCTCGATGCTGCTTAACTAGGACTTGGGGAAAGAGAGTGCTCTGACCACTGAGCTATCCCGCCCCCTGACGGTCCTTACTACTATTAAAAGAGTTTCCTTTTTTTTCTCTCCATTATTCAGTTTTTGTAAGGAGGTATTATAGCATGTGGAATAATCTAGACTATATAATCTACGCAACTACACATATTGTAAGAAGTTCGCAAATTCTTCACGCTCTGAAAATCCAAGTATAGAAGATTTATCTGAAGTACTGTTACCAAAAGATTTCAATTCCTCGTTTTCACACGATGTCGATGACGAAGAAGAAGAATATACCCCCTTCCTCACATTCAATACGGCATAAAACCATTTCGCTGAATATGGACTTCTCCAAGTCATGAAGAAAATGAATTTCCCACTTTTTTGTTTTTTGGTTTTGTTTGTAAATCAACAACCAATTGTGTACTGACTCAGAATGAACAGAAGGCAGAGGGGAATTGGAATGGCAGGGGTGGCTATGTTTTGATTCGAAAAGAAAGGAAATAATAGCAGGGGGAAAATTTTGTATTGTTGTGAGGGTTGGTCAATTTGTGTATAACTCGTACACCATAGCTCTGTAGTGGGCTGGACGTGTGTGAGGTATCCAAATTTTATGTTTTAAAGCAGA
>CM060320.1:24424991-24432491 GCA_030674155.1 Stramonita haemastoma
TTGTATTAAAGGTAGCTGTGTTTTTAATGTCAGAATCATCATCGTTTGTTTGGTATATTTCTATGGTAAAAAAAAACAACTCGTTCAATCTGTCTTCAATCCCACATGATTTTTTTTTATACTTCATAATAAACACATTCCACCTTAAAAAAAGAAGAAAATAATTTGCACAGCAAAAAAAAAAAAAGTCACTGCAGGGTTGCAGAAAAGTAAAGGAGTTATTGAAAACACAGCAAGTCTGAAAAAAATCTAGATCACACAGGCGTCTGCAGAAGTGGGGGAGAGGGGAGGGGGAATCAGAGGCAGGGACACAAACTGAAGAGTGACTTAAGAAAAAGCAAAAGGAAAAAAAAACATAGCGAGGGGGGAGGACACTGGAGTATATATGGTTTGGGTAGGGAGGGAGGGAGGGAGGGAGGGAGGCTAGAAGCATCAGCTAACAGTTGACGGAAAAGAACTCACACCAGTACGAGGCCAGGACCACTCACGGGGCTGAGGGGAAGCCGAGGAACTTAATTAACGGAAAAGAAAAGGGTCTGGGTAACGAACGTAACCACTCTATAATAAATGAGTAAAATGTATTGAATGGGAACTGTACCCATACGCACTTTGATTGTAACTGCTTCGAGGATTTTAAATCAAAGGACGGGAAGGGATGTTTGAAATTGAAACAAAATTCCGAGTTTTTCCTTTTCTCAGTACTAAAATCGTCGGGGATTCCCCCCCCCCCCCCCTTTCCCCCTGTGTCCATCTACTGTGACAAAACGGAATCCCACCCATTTACTTCCTGTGTCTGACCATCAACCCTTTAAAAATATTTTACCTATGTTAAATTCTGTCCCATTGAACGATTTGATTATGCACATAGGTAAGCATTTTCCTTCAACAAGCAAGATTAACCACCCGATATCCATGAAAAGGTAACCCACCTCCCATCTAGGATCCATGAAAAGATAACCCTTCCCATACCGGCTTTTCTTTTTTTTTGAACCTAAACAAAATTTGGTCAACAAAGATACAAGACATAGTGGGGTAGGATTAATGGGGGGTGGGGTGGGGGCTACCTACCTAACACTACTACACCCACCACCACCAACAAACGTTCAGAATAGCTGCGACAGACATACCCCATGATATTCTAATTTCCTAGTTCATATTTAATATCACACCCCTCACTAACATGGACTAGGTCACTCCCTCACTTTAAAACACGGACACTAAAACCACCACGACCACCACCTTCCCCACCAACCTTCGATCCTTTATTTTCAAACAGCGCCCTCCTCTCCCTCTCTCCTCTCCCCACCCACCACCCACCAATCCTCGATCCTTCATTTTCAATCAGCACCCTCCTCTCTCTCTCTCCTCTCACCACCCATTTACCCACCCACCCACCAATAACCCTCAATCCTTCATTTTCAATCACGCCACCCTCCACTTCACCTCTCCTCTACCAACACCCACCCGCCCACCTAACCCACCCACAAATAACCTCGATCCTTCATCTCAATCACACCCTCTCTCTCCTCACCCCACCCCACCCAACCCTCCCAACCCCACCCCTACCCTTCCTCGCTCCACCTCAGACCGCCGTGAGCTCTTCGCGGTCCTGGCCCGAGCTGGGCCTGGTGACCACCACGATGTCCTTCTGGCCCAGTACCTTCACGTGGAACATGCCGTCCCGCTGCTTGAACATCTCCTCGCGGGCCACCTTGGCCATGCGGCAGCTGAGCAGCACGGAGATGAGGCAGACGAGGATCTCCAGGCCTGCCACGCTGAGGGCCACGTAGATGAGGGGGTCCTGGTGCTCCTTCTGGAAGGTGTGGCCGTCTGTGGTGTGGTTGACCATGCCCAGTCTCAGTAGCTGGATGCTGACCACCGCCGTCACCATCGACACCACGGAGAAGGCCGTGAAGCACATGATCTGTGAAAATGAGAGATGTGTGTGGAAAATTGGGGATAGTTTTTGGTGTGAAGTTTGTGTTTGAAGAGGATTTATTTTTTTTCCTTTTTTCTTTTTTTTTTTTTTCTTCTTCTCTCTCTCTCTTTCTTCTTCTTCTTCTTCTCTTTCTTCCTTCTTTCTTCTCTCTTCTCCTCTCTTCATCTCTTCTTCTTCTTCTCTCTCTTCTACCTCCATCTCATCATCATCATCATCATCATCATCTCATCATCATCATCTCATCATCATCATCATCATCATCCTTCATCTTCTCATTCTATCTTCTTCTCTCTCATCTAATCTCATCTAACGTCAGACACCAACTATTTGTGTCATAGTATGCGAAATTGCGTTCACTGTCATTCACTTGCATTCAGCTTCCATGCTTTAACTTCGTTGGAAGATTGTTTCCTGCAATCTTTCTAAAACAAAGGTAGGAGTGGATCAAATGGCATAACAGATCAGAAGTCATCAAGGACATAGCAGTAGAAAAGAGACAGAAATGGAATTGTTGTACTCAAATGTTACTGACATAATATGGTTGCGATAACTTGGAAGTGTGACAGCGCATTGTTGGGTGTGGAGTGATGTGTGTGTTTTGTGTGTGAGTTTTTGTTGAAAGGTGGGAGATGGTTGACCTAAAATCTAAAATTGGCTGCAGGCAAGAATGGTGAGGCAAGGCTTGCATTGTAGCAAGAATAGCGGATATAAAATCAGATTATTTTTTTACAGAATTTCCAGAAGGTAGGGATGCGATTTATACTGACAGACCATCGCATCTCTACGGTGGAATTGAACAGGATGAAACAGGATAAAAGGATAGAAGCAATGATGGACGCTATAGCCGAGTGGTCAAGATCGTTCGACTTCAATCCCATGAAGTCGGGTTCGAATCTCGGCGCGTCTGGTGAATTAAGGGTGGAGGAAATTATGATCTCCCAGGTCAACTTCAATTGCAGACCTGCTAGTGCATAAATGCCCTTCGTGTATATACACACGCAGAAAATCAAAGATCACACGTGTTAGTCAAGGTCCCTGTAATTCATGTCAGCGGTTGGTGAGTTACAGAAACAACAAACATACCCAGCATAATTCATCGAAGCTGGAATGCGGCTACCTTCATAGTGGGTAAAAACGGTTGCGTACGCAAAATCTCACCAATGGTGAACCTCGGAGTTTTAGTCCCCTCTTCCCCTCACCCCAATTCTGTTTTATTTTTTCTTCATAAAACGCAACAGAATGGTCAAGGCCAAACAAAGGGATGGCACCATACGGCCATGTAATCAGTTCTAGCCTTCATTTCTGGTTGTTGTCACCAGGTCTTCTAGAGAAGATCAAACGGCCTCAGTTTTTGCTGGTTTCCGCTCCATTTCCGATGTGGCTTTTTTTTTGTAGGAATGGATAGGATCTCGGGCTATCTCATTTCAAAGACCCGGATGTCGTCTTTGTCAGTCTGTCTTCAGGGTTTGACAACTTGGTGGCGTTTTTGTGCTTTTTTGTTGTTGTTGTTGCGGTCAGGTAATATGATTGTTAGGTTGCAGCAGTGTTTTCAGTTTTGCTTTTGTTGTCATGCCTTTTGTTTGACTTACTTGTGCCGAAGAAAAGTGAATGTTTGTGTTTACATTTGCCTGTATAAACTAATATAAAAGAAACCTCTACTCACCACATAGGAAGACATACGGCGTGCACACAGAATCCCCAGCATTCCACTGATCAGGAACTGAAACATATCGTAGATATTCTTTTGTAGTCTACAAATACAATCAATATTTCGAAAGAAAACCCCTGCAATATCAACTTACATTGGTTAACCAGTAAACTGTCTAAATCAAGAAATAGATAGGTTAGTAAGTTGATTGGCAGAGCTATTAAAAAGTCTGTGAGTGGGTGCTTTCTTGGGTAAGTTTAGCTACACAGAGTTGGGATGAAAGGATAGAAATAAGTTAAAAAACCAATCAATAAAACCAGCCAGCAAACCGTTGGACAACCAAGCAAGCAAGTTAAGCAAGCAAGCAGATTCAGTTATATCTATTCACTCATTCAAACACTAACTATATATTTTTTAAACCAGTCAGAGATTGATCAATATATAAAGAGTGAAATTTGATTGTCATAGTTTGATCATTTGATCGTTTGTCTGTCTGCTGCGTTACCTTCATATCAAACTGTTTATCTGTGATCAATAATCAAATTCTATTTTCTATTAGCCTTCTACAGACAAAGCTTCCTTTAGGAATGAAAAGCCTGATCAGTATAGGACCTTCAGGAATAGAATTCCATCCCATCATGTTTCAGTGAATCCTGTGTCACGTCACCAGGTGGAGACAATGTCTCATCCTTCTCACAGGTTTCTGCCCCCCCCCCTCCCTTTACCTTCTTTTACCGTTCTTGGGGGGGGGGGGGGAATGGGTAGGGGTTGAGGACATGGTGTAAAGAAACTGTCGCTTATCTGTTTATCCTCAACAAAATTTTCATATTTGTTATCTCAAATACATACATTATCTGCTTTCTTTTCTCCAATGGCTGCAAGCTTTATGAAACCAAACATTTTGCTTATGTGGACTTCAACTATTATGTTTTTAATGGTAGATCCACTTACTAAGGCTAACTACCTTTTGCCTTGTTACAAGCTCCAATGGTCTGGACACAGATCTAATCGTTTTTACTTTTTATTTTTTGTATATCCATGTATTTTCTCGATTTTCTTGTATGTCTTAGTACTTTGTTTACAACAGAAAAAATAAAACATTGCCCTCCCTCCTCTTAAAAAATTGAGAAGAAATATTGCCAAAGCAAGAAAATACAAAAGCAAAATCAACCAAAAGAAAAAAAAACGAAGTCAAACTAACAAACCCGATAGGCATGTCCTCCTTTCCGGCACAACCCCCTGACCTTTTCCAAAATTCTGATAAACAAATTTATCTCTTTTCTTAAAAACAAAAATGACACACTCACCCACCCACCATCAACCTTTCCATCACCACACACACACATTCTCAGCCCCCCCCCCTTCCTCCTTTCACCCATCTCCTAAACCACCCCCACCCCACCTCCCAACATCACCACCAATCAATCCCCAGCAGAAGGTGTCTGTTAATGTTGCCCAACACTCCTTTCCAAGTTGTGAGGACACCAGCCCTGGAGGCAAACACAGCCATCATCCATTTTAACCCCTTCACAGCCAAACCTAGCCAGGCGGTGGCACACAGCTCCTCTGCAGTCTCTACAATTTCCCCTTTCCATCTTAACCCTTTCCCTCCCACCTGCAGCCGATTTGGTACCAGGCACACTGCTTTTCTGTAATTGAAAAATCAATCCACTCCATTTTTGCCATGGCTTTATCTGGCTGCACTGTGGACTAGTCTCTTTATCGCCCACTGGCTGTTTTCACTTCCACAGGGTTTTTGTTTGTCTAAGCTCTTCACAGCCACACAGTCCCCAGTGTTTGTTTTTACTTTTGTCAGAAGTGTGGCAACAAGTGGAATGATGTCTTGCTTGATAGAAGTTTAGCCATAAAGTTTGATTTGTGGTTGATTTTTTTTTTTTTTTTGTACTTGAAGAGCTGCTTTTTCCTGCTGTAAATGAGCTAAATGGTTTGATTGTGCGGTGAATGTTTAGTCTTTTTGTAATTATTATCAATGATGATGAGAAGCAGGTGGGAAGAGTCAGTGCCGCCTGTTTTTGGTGGATTTCTGTTTTATTTTGTAGAGCGATCATTTCCCCCTGCCTGTCCCACTGACTTCAACAAGTTTTGATAAAGTTCCAGATTTCTTTTTGATAGTGAGGACAAAGCAAATGAACAGGCTGAAATCTCAACTCAACAAATTTTTGAGAAAGGCAGAGCAGAGAAAGGAATGGAGGGAACTGGTTGTCAAGTCTTCAGGGCTGCCCCCACGGTTGCCAGTCTAAGGGATAGATGGGTAGATAGAACTAGATAGAGGACAAAGTTCCACTTTTCTATAGTAGTTGTCTGTTGATTCTGGCTTTTTCATTTTTCTTACATCACAGTCTCCTTCTTCAGGCCATTATCTTTTCCCTTCTTTTGTTGCACATCTTTGTAATATCTTAGTTGTCATGGAGAAAACAAACCTAAAACTCCCCCCCTTCCCCCCCTAAGAAAAAAGAAATTCAAACTGAAAAGCAGCAACTCCAACCCACCCCTCCTGTCCCAGAATATGGCAAATAATTACCGCCCCTCTCCCCCACTCACCCATGAACATTAACATACATATACTCACCTCCCTCATTCCATATTCCCCCCTTCCCCCATGCACACCTACCTTCCCTCACCCCTGATTCCACAGACCACCAATCACTCCCCAGCAGAACTGTCTCTTAATGTTGCCCACCACTCCTGTCCAAGCTTCTGGGAAGCAAATACTGGAGGCAAACACAGCCATCATCCATTTTAACCCTTTCGCAGCCAGACCTGTACAGGCAGGCTGCTGCAGCACACTGCTCCCCTGCAATCTCATCATTTCCCTTTCCTTCTTAATGTAACCCTTTCTCTCCCACCTGTCCTGACCTCGTATCAGGCTTCACACTGAACCAGCTTTTCTGTGATTGAAAAATCAATTCACTCCATTTTCTCCATGGCTTTATTTGGCTGTTGTGTGGACAGTCTGTTATCACCTAATGTCTGTTTTCATTTCCAAGAGGCTTTTATTTGTTTAAACTCCACAGCTGCACAACTCGGCACATAATTCATATTATTTTTGGGTAAATTTAGTTAACAAGTGCAGTGTGTTCTTTGCATTAGAAGTTTAGGAACGAGTTTAAAGTCGTTTTTTAGGTCACTTTTTGTTTTTATTATAAGAAATATTTGCTGGCTGTAAATGAGGCTTGAACAGATCAATCATCTAGATAAATGTTAGTCAGATGATGTATTTACTTGAATAATGGCCAAAAGAAATAGCAAAATCTTATCTTCAAGTGATTGCCTAGTAAACAATTTCTGCTTTGCTACAGATTAAAAGAAATAAAAGAAACTATAAAATGGTTGGTACACAGAAGCTATACATAGCTTCCTCTTATATGAGCTAAGAAAGCTATGTATCTATATGCTGGAACCTTCAGAATTTACAAATCACAGTATATTATTTTGTTAGGATTGATTAAAAGGATGACTAAAAACAGTATACACATTGTTAAGCTTGTCAAAATAATTACTACACCACAGTGTGCTGTATTGTCAAGACTTTTTAAAAGTAATTATAATCACTGCATGCCATATCATTAAAGCTAATTGAAATAATATCGATCCACAGCTCAATATTTCTTGCCTGACATAAAATCAACACGCACAAAACCATTGGAAATTTCTTGAAGCCTTACTTGCAACCAAAAATGATAGGTACAGTTTAAAAAGTACTACCATCAACCTATTTTCATACAGACATCCTTTCCATCCTCATTTCTTTTGCCCTTTACACTCTGTTTCCTATTCATCACATCCTCACTTCCTCTGCTATATCAAACGACACAAAAACTTTCCAAAAGATGAAAAGAGCATCACTGGATACAGATCTTAACACAGCGCCATTATTTTTTCTTAGGATAAT
>CM060320.1:24444991-24452491 GCA_030674155.1 Stramonita haemastoma
GTGTGTGTGTGTGTGTGTGCGAGCGTGCGTGCGTGCGTGCGTGCGCGTGTGTGTGTAAGTTATATGCTCTCTCATGAATTGTGAATTCATTTAAAAGAATTTTCAACTATGATAAGGAGGTTTTACTTTTAAAAGTAAATTTTGCTAACAGCCTGATTTTTGTTGTTGCTGTTATATGGCATTGAATATAAGGAATTTCAGCCTTTGGGGAAACATAACTTGTTCAGAGAAAAAGCTTCCTTTGCAAAGATAATTTTAAAATTAGATTTGTTTGTAGACAGTTGTGTTTCGTAGATCTGCAAAATAAGTCCGTTTTCAGAAGAAGAAAAATCTTTAGAAAGAAAAATGTTTTGGAAAGATGGAAGTTCTCCTCCCCTCCCCCCCCAAAAAAAAAAATCAACAAAAACAAACCTAACAACAACCCGAAAACAAAACAAAGCAGAACAAGCAACAAAACTGAAAGTGGCATAAAACGAAATGAAATGAAAGTAACTGATTTAAGACTATGACGCACATATCACATAGCTGTTGTTTTTAGACAGAAAAATAGTGCGAAATATGAAATAAGAATTCAATATGCAGTACAACACAATTGCAGTATAATACAACACAAAATACAATACAACAGAATATGCAATTCGATTAAAAAAAAAAGAAGAGAAAATAACAAGAAACTCTAGACTTCTAAATACTAAAATACACCCCAGTTCACGGGTACCAGAATATAGGAGAATTAAACATTGGGTGGAGAGCAAAGCATCCACCCACTCTGTGTCCCCACTGATGTGACGCTGTCAAGCACAGTCATGCCTTCTTTTGATCATCACAGTTCTATTGTTCTCAACGTCAGGAACTCACTCCCGCGTGGGGATTCCCCGGAGGGGGGGGGGGGGGAGGAGGGGGGCATGTCAGTATAAATAGCATCCCCCACCTTCTGGATTTTCTGGGCTACGAACCCCGTCTTTTCTATCCCTCTCTTTGTTTCTGCCTTGTTCTTTCTTTTTCTTTTGTTCTTCTCGTTGCTGTTGTTGTTGTTGTTGTTTTTGTTCTTGTTCTTGTTCTCTTCTCCCCATTCTCCTCCTCCTCCTCCTCCTTCTTCTTCTTCTTCTTCTTCTTCTTTCTTCTTCTTCTTCTTCTTCTTCTTCTGCTTCTTCTTCTTCTTCTTCTTCTTCTTCTCCTTCTCCTCCTCCTCCTCCTTCTTCTTGTTCTTCTTCTTGTCACCTCCTTTTTGTCTATGTTCTGCCTTCTTGGTCCATTCTTCTGCTCCCCCTTCCCCCCCCCCCCCAGAAATACTGAAAAAATAACAATTCTCGCTCACCCCGAAGTCGTACGCGCTGGGCCTGACTTGCCAGGCGCGTAACGGCAGCGCTACACTTTTCGCTCATATGACAAACAATAGTTGCTGTCTGAATGTTCGACGAAAAAATATCGAGACCTACAAGGGGCAAAGTCCGACATGTTCCGTCCAATAGTCCCTCTGCGCTACCCATCAGCTAGCATACCTACCTACCTACCTACCTACCTACCTACCTACCTACTACATACATACACACAGACAGACAGACAGACAGACAAGACAAACTGTAGACTGACGGGCAGGCTAAATCCCAGAAACTTACGTTGATTACGCACTGCCTACGTTTTTAAATACCGGATACAACAACTATCTTGAGTTGGACGGCAAGTTTCAAAAAGAAACAGGTCACATACATTGGCTGTGCAATTACGATTGTTTGACGTCAGTCATAAGTAACACATGTAATTGACTCTTTATTTTTTGGAGGGCATAAGTGCACATACAGATTACTCTCTTTTTTTTTTTCGTACGGTAATCCAGCGTGACAACGCAAAATAAACGTGAGGCCAGAAACTATATTAAGCAGTAAGCAAAGAACCTTACGTTTGTGTCATGGGGATGGAGGTACACAAGTCAAAAAGCCACTGATGCTCGCGTCATTCCCCATCTAGCGTACGAACCATCCAAAAAGAAAAATACAGGGAGACTCATAGAACAATTCCGATGCTGCTGTGATATTATATATATATATATATAATATATATATATATATATATATATATATATATATATATATATATATATATATATATATATACACACACACACACATACATACATACATACATACATACATACATACATACACACACACACACACACACACACACACACACACACACACACACACACACACACACACATCTAATTTCATTTAAAGTGAAAAGACGTTAAGTCTATTATATGGCACTGTGTTGTATTGTATTGTATTGTATTGTATTGTATTGTATTGTATTGTATTGTATTGTATACCACTGTAAGTCACGGTAGATTTCTCTGCGTGAAATTCGGGCTGCTCTTCGCGGGGGAGCGCGTCACCACAAGAGCAGCGCCACCCATTATTTTTTCTTTTCCTGTCTGCAACTGTTTTTGTTTCCCTATCAGAGTGGCTTTTTTCTAAAGAATTTTGCCAGGGACAACTCCTTTGTTGCCGTGGGTTCTTTTAAGTGTGCTAAATGATTATGTGTAACACACGTGACCTCCGTTTATTGTCTTACCCGAAAGACTAGCACCCAAACCACCCCTCACGTTCTAGTGGATATATATATATATATATATATATATATATATATATATATATATATATATATATATATATATATATATACATATCCGAGGAACGAAAAAATTCTTTTATTATTATTATTTATTCTTTTATATCGAGGATAACAGAATAAGCAATCATGTGCTTTTTTTCATCCGGTCCCCGTGTGCATGCAGTTTTGTAAATATTGTCATCTGTTCCCACCGGCGCACGATGGCCTACTCTTACGAAAAGCGGAACAGGATTTAACGTGTGCGCAAGATGTTCTGCGTGCGTTCGCACACGGGGCCTTGGTTTAAAGTCTCATCCGAAGGACTTTTGGGGAGAGTGGAGTCAGCACTGATGTTAACTCTTTTCCCTAAACAAGACATTAAACTGATTGACGAACAATTCGATCCATTCCAATCCAATCCAGTCTTGTTTATAGCCCTGCCGACTACAGAAACCATATTGGGGCTGTCACTTTGTCAATTTACCAAAAATCTCAGATTAAAACTGTGCAACTATATACAGATTAAAACAAGGTTTAAAACCAACTCTACTGACCTTCCGTGTATCAACACCCTGGCCAACTTAGAGGGGCCAACCAAAGAGGTCACTGCATTGTGGGAGAACAAACAAACAAACAAACTAACTAGCCAACCAACTAGCCTATAAACCAACGTGACCAAACTTGGTTTGTCCAATCAAAACGAAGATTCTTTCGAGAGCACAGCAAAAGAAAAAAAAATCAAGAGATGAGACTGCCTGTCAGGTTGTAGTGTCAAACAGATTATGCTACGTTAAAGGTAAAGGTAAAGGTGTTCCATAACCTATGTGGTCGTAGGGGAGCAAGGCATCAGAGACCTCAGCTTCTCCATGGGCCAGCATATTGAGGGCGGCACCCATCTCTCCCTCGCCGCTTTACCTTTCCTGACCCTAAGTGTAAGTGGTTAAGTGCAGCAATTAGTCATAACACAAGGAGAAATCAGATAGTTGTATCTTTGTATAGCCAATACCGAAAAAAAAGCTTTCAGAGTCTCGATGCGATGCAGAACTATGTCGCCTAATTATTCTTGGAATGACGGACGTTATAGCCGAGTGGTTAAGACCCTTCGACTTCATTCAATCCCAGGTGTCCATGAAGCTGTGGGTTCGTACCTCGGTGGTGGCGTCTGGCGAGTTACGGGTGGAGATTTTAACGATCTCTCATAGGTCACCTTCAAGTGCTGAACTACCCGCCAGTGTTCTAATTCTCTTCGTGTCTATAAACATGCAGACAGGAAAAATGTAAGAAAAAATAATGGGTGGTGCTGCTCACGTGGTGACATGCTGTCCCCAAGGAAAGCATAAATTTCATACAGAGAAATCTACTGTGACTGAAAGTGGCATGCAATACAATAAATTCTACTGGACAAGGGAGAAAAAAACTTGGGCTCAAATGTGTAGCAACTCCCCCCCCCCCTCACTCCTCCTTCAACCCCTACAACAAACAAAAAACTTTTGGAATCAAGTTGTAAGTAGAAAGATCCGTATGGCTGAGCCATTCTGGGGAGGTTCTTTAAGGTAACTGTGCAGCAGAGCAAAGACACAGAGCTCAGTCTGCCTGTTTGCTGACACAGCACTGGGTCTGCACCTCAGTGCTAAAAAATTCGATAACCATGCCCCTAGATTTTGGCACTACAGAAGCAGTGACTGCACAACTCTTGTGCTGGACTGGTGGGGGGGGGATGGAGTAAGGCTCTTCTTCCCTCTGCCTCTCCTCCCACCCATGGGGAAAGGGAGTTCTGTTAGTATAAATAGCATCCCCATCTTCTGGAAATTCTGAGCTAGGAATAATTATTATCCCCACCGTCTGGAAATTATGTGCTAGAAATTACCTCTTTTCTATTCCTCTCTTTGTTTCTACCTGGCTCCTTTTTATTTCTATCACCTCCTTCTTGTCTATTTTGTGCCTTCGCGGTCCATTCTTCTGACTTTTCCCCAGAAAGACTTAATGAAAAAAAACAAACAGCTCTCTGCCCTTCCGAGGTCGAATGCGCTGAACCAGACTTGTCAGGCGTTTAACGGCAGCCTAACGCATTGTCGCTCATTTGACAGACAACAAGAGTTGCTGTCTAAGCGTCCGAAGAAGAAGAAGAAGGGAGAGAGAGAGAGAGAGAGAGAGAGAGAGAGAGAGAGAGAGAGAGAGAGAGAGGAGAGAGAGAGAGAGAGAGAGAGAGAGAGAGAAGACGACAGAAGACAGACAGACAGACAGACAGACGGTCAGGCAGGCAGGGGGGTAGAAAGATAGAGACAGATAGACAGACAGACAGACAGATAGACAGACAGAGACAGAGAGAGGCAGAGAGAGGCAGAGAGAGAGAGAGAGAGAGAGAGAGGAGAGAGAGAGAGAGAGAGAGAGAGAGAGAGAGAGACAGACAGACAGACAGACAGACAGACAGACAGATAGACAGACAAACAGACAAACAGACAGATCAGTTCGTTGTGACTTTTATAGATTCCCCCACCCAAAATAGTAAAAGAAAAAAGAAAAGAACCCCACGAAAGCTTTTGGTGAGAAGTCGCCACAAAGATGTGTGTCGCTCTGGGAACATTGCGGGAACCAGCGTCTTCAGAGAAATCTTGTATGGCTGCAGGCGACGACAAGAAGGAGTTAGCTCAGAACAGACACATACCACAATAGGAAGAGAAAGAAGCCCATGGAGTTTTGAGCAATTTTTCATCAAAGATCGGAGTGGTCCTTTCCTTTCTGTCTGTCTGTCTGTCTCTCTTCTCCGTCTGTCTGTCTGTCTGTCTTCTCTGTCTGTCTGTCTGTCTGTCTGTCTGTCTGTCTCTCTCTCTCTCTTCTCTGTCTGTCTGTCTCTGTCTGTCTCTCTGTCTGTGTGTCTGTGTCCCTGTGTGTGTCTCTCTCTGTCTGTCTCGCTCTGTCTGTCTGTCTGTCTGTCTGTCTGTCTGTCTGTCTGTCTGTCTGTCTGTCTGTCTCTCTCTCTCTCCTCCCTCTCTCTCTTCTCCTCTCCTCTCCTCTCTCTCTCTCTCTCCTCTCTCTCTCTCTCTCTCTCTCTCTCTCCTCTCTCTCTCTCTCTCTCTCTCTCTCTCTCGTCTGTCTGATTCGTCGAAAAAAGAAGTCTTTGGTATCAAGACCCAGTAAAGGCACGTGTTGCTGCCTACGTCTTGTGGAATCATGTTCACGGGAAGGGTGGGAGAGGGGTGGGGCAGATAACTTTCCCCTTTTATTTCACATATTCTGTAATCTGATTAACCGTTTTGGGCACCACTGAAGATTTTGCAACCACCTTCCTCCACTCTTCACTGTTGTCATATTTCTGTAATATAAAGCTGTAAAGCTGCAGATGACCTATAAAAATTGGAACTCGGATCAGTTTGCCTGTCTGGTAATACAAAGTTTTGTTCCTTTGTACAGAGTAAAAGCCCTGATCACATGCAATCCTTAGGTTTCAGGAATGAAAAAACGATGGTTGCAAAAACTTGTACATAATTATGGTCGCAGATGATGATAAGGTTCTCAGACACAAAGCATAGTCTTGCCTGTGGAAAGAAGCAAATGAATTGTCCATGTAATTTTTATTTAGAAAAACCCACGAAAATGTCACTTGGGTGTTATGTATGGGTCTGGTATGAAAATTATGACAAGGAGCCTTGGGTGGAGAGATCTGCTACGGAGGGTGGAGGATCGTGGGGATTGGAGGAAGCTGGTTGCAAAATCTTCATGGTACCCTCACGGTCCACGGGACTACTGGACAGGTGAAGATGAAGGTGAAGGTGAAAGTCTATGAAGTGAAATCTCCGCTAAGATCTTCGAGGTTTAGTCATTCAAGAAACGTAAAGAAGTGTGCTAAGAACGCACAGAAGAAAACAAAGGATGGATTTGTTTTGTCTGGTTGTTGATAAAACGTTTACTGTTTATTTACAAATAAGTAAAACCGATGACCGTTTAAACTTAACCATGAGCGTAGAATTTCTGTGAAACTGTCTGCGGACTAGACAAAACACAAACACGACTGTATGAGAAGAGAGTGATAGAAAGTTTAGCAACTATCATTGTAACTAGTACTACCACTATCATTAAGTAGTCTTCTTATCATTATCACCATTGTGCACCACGAAAATCAATGCTGTATTGAATGAAAAAAAATAAATCCCACAGCAAACCTGCAGAACCAGTCTTGTAAACCCTTCACGGATCGTGCTATAGCGCTCTCTCCCAACATCAAGTGGAAGAAGAGATGTTAGTTAAAGACAAACAAAGAGTATCCTCTCTCTGAACAAAAGGAGATGAAACAGCCGCAGTAAAGCTTTGTTCTCACCGCACAGGCAAACAGACCGTTGCTAAGACTGCATGCAAACGTATCCGTTACGACCGAACAGAGACAGACAAAAAGCTTGTTCACAGTTCAGTAGCCATCAAAAGCGTGACAGGTCAGGGTGGCTGATGCTTTGTGCTTAGCCAGCGTATAAATCAATATTGATGCACAATAATCATATCAAAGTTTCATCATGTAATTCAAATATCAAAGGGTGGGGATTTTGGGAATAATCTAGCGATTCCTTCACCACAACCACCACTTCACCTATCCCATAGTTCTGTGGACCGTGGGGGCACCAGTGAAGATTTTGCAACCATCAGCGTTTAAAAAAAAAACCCAAGAGTGCTTATTCCATTATCCTCGATATAAAAGAATAAAAATAAATAAATAATAAATAAATAAATAATAATTAAATTAAATGAATCGGTTAGACAAAAGAAATGACCCAACAGACAAAAAATCTTTAGTCCGGACAAAAACGCATTTACACTTTTTTGATGATTTTTTTTCAGTTTATTTCTTTTGATTTGTTAAGCGGGCGCTATACCAAAATGGTATGCATCTTTTTGGTG
>CM060320.1:24457491-24469991 GCA_030674155.1 Stramonita haemastoma
TACAGCGTTTCCCAGTAACCGAGCAACAGTGGTGGAAGAACAGTGTAGAGGTGCTGGCAGAGACAGAGAAAGAGACAGAGACAGAGACAGACAGAGAAAGAGACAGAGACAGAAAGAGTGGAACCCGGGCTGGGCACAGAAAACGCATTTGTTGCTGAGCAGAGGCAGACAGCAAGCTTTTGTCATTGTTCCTTAGCGTGTAGGTAGTCAAGTGGCGTACTTGTGTTCTAGAAGCTACACCATTCTTCACCGTGCACTGATATTATCTGGCCTACTGACCTGCCGATGAGGGACAAGCTCTTCGGACCCCTGGAGAGCCTTTGGCGTACCATGGCTTTTGTCAGGGCCTCTGGAGTTGCTGAGTGACACTCAGCCCGAACACACAATACAGCAGCCTGTGTCTGAGAGGAGCTAGAGGATGGACTTAAGACATGATTGGTCAACAGAGCGAGAGGTCAAGCACTTGTTGCAGTGTAGTTTTCGGTCTGGTCAGATGTATACGCTAGTAATGATGTGATGGTAGGCTATACTAGTATGCCTAGTGTCTGCAGTATCGACCCGTTCGTGTGTGTCTCTTAGTTCTTAAGTACTAGGAAAGAGAGAGGAGATCCTAGGTGGCTAAGTCAGTAGGAGTTTTTCCAGCCTTTTACCCCCTAGTTTTTACATGGTGTAACAGCGTGCCAAAAAAAAATCCATTCAATTATACATGTATGCTATGCTATAAACTATCTCCTACCTAAGTCTCACTACTCCACGGTTACTCAGATATATATAGGCCTGAATAATAAAAAACAAAACAAAGAGAACATGAACAGCACAGAATGTCCAGAGAGTGGCCCTAGCTATCGTTTATCTTGAAACGGTCCAGGGGGTCCGTATTGTGATGGGGGTGTTGCTGCAGCAACGGTAATAACAACAACACCACAGACAACACACACACACACACACACACACACGCACACACACACAAAAAATTACATACGCGGGCAAGTATGTGTACACATACAGACTCACAGACGCACGCACGCACACACACACATACAAACACGAACACACACACACACACACAACACACACACACACACACACACACACACACAACACACACACACACACACACAACACAAACGCGCGCACGCACACACACACACACACACACACACACACACACACACACACACACACACACACACACACACACACACGCACACACAGAGTAATGTTCAAAACTGGAAGCTGGTACCAGACCAGTACTGGGGAGACCAGACAGGAAGGAGGGAATGAATGAATGAAGAAACGAACGAAGGAAGGAAAGAAGAAAGGAAAGAAGGAACGAAGGAAAGAAGGAAAGAAGGAGGCAGACATTGAGGGTGGGTGTGTTGAACAACAACAATTATTTATGAACTGCCTCAGAGATCACAGTGCCTGCCGCTATAGGGACGGAGCTCCGTTTGCCTCCTGCCCAGCAATGCTTCATCAGCTAGACTGTAAGGCAAACTGCGGAGAAGGAGGGAGACACGTGAGCGATCAATCGATCAATATTAGTACGGCATGATGTAAGGTGTAGGCTTACTCACAATCTATTATTTATTTATATATTTATTTATCTCTATATCCATCTATTTACCTATTTATATCACTTAAAATCATGGCTGATTTCTCTGCGTGTATGAAATTCGGGCTTACTCTCTCACCTTGCGAAGAGTGCGTCGCCACAAGAGCAGTGCCACCCATTATTTTTTTTCTTTTCCTGTCTGCAGCTGTATTTGTTTCTGTACGGGTGGCTTTTCCTGTCTGCAGCTGTATTCGTTTCTTTACGGGTGGCTTTTTTCTTACACAATTTTGCCAGGGACAACTCTCTTGTTACCGTGGGTTCTTTTACGTTCGCTACATTATTATGTGTAACACACCGGACCTCGGTTTATCATCTCATCCGAAAGACTAGCACCCAGACCACCACTCATGGTGTAATGGATGGGGGGAAAGTTTCATACCCAAACGGGGATCACAGCACTGCACACTTCCGACCCAGACTTTTCGCTTTCTAGGTAGGTGCGTTTCCTCTAAACACCATCCATTTGGGGTGTAAAAATCCTGTCAACCCATCACTGATGAGACAGTGACAGTGGATCGGTGGTGCAGAGGTCACACACCTGCCTAGAAAGCAAAAAGTCCAAGCTGGAAGTGTGTGGTGGTTCGATCCCCGTTTGGGCCCGAAACTTTAGATAGATAGATAGATAGATAGATAGATAGATAGATAGATAGACAGACAGACAGACAGACAGACAGACAGACAGACAGACAGACAGAGAGAGAGAGAGAGAGAGAGAGAGAGAGAGAGAGAGAGAGAGAGAGAGAGAGAGAGAGAGAGAGAGAGAGAGAGAATGACAATGACAATGACAATGACAATGACAATGACAAATGATTTTAATGTGTTAGGTTTTCAACCCATTCACATGGGACAGATGGGGGAGGGACCGAAAAATCGAAAGTACAAATCAACATCGAACGTTATACAATAGCAAAGAGTCTTCGCGAATGGATTCCAAAACGCGGTACTGTTTTTATGCAATGCCACAGTTGTGTGGACGCCAATGGTAGTCACAGAAGGGTCGCCATTCCTGCAGCAAGGAGAGATACACCAGGTGTGGGCACAGGGCGTCACTACCGATGGGGTTGTACTGGTGGCTGGTCTCCGGAGAAGGTGTCGGGATGATCTCGTTCCTGGCCTGTTTCTTTCTCGTGTGGCTGGAACTGACTATTGAACCTGTCCATTTTGTTCGTTATTTTCTGCAAAGATTCCATGACTTTCTCATATTCCTCACTTGACCATGTAGCATCACACCATGATGTATTGACAGCAGCTACATTTTCAACATTATTTTCACTCTGATTCTCAGACTGGCTGTCCTCTGTCACATCTTGTGTACAGTGTTGCTCTTTCATGGACACAGACGGTGGTGCTGATGTGTCACGATGCATTGCGAACAAGCCTTCATTCTCAGTGTCATTATCAGAGTAAAATTGGTCACTCTCATCTGGTATCATCATTTCACAAGGGGGCAGTGTCACACATGCTGGGTTTACATCGTGCAAACTGGTAGGAGTCTGTCCTGTCTGCCGTGCTGCACGTGCGTATTGAGCAGCACCACGTGGCGTGTCAGTGGGCCTGCCATCCCTAAATGTGTCGAGGGCAGTGGCATTGGCATTGTTCGTATTATAAAATAAACTGGGAGGTGTGGGCAAAAACAAATCTGAAGGAGATGAAGCTTTTTCTTGTTGTTTGTTAATTAAACTGACCTTGTGTGTCTCTAACCTCCTTCTGTCCCTGGCAATTTGCGTTGCTCCCTTCCTTCGAAAACTGACACTGTCACTGTGGCTGCACGCAGTAGGAAGTTGGTGGGTTGAAGACAGACGCAGCACGATTACTGTTTGTTTTTCTCTGCCATCAATTCTGTAGGAACTTAGCTGCATTTCTTGCAGTAATGTGTTCAGAACAGTCTCCAAACAAAGCGGTAGTCCTGTCACTGGCATACCTACAGCCTTTTTAGAAGAAAATCACAATTATTTTCTCTGAGTATCGAAATGTCGTCTTGCTGGTAACCAAGCAAGGGAAGCCACTAGAGAGAGAGAGAAAAGAGAGAGAGAGAGAGAGAGAGAGAGAGAGAGAGAGAGAGAGAGAGAGAGGAGAGAGAGAGAAGAGAGAGAATGAAATAACGTAGTGGAAAAAAGAGGAAATAAAGGAAGAATGAAAGGACGAAAGGAAGAAAAAAAGTGCAAGAAATAAAGGCAGGTTTATTTACTTTACTTTACATCTTGTTTTTTTTAATTAACATTATCATATGTTTTCGTAATTACAGAATATATCAACTGTAAATCGATCAGCGTTAAAAGCTATCAATTTACTGATTATATCGTTGCGGTGTTGCTGACATTTTTGTGTGTGCATTATTCAGTCATTTCGGTTGAATAATACATTGTATCATGTTGCGGCAAAAGTAGTGTAATCAAATGATGATAAAATATTTGCAAGAAAAAAAAGGAAAAGAAAATTTAGTGAAAAAAATCCACATTGCTGACGTCTATATGTGTTTAAGACTAAACCCTGTTCATTGATTTGAAATATTTTTTTTAGTTACTTGCAATAGCTCACATCGCTGGTATGTATGTATGTATGTCTGTCTGTCAGTCCGTCCGTCCATCCATCCATCCATCCGTATGTCTGTCTCTCTTGTCTGCCTTTTTGTCTGTCTATCTATCTATCTATCTATCTATCTATCTATCTATCTATCTATCTATCTATCTAACTATCTATCTATCTATCTATCTATCTATCTATCTATCTATCTATCTATCTATCTATCTATCTATCTATCTATCTATCTATCTACATGTATATGTCCATGTACATATATGGGTTTTTAAAAATCATTTTTTTCTTTTTCCACTTCAAATCCACGATTAAAAGTATTTCTGTCGAAGATATCAAGAACAAAGTTCTACAAAATTTTGGACACAATTCCGATAACTTTTTCTCTTGCACAAGTTCTCAGTAAGACTTTTCCTGCAGTGTTTGCCTAAGCCTTAGGCTTGAATGGTGTCCTTTTTCTGTGCTTTTCTCGGCCCCTGATGGTATCAATTGTATCGATAAAATGATACATCGAGAAACGTCTGTCTAGGCCTGGCTTTGTCTACATCTCTTAGAAGCTGGAAGGACGGATTCAGCAGTGTCAATTGTCTAGAATCTACTTTTTCTCAGACACGGTGTCATCTTTATGGAGCTACGTGTATTTTTAGTACGAATCCGTTCAGTATTTAGGTCAGGGTACGTTGACATTATGGTTCTTTGATACCTTTCTTATATTATTTTCTTTGCTTATAGTTGAAGTGCATGTAGTAAGTAGGTCATATTTTGTTGAGGGTTTTTTTTTTTTTGGGTGTGGGCGTGAATTGTTTTTCTGCTTAAAATTTCGGGAAATTTGTTTTAGAACGTCATTTTTAAACATCCCTTTATCTTGCATGGTAACGTTTTGCTACTTCCAACATCAATTGCACACACACACACACACACACACACACACACACACACACACACACACACACACACACACACACACACACACATACACACGCACGCACACACACATACACTCACGCACTCTCTCTCTCTCTCACATACACACACACACACACACACAAACACACACACACACACAAACACGCATACAGACTCTGTCTGTCTGTCTGTCTGTCTGTCTCCCTCTCTCCCCCCTCTCTCCAGACACTTTAAATCGTCAGTATTGTTAATAACAACTCGCATCAAACACTTAAAAGATGTCAGTCATTGGCCTGTGATTTTTCTGTTAAAATATCGATGATTCAGAAGACGTTTCGCAATGTGTCCTTTCTGCACAAAAAAATCTAAAACGAGCCCCCGTCCTTCGGAGGCACTTCGTTGAAGACGAAGCCATTTATAGCAAGTTTTACGAGCGTACTTTTACCAGCGGTGCCGACAGATCCTCGCTAAAGGTAGTGACACACTATCCTTTTCGACTGCTCGCTTCAAACAGATTATATACTCCCCGTGGGTATGCTCAGGGTGGGAGTGGGGGGGGGGGGGGGGGGGGGGGGGGGGGGGGGAGACTCTCAGTATAAATGGCATCCTCACCTTTTGCAAAGTCTCAATCCCTAAATCGAAGTCTCCTGGGACGTTATTTAATCACAACAACAACTGCAAATTTGTGCTAGGAATTCCTTCTTTTTTTTTAATCCTTCTCTTTCTCCTTTCTTATTCCTTTTCTTTCTGTTATCTCTTCTTGTCCATTTTTTCTGCCTTTGGTCCATTTTGTTTCCCTTTTCTTTTTTCCAGGAAGACCTAAAAATAACATTCTTTCCACGCTGAAGTCGGATACGCTGGGCGTGACTAGTCAGCGCTTAAAGGCAACCAACACATTTTCGCTCACATGAATACGAACGGGGTGCTGTCTGAGCGTTAGACGACCTCGAAGAAGAAGAAGAAGAAGAAGAAGAAGAAGAAGAAGAAGAAGAAGAAGAAGAAGAAGAAGAAGAGAAGAAGAAGAAAGAAAAAGAATAGAAAGAAGAAAGAAGAAGAAAAGAAGAAAAAGAAGAAGCAATTATTCAAACCAGTTTGTTCGGCCCTGTCAGTGTAAAAAAGGACAAACTGCCAAATGGACAGGTTTTATTTTCAATTTTTTTCAATTTTTGTTCTTTGGCTAAAAATCCGAGGTTCACTAATAGTGAATTTTTGGGTATGAGACCTTTTGTTTTTGCTTTTCAATCTACCATTACGGTACCCGTATTCCGACTTCGGGGATACAGTCAAGAATTAAACTACCGATTTTGCCAGGGCAGTCAGGAGCTAACTAACTCCCGCCCTTTCTGATTTTCAAATGTCGTGGGTTCTTTTGCGTGCACAAGTCCACAAGCACTCGGTCCGACCGGTTTAGAGTCTCCTCCGAAAGACTTGACATTCAGTTCGATTTTCCGTCAAACCGAGAAGAAAGGCAAGGCTGGAATCGAACCCAGAATCTCATTGCTTACTCGTTGGCAGGTGAACGTCTTAACCGTTCTGTCACCTCCTTGACCATCTTTAAACGTGCATTTAGTAAAAGGTCGCTGGGATTTCCGAGGTTTTAAATACCCACACCCTAACCTTGCCCTTTCTTCCCAGTGGGGCAAGAAAATCGAACAGAATGTCAAAGTCTTTAGGATGACGCTATAAACTGAAGCCCCACGTGCAAATACACGCACAGCATCTTGCACACACGTTAAAACCTGTTCCCCTTTCGGAAGAGAGGGCCATTTCGTGCCGGTAGCGATAGATGACAAAATTGAATATAAAAAAACCTGCATGCACACATGTGCCATGTTTAAAAACAATGTAAAATAATGTTTAAAGTCGGAGTGCGGCTACGTAAACGGTAGGGGAAAAAACTGTCGCATATGCAAAAGTCAAAGTCAATTTTTTTTCCAGATGGTACATTAAATAAGCATTGATTTGCTTTTTTTTCATCCAGCCATCTATGTATGAAAAAATAATTTCATGAATATTATTTAACTAATACTATTGGTAAGCTCTGGTGAACCTTGCAACTTTAGCCCAACAACAGGGAAAAACAACAACAAAAGAAACGACTATAAACAAGGTACCAACGGTCATACATGCCCCACAGCCCTAAGCTTCAAGCTGAGCGTTGATTGGCTAGAAAATGCGATGCGAGCTGTCCGTTTGAGATAGAGCATGACCCATTTCGAACTGTGAGATCGAACCTGACACCTCAATCCGCTTGAGACGCACGTTTACAGTGACAATGTGACAGATGGTCCGTTTGGGATCAGTTTCACACTGACCGTTCCAGCCAGGGACCTAGTATGTCACCCCCTTTAATAATATGCAGAGGGAATCGAGCATGTGAAGAGCTCGGTCCTTTTATCTTCCTGTCATTCATCATCAGAAATTCATGCTTGGCCCTTTTCATTTCTTCTGCATTATGTATGGCTCGATTGAAACTCAGATAATGTGAAACATGTCAGCGACAGGTGTCACTCCTGAACTTAATCATGCAGATTGGGGGGCAGTGATCTAATCCAGTGATCACCAAGCTAGCATGATTCCAGCAGGGAATGGAACGTAGGGTGTCAATGAACTCTGTGTGTGTGTGTGTGTGTGTGTGGTGTGTTGTGTGGTGGTGCGTGCGTGCGTGCGTGCGTGCGTGCGTGCGTGTGGTGTGTGTGTGTGTGTGTGTTTCATTGGATGTGGGTTATCATTGGATGTGGGGGAACGATCGATTTTAAAACCAAGAAAAGACAAGTGTGTTTGAACGCTAAGATTTTTACAGATTAAACAGTAGGATTCTTGAGAACATAGTACAATTATATAACCTTCCAGAAGGTATAGCCAGCACAATCAAATGACCCTGAAAGTTACTACCAGTACAATCAAAAGACCCTCAAGAAGTTAACATACAAGGACCTCAAAAGTTACACCACCAGCACACTCAAAGGACCCTTAAATAGTTACAAAACTTGCATAATTATACAGCACTACAAGAAACACTATGAACACAACCTACTAAAAACAGAAATCCACTATCTCAGCACATGCCACTAACATTTTCACATCAAGCATAAACGACAATCAGCTTCCATCATTAAACATAAGAAAGAAACTTACCTAAAACTTAATCTATACAAATAAGAAATTTGATACTTAGAAACCTGACTTCACTCCCCCCCCCACCCCCCCCCCTCCAGTTTTCATAATAGATGAATAACGTTTATGTTTTATGTCAAATAAGTCTGCTTCTGACGGACTTAACGGCAATAAAGTTTTCTAATTCTGCTTCTGCTTCTGAGTCTGCTGCCAAACCCATTCTTTTCTTTTCCTCCCATTTTCAACCCCCACCCTTCCTTCCTTCATAATAGCTGAGTACGTTTATGTTTTATATCAAATTAGTCACGTTCTGACGGATTAACGGCCATAAAATTTTCTAATTCTATGATTCTGCTGACCAAACCCACTCTCTTCACTTCCTCACAATCTTTACACCCCGTCCTTCCTTCATTCCTTTCTTCCTTCTTTCCTTCCCTATACTCTTCACCCAATCCCCTACCCCCCCCCCCCCCACCTCACCCAAATTCCCTCCACAACCAGAAGGGAAAAATCTCTGATTGCTAAGCTAGCTGTGGCATTATCAATTCGGGCCCGACCAGCCCCATCTGTCTTGGCTGCTGGGTCGTTACTGGCAGGAAATGAAGCTGTGTGGCCTTCAGTGCCCCTACGTGTGGCCTGGAGGTGGGGGTGGGGGTAGGTAGGGTGGGCTTGGGGGTGGGTGGTGGTGGTGGTGGTGGGGGGGGTGACTGCTGACGTACTGGCCCTGGTCATTAGTGTAGGGTGAGGGTCTACTGCCTGTACTGTGTGGGCTGTCCAGTATAATGCCCGATGCCTCAGGAGAGTTCATCCCCGGGGTTGGGCTGGGCTGGGCTAGGCTGGGGTTGGTCGTTGCTCCTTATTCAGAAGGCCTAACAAGATTATTGGATTTTTTTAAAAACATTTCATTTCCCCCCCCCCCTCTCTCTCTCTCTCTCTCTCCGTCTCTCTCTCTCTCTGTCTCTGTGTGTGTCTGTCTCTGATTCTGTCTGTGTGTGTCTCTGTTTCTCTCTGTCTGTTTCTGTCTGTTTCTGTGTGTCTCTGCCTATCTGTCTTTCTATGCCTGACTGTCTGTCTGCGTCTGTCTCTCTCTCTTGGATGACAAAATTGACAAATCTGCACACACATGGGTACTGGATGTAAAAAAGCACATGAGTGCTTATTTCATATCTTGGAAATAAAGGAATAAATCTCTGTCTATCTGTCTGTCTGTCTGTCTCCCTCCTTCTCTCTCTCTATGTCTGTCTGTCTATCTATCTGTCTGTCTCTGTCTTTCTGTCTGTCTGTCTCTCTGTGTCTGTTTGTCTCTATCTCTCTGTCTCGTTTTCTCTGCCTCTCTCTCAGTTTATCCTCCTCCCCCCCCCCCCTCTGTCTCTGTCTCCGTCTCTCTCTCAGACACACACACTCTCCTCTCAACTCTCTCCTCTCAACTCTCTCTCTCTCTCTCTCACTCTCTCTCCTCTCTCTCTCTCTCTCTCTCTCTCTCTCTCCTCTCCTCTCTCTTTCTCTCTCTCTCCACCCTCTTCCCCTCTCTCTGTGCTCCCAACGGCTGTGTCTTTCTCCTGTGATTAATTAAATACGGACATTGCCTGCCCCTCAGTGGACGTGCGGAGGCGTGGTAGACGTTCCTCCAGCACACGCATCTGATCTGATGTGCGTTTGGGGAATTGTATGCATGAGGTTTTTTTTTGTTTTGTTTTTTTGCAGGCATGTGGACATGTCTTGTGCATAGACATGTGCCCACACAAGCACGTTCACACATGCATGTACGCATACATGTGCACACGCACACGCATGTACAAACACACATTCGAACGTACATACAGAGACATAAACAGACAGACAGACAGCACACACACACACACACACCTCTCGCACAGAACATCTTGCGCACATGTTAAAACCTGTTCCACTTTTCGGAAGATTAAGCCACTGTGTGCCGGTGGGAACGGATAGCAAAATTGACAAAATCACATTCACACGGGGACTGGTTGTAAAAGAAAATCACGTGAATGTTCATTCCATTATCCTCGAAATAAAAGAATAAATATACAAAAGAATAAGTAACATCAAACAGTATTATGATTAGCACAAAAACAGTAGCAAACACTTGGTAATCTTTTCCCTGAAATTTTCGAGGCAGCATATATATATATAACGTATATATATATATATATATATATATATATATATATATATATATATATATATATATATATATATACGTATATATATATATAACGGTATATATATATATATATATATATATATATATAATATATATAAATATATAAAAGACACACAGACACATACACAAAAGATTTTTCTTCTCTCTGTCTCTCTGTCTCTCTCTCTGTAGCCCTCCAGACAAAATGATAAGCACAAAAACGGTAGCAAACACGTCAGCATGTGCATCAAATTTCATTATAGACCAATCAGCGAAAAGAAAACAGGATGCTGCTGGCTTAACCAGAGCATAGCAGTGGACCTCTGAAATGCGATGATATATCACGATGAGCTTATTTGATAATTCTGCAAAGGTCTCGCTTTTACTAAGGCCAGCAGATCAAAAGTTGATAAATTTGTCTAGTAATAGGATGAGAATAACACAAACTAAAACATACGGTATGTAGCACAGCGCGAGACAGTATACAATAACAATGAAATTTCTTACAATACATTCCTGTTCAAACAATACAAACTCAAACAGACCGTAGCGTTGCACACCACGAGACAGTTATACAATAAAATGACATTTATTACATATATTCCTATTCGATGAAATTGTTATGGTTTTACATAATTTAGCTTTCTCGTTTTTCTATGGAAATAGTAATTTTGTCATCCCGTACAGTCCTTGCAAGTCATCGTATAGTTTTCCCTTGTATCAAATCCCTTTATTTAAAAGAAATGTGTAATTGAAAGGAGGTGAGAGAGAGAGAGAGAGAGAGAGAGAGAGAGAGAGAGAGAGAGAGAGAGAGAGAGAGAGAGAGAGAGAGAGAGAGAGAGAGAGAGAGAGAGAGAGAGAGAGAGAGCCAGTATATGTGACAATGTCTTGTCTTTTTTTTTAAGGCAGTTTTGTTTGTCGCGAATGACTTTTGTGTGATGAAACAATTATTGCAATGCACGAATGAGAAATCAAGTCTTGACATACCAATTTAAAAAAAAAAAAAAATTTTTTTACCCATGTTAAATGATTTTAACGTTATCCATCGTTTAAATGAAAAAAGCACAAAACTTCTTTATGTAACACGCACGCGACACAACACGAGACATCATCATCAATTAAGCATATGACAAGACCTCTCAACGCAAAAATGTCATAATGATATAAATAGCCGTTTCTAGAGTCAGAAAATTGCTGGGCACGTGCACCTTGAGACGTCAAAGGCCATCGACTTTTCTAGAAAGGGAAAGGGAGTGGGTGTGGAATTCTTCCTCTGCCTGCCAGGCCTAGCGTGCTTAGCTGATCTTGCGGCAAGAAAAGACTGACTTGACGGAATCTGACGTGTGTGTGTGTGTGTGTGTGTGTGTGTGTGTGTGTGTGTGTTGTGTGTGTGTGTGTGGTGTGTTGTGTGGTTGTGGTGTGTGTTGTGTTGTGTTGTGTTGTGTTGTGTGTGTGTTGTGTTGTGTTGTGTGTGTGTGTGTGTGTGTGTGTGTGTGTGTGTGTGTGTGTGTGTGTGTGTTGTGTGTATGTGTTTTGTGTCAGCTGTATGATATTGTCAGTCTGTGATGCGCGTGTTGTAGTGTGTAGTAGTAGTAGTAGTAGTAGTAGTGTATATAGTATGTATTAGTTAGCTTAGTATATGATATTGGGGTGGTGTCAGATGGGTGTTAGTAGTAGTAGTAGTAGTAGTAGTAGTAGTAGTAGTAGTAGTAGTAGTAGTAGTAGTAGTAGTAGTAGTAGTAGTAGTGAGTGGTAGTAGTAGTGTAGTAGCATAGTAGTAGTATAGTAGTAGTAGTAGTAGTAGTAGTAGTAGTAGTATAGTAGTAGTAGTAGTAGTAGTCAGTAGTAGTAGTAGTAGTAGTAGTAGTAGTAACAGCAGCAACAAACCAACGCAGTAGTGGTAAGAAAAGAAGTAGAAGAGAGAGAAGAGAAGTAGAAGAGTAGAGAAGAAGAAAAGAAGAAAAAAGAAGTAGGATAAGAAAAGAAGAGAGAAGAAGAAGAAGAAGAAGAAGAAGAAGAAGAAGAAGAAGAAGAAGAAGAAGAAGAAGAAGAAGAAGAGAAGAAGAAAGAGTGAAATCCCATTGTAGACTGTTTCTGAGCTTTGCAATCATAGTTATCAATCAAATGAGATTATTTCAACTTGGTGTCCCTGGTCTTGTCTCT
>CM060320.1:24472491-24487491 GCA_030674155.1 Stramonita haemastoma
CGTCGAGAAGATTGGCCTTCACAGTCGTGCACAGATTCCACAACACTCTTGCCCCTGGCCCCCCCTGGATGTCCCTCTCTCCTTCCTCCTTCCTTCCTTCCTCTCTCCTTTCCTTCCTTCTTTCCCCCAAAGTCGCAGAAGATGCTCGTCTCGTCTGGCTCAATATCTGGACCTAACCCCCCAAATCCTTGTCTACATCCTTAGTATGATTTCCAGCGTCTTCCAGTTTGTACATGGACACGTTCACATGCAACACACTTAATCTCCCATGCTCTTCGTCGTCTTCTTCTTGTTCTTCTTCTACTTCACGTTCAGTCGCCACCGGCGTCTGCATGCACAGATGTCTGTCTAGTTCCTTCGGATTGTTACGAAAGCACTAACATCTGAGATGTTTATATAATATAAAAAAAAAAGCACACACACACGCACAGTTTTAACTGGTCAGCTTAGCTAACGAGATAGATAGGTAAAAAACAGAACAGGTTAAGTGGCAAGAGTCGGTAGTATGTATGCCAGTTCCGTTCGGGTCTGTTCTCTTCTGGTTCTAGTTCGTTCATACGTCACATTTTCGATCAGCTAACCCCTAGACACAAATAACCACAGGTTTTGCGAGCGAGCGAGGGATCGATCGATGGATGCGCCTGCGCAGTTGGGGTTGCCGGTCTTGGAGGAGGAGGAGGAAGAGGAGGAGAGTAGTTATCGATCCTGTCGCGCAGAGCTGATAGCTAGCTAGGCTAGGCCTCAGCCTCCTACTACTACTCGGGACCGGGCTGACTCCTCATTTCTCTGCTTTGGAAAGCCAGAGTGTAGAGTATAGAGTATATAGCCTAAGGAGTCGGTTGGAGTGTGAAGTGGTTGGCGGTGCTTGAAGCATAGAAGTGGTTGATTGTGATTGGTGTGTTGTTGTGTGTGTGTGGTGTGTGTTGTGTGTGTGTGTGGTGTTGTTGGAGAGAGGAGCAGAGAAGAAGAAGAAGTAAGAGAGGTTGGTGTGTGTGTGTGTGTGTGTGTGTGTTGTGTGTGTGTGTGGTGTGGTGTGTGTGTGTGTGTGTGGTGTGTGTGTGTGTGTGTGTGTGTGGTGTGTGGTGGGTTGTGTGTGTGTGTGTGTGTTGTGTGATGTTAATGTGTGATGTGTTGTGTGTGTGTTGTGTGTGTGTGATGTGTGAGGCGGTGTTTTTTTATTGTTTTTGTACCACTTTGGTACGCAGATTCGCGTGAAATTCGGAGCTCCCCGGGAGAGCGCCGCCACATGTGCAGCGCCTACCCATTCTTTTTCTTTTTCCTGCATACAGCTGTATTTGTTTCCACTTTATAGAGTGTTTTTTACTACAGAATTTTGCCAGGGTCAACCCCCTTGTTGCCGTGAGTTCTTTTACGTGCGCTAAATAGTGATGTGTAACACACGGGAACTCGGTTGATCGTCTCATCCGAAAGATTAGCGCCCAACCACCACTCAGGGTCTAATGGATGGGGAAAAAGCTTTGGGTCCAAACGGGGTACGAACCACCGCACACTCCGACCCGGACTTTTTGCTTTCTAGGCAAGGCGCGTTATCACCTAGGCCACCGATCCACTGTGTGTGTGTTATGAGTTCGTATATAGTAAGGGTTGGTAGCCAGGGCTTGTTGTTGTTGTTGTTGTTGTTGTTGTGTTGTTGTTGTTGTGTGTGTGTGTGTGTGGTGGTGAGAGAGAGAGAGAGAGAGAGAGAGAGAGAGGGAGAGGAGAGAGAGAGAGAGAGAGAGAGAGAGAGAGAGAGAGAGAGAGAGAGAGAGAGAGAGAGAGAGAGAGAGAGAGAGAGAGAGAGAGAGAGAAGAGACAGACAGACAGACAGACAGACAGGCAGACAGACAGAGGCAGACTCAGAGACCTACAAACAGACAGACCGACAGACAGACAGACGAATAGACAGATAGACAGACCAACAGACAGACAGACAGACCAACCGACCGACAAACATACAGATAGACAGACATACCAACGGACAGATAGGCAGGTAGACAACAGACAGCGAATAGACACATAACAGACAGACAGACAGACATAGTAGACTACAGACAGACAGACAGACAGACAGACAATAGATAGACAGACAGACGATAGACACATAGACAACAGACAGCTAGACGACAGACATATAGACAACAGACAGATAGACTCACCAACAAATAGGCTGACAGACTGACGACCGACAGACAGATCGACAGATAGATAGACAGACAGATAGGCAGACAGACAGATATACAGTCAGACAGATAGAAAGACAGACAGATAGATAATAAAGACAGACAGTAGACAGAGGACAGTAGACAGACAGACCGACAGATAGACAATGACATACATACAGACACATAGACTGACAAATAAGCAGACAGACAGACAGACAGACAGATAGGCAGACAGAGAAGCAGACAGACAGACGGACAGCATTACTGATACAGGCACAGAAGCCAAAACAAGAAATTTGGTGGCAGCACTTGGCTCTTCCTGTTTCCTTTCGTGACAAACAATTGATCCCCCTTTCTTTCTGTCCCCCCTCTTTTCAAGTCTGTCTGTCTGTCTGTCTGTCGCCGCGCGCGCGGTGTTGGTGTGTGTGTGTGTGGTGCGTGCGTGCGTGTGGTGTGTGTGTGTGTGTGTGTGTGTGTGTGTGTGTGTGCGTGTGTGTGGTGTGTGTGTGTGTTGTGTGTGTGTGTGTTGTGTGTGTGTGTGTGTGTGTGTGTGTGTGGTGTGGTGAGATGGAGAGTGAGAGGAGAGAGAGTGAGTGGGATGGAGAGTAGAGTAGGGCAGGAGGATGGAGAGAGAGAGAGAGAGATGAGAGAGAGGAGAGGAGAGGAGAACAATATTTATCCCCTTTCTCTTCATTCTCCTCCTCTCTTTCCCTTTAAAGTCTGTCTGTCTGTCTTGTCCGCGCGCGCGCACGCACGCGCGTGCGTGTGTGCGTGCGTGCGTGCGTGCGTGCGTGTGTGTGTGTGTGCGCGTGTGTGTGTGCGCGTGCGTGCGTGCGTGCGTGCGTACGTGCGTACGTGTGTGCGTGTGGGCGTGCGTGCGTGCGCGTGTGTGTGTATGTATGTATGTATGTATGTATGTGTGTGTGTGTGTGTGTGTGTGCGTGCCTGCGTGCGTGCGTGCGTGTGTTCGTGCGTGCGAGCATACCAATCCTCTTTTCGTAATCCAGAAATGACCTTTCTCTCCATTATTATCAAATCCACATGTAAGCTTTTTGCTGACGACACAACCAGTCATAGGAGTTATAACGACATTCTCTCCCTTGCCAGCAATTATTACAACCCCCCCTCCCCCCGAAAAAAACAACAACAAACAAACAAACAAACAAAAAAACCCGCTGATGGATCTTCTCAAATGGACTGACCTTAGCGTTATGCATAATTTCCTTTTCTTTCAATCTATGACAAGGGATAATATAATTATAAAAAATAATTATTAATACAATATTATTTCCGTGGAGAGGCCCCCAGGCATCCTCTAGGAGAAATATGCTGATAATGATACAGGCGAATGTAGGCTACCGTAGTGAGACAGACACTATAGATCTGTCTGGCCAAGTGGTTAAAACAGCTGACTTCAATCTCGTCGGTCCATGAAGTTATGGGTGTAAGGCAGCGGCGTTTGGTGTATGATGGGTGACATTTTATTTTTTTTAAATTATGATTTCCCAGGTCAGCTTTAAGTACAGGCCTGTCCATGTCTTAATTTTCTTCGTGTAAATATATCAAGATCAAGAAATTAATAATTATGCTCTTTAAAGATTCTGTAGTTCATGTCAGTGTTCGGTGGGTTATGATATGAAACACGACAATACTAGTATAGGCCTGAATCCTGTACACACAAAACAATGTGTCAGCTGAGGCAAGCGGGCAGACCTCCTTTAAGCACAGGCTCTACGTACCCTACCCGTAAGGGAAAGCACACACACAACACACAACGAGAGAGAGAGAGAGAGAGAGAGAGAGAGAGAGAGAGAGAGAGAGAGAGAGAGAGAGAAGAGAGAGAGAGAGAGAGAGCCTTCAGCACCATCTCATGGATAGACGAATATTTTGATGGTAGATACAGCCACACAATGTAGCTGACAAGCACAAAACATCAATCAGACCCAAACGAATACAGGAATAAACCATCCGACAGGCATGACACGCGGGAAAAAAACTGGTATCCTGGTACTTACTTCCCTTGATCAGCAAAGATAATCTGCTCTACGAGCTGATACACCTGAAGACAGTGATCTCCCTCTACGTGCTGATTTCGTCAAATGATCTGTACAAGACACAAGCAAAGATTAATGGTGTCTTCTTGCTTTATGACTCAACTCACTGACCACCCACGGCAATATCAAGGCATAGGAAGAAAACAGGAAAAGAAATTGATATGCTGCGGGAGAGTCACAGCCTCAGCAAGATATCTAGAATGAGTCCATAGATAGATCTATCTATAAAGCAGCGAGAAGGAGATGTCCCCCCCCCCCCTACCCCCAATATGCTGGCCCCTAGAGAAGCTGAGGTGAAGTCTCCAACGCCTTGCTTCCTCAACGACCACATAGGTTATGAGACCACCTTTACCTTGTAATTGCCTGTAGATATTTTCAAAGTGGACTTATCACCGTCCAGTCAATCACTAGATCAATAAACAAACAAATGAATATACAGAAGGCCTACGTCCTACGCAAATGCACTAAGCAACGATTAGTGCTACAAATTTCTTGCTGGTTTGGATGTCGTAAATGGTCGAACCTCATCAGAGGTTCAACCGGCCCAAAACCAATACCACCATATTTTGGACTATGCATATTGAAGGACTTGAGGCCATATTGGGCGAATACACTCGCCATTAGGAGTGATAGATTTGAAAATGTTGTAAATCTATCTACCTTTTTCCTTTTACTTATCTCGTAGTCTCCCCCATGGGCATTTCTGGGGCCTGTCCGTATAAACATTTTCTGGAAATTCTGCGCTAATAATTCCATTCTCTTCATCCCTCTCCTGGTTTCTGCCTTGTTCCATTTCTTCCTGTCACCTCCATCTTGTCTTTTTTCTGCTTTCGTGATCCATTCTCCTGCGCTGCCTTTATATACGTGTATATTCAGAAAAAGAAATACTTAAAAAAGAAAACAATCATCTCCCACACCAAAGTGGATGCGCCGGGCCTGACTTGTCAGGAGCTTAACGGCAACATAGTCAAGACCTAGGTGACCACCTTGATGGAGGACATTGGCTTGTGGTTCTGGCATGGAGAGAGATGGCTCCGGCCATACAGCGTTGCCCAAGACACGCTACAAGAAGATGACAACCGCCTCTCTGGCAAGCTCTGTCTCTATATTATTTGGACTTGATTGACGCAGTTGTTTTTGTATTTGTTTCTCGGCTAGAGCTCCGAGGTTCACCAATCATGAGACTTTGTGTATGCAACCCTAGACACACACCGCCCTCAGGGAAAACACAGTATTTAGAATTAGAGACAGTGTAAAGCGACACCATCCTATTATGAAGTCTGGGTCTAACAGAAAATTCCATGGCATTATCATTAATCATCCTCACTAATTACCATCCAATCCCAGCTAAAACGCATCTAATTCTGAGGATTTTCGTGTCTGTTTCATGGCAACGTCTTGTTTTGTTTTGCTCTCTTTTTTTGGGTGATGTTATTTTGTTTCGGTTTGTTTGCTTGTTTGTGGTTGGTTGATTGGTGGGTTTTGTTGTTTGTTTTTTCTTCTCTTTTTTTTTGTTTTGGGGTGTTCTCTCTCTCTCTCTCTCTCTCTCTCTCTCTCTCTCTCTCTCTCTCTCTCTCTCTCTCTCTCTCTCTCTCTCTCTCTCTCTCTCTCTCTCCCCGATACTTGCTGTGATTGTATCTCATTCTTCTAAGTCTAGCGCTCCATGACGGTATTCGTTAGAGTCTAGGCCGAACTTCAACATACCCAAAATGGGCACATCATCACTTAATCTGGAGTAAGGGGGTTAGTGACCAGTACCCTGAGTTCTCTGGATTAGAACAGAATCCGATGAAAAGATTTATTTATTTATCATTTATTCTTTTATAGCGAGGATAAAGGAATAAGCATTCATGTGCTTTTTTTTTTATCCGGTCCCCGTGTGTATGCAATTTTGTAAATATTGTCATATGTTCCCAAAGGATTTAGGAGTGACGGACCACCAGCAGTGCAGGGTCATCTTCTGTGTGGTGGATAATGGAGGCTCAGCCTCGATACCTTTCTGTTTTTTCTTTCTTTTTTTGTTTTTGTTTTTGCTGTTGTTGTTTTTTTGTGTGCATGCAGGTTTTTTGTATTATATATATTTTTTAATTTTATTTTTTAGATAGATGGCTTGAATGAAAAAAGCAAATTTATTGCTTACTCAATGTACCATCTGAAAATAAAATTATGATTTGATTTGATTTGATTTGATCTGTCTATACGTGAACAGTTAGTATCTAGCGAAGTATGGCGATGGTGAGATGAGGCTGATAGACGTGAGATTAGCCCCAGAGGCGGAGAGGGATGTCTCCACGGGTGACAAAATTTACCAAACTGCATGCACATGGGGACTGGATGTAAAAAGGCACATGTGCTTTTTTTGATTATACTCGAAATAAAAGACTTAACAAAAACAAACAAACAAACGAACAAAAACAAAATAAATTACAAGAAGAAAAAACAAGGAGTTTGGCTTGGCAAGTAGCCTTTGTTTATTTATTTTTTAAAAGGCACAAACGTTAAGATGCTGTAGATCTAGATCAAATAGGCTACTCAAAGTCTTAGATTGAAAAAAAAACCCAGTAAACAATTGAAATATTTGCAACTTAAAGAGATTTTTTAAAAAGAAAAATAAGGTTAATGATTACTTTGAGAGCCAACTCGCCCCCCCCCCCCCCCCCCCCTGGCCACCCCTGCCACCTTTTTGCTTCTCATAGGCTTCAACTCTCTCTCTCTCTCTCTCTCTCTCTCTCTCTCTCTCTCTCTCTCACACACATACACACACATCGAAGAATTTCAATTCTGTTTACTTTGAATCAGGCACAAAATGAATGTGGCTACCATATGAGGCAAATCATTGCCTCGCGCATTCTAATCTGTATAGAATTGCACAGTTTTATTCTGAGATTTAAAATTTTACGAGGTGACAGCCCCGATATGGCCTGTGTGATCGGCAGGGCTAGTAGAAACGTGATTGGATTGGATTGGATTGATTGGACTTGCTCATTGTGCAAATCCAAAATAGAATACCATAGTTTCTTAGCCACATCCAAAATAAAATATCTTAGTTTCTTTTCTTCTTTTCTGTCCCTCTTATTATCAAAACTGGTTCAAAAGTTTACAGAATTTTAACAATAAAACAACCACCAAACAAGCAATGAATCTATACATTATCTTCAATCTTCTTATTATAGTAAGATTAGCACCAATAGCGATCTATCTATCTATAAGATTATACAAGCTTAATGGAAAATCGAATCAAGGATTTGTTCAAATATAATCTTCACATAATAATGCATCTAGATCTGTGTACTGTGTTGCAAAGGTGTTGGTAGAGTGTTTTTCCTTTTGCTTGCTCGGTTTGGCATGAATTTCTCTCTCTGTAAACATTTTCACTAAATTAAACATAGCCCCGCAGCAAAATCTAAAACAACGTAAAGCCATACATGGTCTACGCTTATTTGCATAGTGACGAATTTTCTTCACTTGACGTCATTTTACAGACATAAAAACACGACACAAAAAAGACGTTCTTTGGAATGACGTAGTCTCCCCAGCTAAAGTGATCCTGGCCGCAGATTTACGAAGCAAAACGGCCATGAGTGTTTACACGATGTAACATTTTTTGTTGGAATACATCCACACGTGACTGAAGCGTACGCGACACCCCCAAGTTGTTGTCAACGGTCACGCTGCAACCAAAGGGTGTCATCAAACCATAGCGCCAGAGCTTGCTGGATTGACAGATGGTACGTTAACGACTTCTTCTTCCCCGGACATCTTGGAAGGGAAGTCCTTTTCCCTTTGAGCGATGTGCAGGCGGGAGAAGCTTGTAGTTACCCATTGTGCATGTATTGAATACATAGATTTTCTTACGTTTTTTTAATTTATTTTTGTTTAGATATAGATCCAGAATTTGTTAACAAATAAGTTTGAATTGGTTTACGAAGCATAATTCTGGTAAAAGAATCAGAACCGAAATGCAAAGACGCGTATTGGCTTTATGGAATTAAGTTTAATTGGTGTTAAATTTTCGTAGGCGCAATGAAAAGCTGTAAAAATAATGAAAATTAATTTTAAAAAATTGAGGTACCGTCTATTTTTGATTCAACAATATTAATACAATAATAGTGCCATCTTCTAGAGCGTCGGGCTTCTGAGGGCAGCCCCCGAAATGGGGGCAGGATAGCCTAGTGGTTGGAGCGTTGTGCTCGTGGTTTGACGACTCGGGTTCAAGTCACCACTGAGACACCTATTCAAGGGGATTTTTTTTTTTTTTTATCCCCAAGGGTTAACAGCAGTACCGACTCCATTTCCCCGAAAGCCCTTCGGGTGACACTGTAAAGTCTTGTATACACATTATAACGTGTTCTGTCTTTCGGAAGAGTAGGCCATTGTGTGCCAGTAAGAACATCAACCAAAACTTTATTTAAAAAAAATAATTTATTAACCAAAAAGGGTACAATATCGGCCAAAAAAGATGGATCGAAAGAAAACAAAGTTCGTCTGGAATGTTAACACCGGATTACTGTGTCCACTTGATATGTTTTGAAAAAAATATGTGATGCATCGTAAATAGGAATAATACACTGTTTTCTTTATCATCTGCAGGGATAGACACAAAACTAGTGTGCGTGTGTTTTTTTTTTATCATTATTTGTCATCCATTCTAGTATTCTACAGGGGCACGATTGTGTACATTCGTTTGAAAGATGGACTAGGATTTTCATGTGCCAACAATTTCTATTTCATATAATTATGTGTTCGTCATAGTGGAAGGAGCAGAAGGGAACTGGGGTCTGCAAAAAGATTGCCTGGGAAGAGAAAGTGTCTTATGCTGAGCCAGAAAAGCCTACCCCCCCCCCCCCCCCCTACCACACACCAGGCTCTGTTTTTGAATAAGATTTTGAAAAATGAAAGTGGTTCAAATAGCGTTGCAAATCGCTTCATATTTTAAGAACGGATTACATGCAATAGTTTGCTTTTAAGATAGCCTTTTGCCAAATGCTTTCGTAATTATCAATCTGTCAAAATGCGTGTTAGATAATAGTGATGATACATAATTATTCACATTTACATAATTAACTGAAATTAAACGGGACTGCTCTACATTTTTTGAAGTCTTTTATCACTCACAGCGGAACAGAGGCACAATAACCCAAGATGAACTAAGAAAGAAAAAGGTAGTATAAAACTTGTCTGCTTAACATGCGAATCAGTTTTCGGATTCTAAAATAGTTGAGCAGTTTAAAGCATAGAACCAAGCATCATTCATATTCCCTAGACACGAGGCTAGATTCATTGTTATGGTTTATTTTCCGTTGCATCAAGACCGCAATTGCTTACGTTATCGTACATGTATCGTTTGGTTAAAGTCGCCGTCAAACGAAGCAAGTTCGCAAGCAATAGAATTTGTATATAGGTCGGAAACATTCTGTAACTTTGTGTCCTAAAACCTTGACCCGTCTTGTCGGCATAATCTGATCGAATCAGATGAGGCTTTGATATCCTGCAAATACCCAAGCAGACTCGTCAATAGTTCCCTGATATTTTCATGAAGAAAATTTAGAACACGAACAATGGCTAAAAAAAATGTGAAAAAAAAATCTTTAAGTTTTATCTTTATTTTGTTATTATTATTATTATCATTTTTTTAAATTATTTTTTTATTTTTATTTTTTATTTATTTATTATTTATTTATTTATTTTAAAATAAAATATAGAATCATTATCTTGTTGATAACACATGTGGTATTTCTCTGGCTAAATTAGTGTGTGTGTGTGTGTGTGTGTGTGTGTGTGTGTGTGTGTGTGTGTGTGTGTGTGTGTTGTGTGTGTGTGTGTGCGCACGCGCACGCGTGCGTGCATGTATGCGTGTGTGTGTGTTTGTGTGCGTGCGTGGTGTTGCGTGTGTGTATGTGTGTGTGTGTGTGTGTGTGCAGACGGATGAGAGAGGATCAGGTACTGATGGCAGCCGACATATGTGAAGTAAGCAGCTCGCAGTGTCTGCTGTGCTCCTGCCCCTCTTGCCCCTCATGCCCCCACGCCTGCCACAGCCAGTCCTCGCGCTACTTCCTGGCTGAAACCACAATGCAGGGGGACGACACGGCCCCCTCCCAGCCCACCACCGCCACCGCCACCAAGAAGAAAGGCGCCGCGAGCAGCGCCACCACGGATTCTTCCATCAACGGGCGCCAATCTCGCAGTGCCAGACTGCGCCTTCCGCTGTCCCCTTCTCCAGACTCGGTCTCAGTCGTGGGTGCCGTGCCTCGCCGATCCATCCGAAAGAAGACTGTTCCCAAGAAACTGGCTTCTGAAGTGGAGCTCAAACTGATGGAGAACCCCTCAGCCCCCCAGTCGTTCTTCGAGGAGCGATCTGAAGGGTGGATGTCGAGCAGGACAGCTGTGATGAGGACATCCTGGCCTCCTCAGACATCGACCACAACGTCAACGCCAACAAGGGGAAAGGACCGCGACTGTTCAAGCATCGCAATCTGAAAGGGCGTGCCAAGAGATGTCGCACGCTGACCAAGAAGAAGCCTGCCGCCAAAGGAGTGCGTCTGAAGACTGCGGCTAACCAGGTGGTCAACTTCTCGGCCCTTAAGCCTATCACCGCCAGGTGTTCACGGTCAGGGATGGGACTGGTGGTCACCTATCGTCCGGTCTTCCAAGAAGTCACCGCCAAGAGAAGGATGCGGAAAAGACCCGCCTCTACCCCTTCCGCCAACCCCAAGACCCCCATCATCAGCACAAACCAGCCCCCCGTGGCTCTGAAAGATTCCGGCACCAGTCCCCGGACCCCTTCTCCTAAGAAAAAAGAGAGAGAGGTCCACCAACCGCAGTCCCGGCTTCTTTGATCAGATTAAAGAAGTCATCAACAGGCACGGGAACCCGCAGAAAGAAATCGGCGTGAAGAAATGGCTGCAGGGAATCTCGCAGTCTCCTTCTACCGAACGCACCGATCATCGTTCTCCCAGTCCTATGAACACAGACCACCGTTCTCCCAGCCCGGCCAAAACAGACCACCGTTCTCCAAATCTGGTCACAGCCAAACACCGTTCTCCAATCCCCAGAAAAATGAAACACCATTCTTCTCCTTCCCCAAAGAAAATGGATCACCGTTCTCCCAGCCCGAGGAAAATGAAACACCATTCTCCAAGCCCGCGGAAAATGGGACGCCGTGTTCCCAGCCCAAGAAAAATGAAACACCGCTCTCCAAGTCTGAAGAAAACCACACGACGTTCTCCAAGTCCCAGGAAACCCAAACACTACTCCCAAGCCCGAAGAGAAAAATGAAGCACCGGTCCCCTAAACCGAAGATAACCAAGCACCGCTCTCCGAGCCCAAGGAAAAAGGAACACCATTCTCCAAGAGAGGGGGAAGCCAGAAGCCCCTTTGTGGTGCGGCGTGGCCTGTACAAACCCTTCACCAGCGCCAAATACACGCCAGGAAGAGCCCCATTCCAGGCCCCAGCTGGAGCCCAGACGAGTTCAGGCGACCCATGGCCAGATCCAAAAGCCCTTTCTACATGCCTTCGCGTCGTTCCAGCCATTCCCCTCGTAAACCGTGGACCCAGGCTGGTCGCGCTCGCCAAAGATCCCCGAAGACTCGCTCAGGGAAAAAACCTGACTCGGCGATGGATGAGGAAGAGAGTGTTGCTAGCTCTCCCACTGTCAGTCCCAGACGTCGACCTCAGTCGCCCCTCTCCCCACCCACCCCGCCTTGCAGACCTACCAGTTCTAAAGGATGGAACGTGAAGAAAGGGGCCTCTCCACAGAGGGAGGACAAGGCTTCCCGAGGCCGGCAGAAAGGCGGGAAAGGAGCAGGCAGAGGTCACGAAATGACTCACCGCGTTGCCACAGCGACAGCCGACAGAGCCATCCTCCAGCCATGTCGAGGTCAAGGTCACAGTCCGAAACCAGCATGGCCTCTTCGGAATCGGATCAGGGAGGTCAAAGAGACACGGATGACCAGGACGAGTACAGAGCCAAACGTCGTCGGCATAGCCGTCGTCATCGTCATCGACGTGACGCGACAGATAAGGACGAAAAGCCTAAAGGGGCGCCTTTTTGTAATGTGATGTAAGTGACGAAGAAGAACCCACAAAAGAATACCGCAGTATGGTTTGTTTTTTATTAAAAAAGAAAATCTTGCGCAAAGTTTAAGGTGTACTTCGACAGATACCTACTGCAGAGTCTTTTTTTTTCTTCTTAGATATATTTTTTTCCCGACATTTTGGAGAGAAAACTGTTAGTGGACAGAAGTTAGTTTCTTTTTATATCAAATTTAATTCTATTTTATTACTATAATGTTTGTAAAAAAAATAGAGAAAAAAATTGGATAGTTGTTCTTTTAATATAGTCTAGCATTATTTACGTACAGGAGTGAATATTTATTTAAAAAAAAACAAAAAAAGTTTAGACATTTTATATCAAATGCAGAAAGAAAGAAAACTGCAAAAAGAATAATATGTACCAAATGGAAAGATTGTGACTGAAGATAAGTACGACTTCAACTATTGTACACCTGTATAAAGGTAAGCAATAATATGGAATACGAAACATTTTGATATTGAAACCTGTATCATTTTTTCTAACACTTTAAGAAATAGATATAGAGTCATTATTTTTAACTCGCCCAAAATTACATTGTTTCATAAAGAATAAACAACAAGATATAAGTTTGCTGGTAGTACTGATTGCATGTTTTTTTTTCCCCACCAACTGTTACTTTGGTACCATGTAACGAAACAAGTTTCTCCATCTTAACTATATAACACGCATGCAATAAAGCAAACTGGTCAGACCCTGAACTTTGAAGGACTTCATGTTTATTTATAAATGTTCTGGCGAATATTTCTGTCTGAATGGCTAAAATTGTTTGGTTTACTATCATCCCTATCATTTCTCCTGTGGGAATGCCAGGGGCTTGTCAATATAAATTCATTAATATTCCCCCTTTTCTATCCCTCTCTTTGTTTCTGCCTTGCTCCATTTATTCCTGTTACCTCCATCTTGTCTATTTTATGATTTTCTTTTTGTCCATTCTCCTGCCTTTTATCTAGAAAAAAACTGAAAAGATAAGATTTCTCTCCCCAGCCGAATGCACTGGGCCTGACTTGTCAGGCGCTTAACGGCAGCGCAACGCATTTTCGCTCATATGACAGACAGCACTGTTCGACGAAGAGAATCCTCATCATTATTCTAGAGTTCTTTTTCATGTTTCTTTTGTTCTTCTTGCTGCTGCTGCTGTCGTTGCTACTCTTTTTTGGTGCTGTAACACACACCATAGGTGAATGAATAAAGCTTCGGGCTTCTAGTTATAGTTCTGAAGTCACGGGTCGCAAGTTCGAATCTTGGCGAAACGTAGAGGAGAGAGTGGACTTAAAAAATGAAGAGACTTCTTCCATGTCACATTATGTGCAGACCTACTCGTCCCACATCATTATACACGAACATCCCCGAAGTCGGAATACGGCAACCTTAATGGTGGGCAGAATCTGTCACATGCGTAAAATCTCGCCATTGGTGAACTGCAAAGCTCTAGGCGAGGAATAAAAATCTCCCCGACAAATCAACCCCCTCCCCCCCCCCCCCCCCCCCAAAAACCCAACCCAAAACAACAACAACCCCAAAACAAAACAACAAAAAAAAACCCAAACAAAACAACTCGCAAACAGGTCAAGTATATCCATTAAAAAACCTGAGATTCGTGTGAGCATTTGTTGGGTTGAAACACAACACACACACACACACACACACACCACACACACAACACACACCACACACACACACACACACACACGATGCAAAATTTCATCATACTTTACCTAGAACATTAAAAACTTCAATATAATCTCAGCAAAATGCACTCCCATTAGTTTTTATACGCATCAAAATTTGAGTACATTGTTGAGATAAGTTTTCAAACAGTCCGTTTCTCGGACATTTTTGTTAGCTAGCTCGGTTGGCAGACCGCCAGACTCATTTAGGGAACGGGATGGCTCAGTGGTCAGAGCACTCGCTTCCCCCAAGCTAAAATTAAGGCAAGGCAAAGGCAAGGCAAGGCAAATTCTTTTATTCGAGGATAATGAATAAGCACTCGTGTGCTTAAAATTTTTTTTTTTTTTACATCCAGTCCCCTCCCTTTTCAGGGATAACATCAAGATAAAAAAAAATCTCTAACTAAACAGCAACAATAATAATGATCTAAAATACCAAGAGCAAGAAACCACACCAAGTATCAAACAACAGGCAAGAAATAAGACAGAAATACAAGAATAAGGTAATGATATAAAAAGGCACTCATTCAGAAACGAAAATAAGAAGTAAGAATAAATGATGATTTTGATTTGAACAAAGGCATAATTTAAGGCAAACAGAGTATGTAATGAGGTAAGTTGGACTGAGGACACATGATCTACCATCTATCAAGCAAAATAGTCATCCAAAGCATAACATTGATAAACGATTCCAGCATCGAGCGTGGCTTCCAAGTAGATGGGTGACTGTTTGCCCGCCTTGACTTCAGCACGGTCCCCCAGTTCACCCAGCCGTAAATGGGCACCTGCCCTCTTTAGGTCAGGGAAGGTAAAGGCAAGCGAGAGAGAGGAGATGGGCGCCGCCCTCAATATGCTGACCCCCTAGCTAGGAAAAAATCCCACTGAACAGCGTCTCGTGGTGGCTCGATCCCGGGACATCAAATCGTGAGCGCAACGCTCGAACAATGAGGTTATCTTCTCCTCCCAATGAATATACAAACGTAAGCAAATGCAGACTTCAGCGATATTTGTGTTTAGGAAATGT
>CM060320.1:24492491-24494991 GCA_030674155.1 Stramonita haemastoma
AGATATTGTTTTAAAACCTGGCATTCAAAAAGAAAATGAATGTTGGATATCGTTGCACCACATACACAGCATACGTGTATATATGTCCGGAAAGCATTCAACTTTAGTCTATCAATGAGACAAATAATTGACCACACTTGAGAACTATCTTGTCTAAAATGAGAAGAAAGAACATGAGTAATCTCAGACACGGTAGAAGAACTATATGGACAATATCCAGTGTCTTCTTGTTTTTTCCTTACGTGTTTCCAGCATGCACTTTCAATCATGCTGTAACCTTCTTGAATAGAAACAGGTATATCCAGAATATAGGCACAACGTGAATACCTTGCCGCTGTTTTTGCAGCTTTATCAACTTTTTCATTAAAATATATATTGCTATGCGATGGCACCCAACAAAAAAGTGATGTCAGTACCTCGTAACATTAGAAAGTGTACATAATGATTTATTTCATTAATGAGACCATGTCTAATAACTTAAGACCCTGAGTTATTCTTTAGAGATTGTAAAGCTGACTTAGAGTCAACACAAAATAGAACCTGCCATATTATCCTAGAAAAGTCTAGTAAATAATTTAAAGCCATATCTGTGTGTGTGTGTGTGTGTGTGTGTGTGTGTGTGTGTGTGTGTGTGCGCGCGTGCGTGTGTGTGTGTGTGTGTGTGCGTGCGTGCGTGCGTGTGTGTGTGTGTGTGTGTGTGTGTGTGTGCGTGCGTGCGTGCGTGTGTGTGTACGTGCGTGCGTGCGTGTGTGTGTGTAAAATGCCAAAAATACCCCCTCCCACCTCTAATCTATATGTTCTCACCTCTTTTTCAAACTTCAAGTCATCAACAGCCTTAAAATAGTCCTTCACCCAATAATCAACCCCTACATAAGGACACTCTTGAAAGTGATGACGAAAATGGCTGCTGACGCTAAATGACCTGTGATGCAATCAATGAAGAAAAGTACCCCCACTCTCTCTCTGTGTCTGTCTCTCTTTCTCTGTCTCTGTCTCTCTCTGTCTCTCTCTCTCTTTATCTCTGTCTCTCTCTGTCTCTGTCTGTCTGTCTGTCTGTCTGTCTGTCTCTCTCTCTCTGTGTATCTCTCTGTGTCTCTCGTACATTAAACAAGTTCCGAGTTCCAAGTTCCGAGTTCTCTGTGTCTCTCTCTGTGTTTGTGTCTGTCTGTCTGTCTGTCTGTCTGTCTGTCTGTCTGTCTGTCTGTCTGTCTGTCTGTCTGTCTGTCTGTCTGTCTGTCTGTCTCTCTCTCTCTCTCTCTCTCTCTCTCTCTCTCTCTCTCTCTCTCTCTCTCTCTCTCTCTCTCTCTCTCTCTCTCTCTCTCTCAGTAATCAACACCCACATAAGGAAACTCTGAAGAGTGAAGAACTAAAATGGCTCTCAGGGCTAAGTGACCATCTGATGCAATCACTGTAAAAAAAAGAGATCACTTTTCCCTATGACTGTTTCTTCTATTATTTCCCCATTCTTTCTTTCTTTCTTTCTTCTTCTTCTTCTTCTTCTTCTTCTTCTTCTTCTTCTTCTTCTTCTTCTTCTTCTTCTTCTTCTTCTTCTTCTTCTTCTTCTTCTTCTTCTTCTTTGCATTCTTCTTTGCATTCTTCTTTGCATTCTTCTTTGCATTCTTCTTTGCATTCTTCTTTGCATTCTTCTCCTCCTCCTCCTCCTCCTCCTCCTCCTCCTCCTCCTCCTCCTCCTCCTCCTCTTCTTCTTCTTCTTCTTCTTCTTCTTCTTCTTCTTCTTCTTCTTCTTCTTCTTTACTTTTGACTTCTTCTCTTTTTCCTTTGAGGCTTCTTTCTCCTTTCCTGGCTTCTCAGAACGAACAGAATTTCTCTGCTGCTGACGAATACTTTGCATGCTTCCTTTCTTGTCCTGACCCAATGCATTGATTTTTTGTCTTCTGTTTCTTCTGGCGGCTGTTATTTCCCCTTTCCCCCATCCATTTGTACTTTTTCTGTGTGTCTGTATGCGTGCATGCGTGTACGAGTTTGCTCACGAAAGTGAATGTGCGTTACATTCACAAAATGCTTTAAGACTGCTTGCAGATTAAGAAAAGCTGAACAAGTTTTCATTCTGAGAGTGTACTAAGTTTTGCGAGAAAACCTAATACAGGAGTTGGGCATAATCTAGATATGATTGGAATAGCCAAGAGGTGGGCCTATTATTTTAATTTTCTTTTTATAAAATTTTATTTCGAGGATAATGGAATAAACACTCTTATGTTGGGCTTTTTTTTTTCATCCAGTCCCCGTGTATCTGCAGTTTTGTAAATCTTGTCATCTGTTCCCACCGGCACACAATGGCCTACTCTTATGAAAAGCGGAACAGGATTTTAACGTGTGCACAAGGTGTTCTGCGTGCGTTTGCACACGGAACCTTGGTTTATAGTCTCATCCGAAGGACTTTTAGGGGGAGTGGAGTCGGCACTGATGGTAACTCAAGAGAAAAAAATCCTCTTGAACGAGTTTCAAACCCGGGTCGGGTCAGCAGATCATCAGCGCATCA
>CM060320.1:24522491-24529991 GCA_030674155.1 Stramonita haemastoma
GTGTATAATTTGTTTTAATTTATCTGATATCTAAATGAGTCTACGTGAAATTCTGATAAAAGTTACTACATCTTAGGATTAACACAAGAAGCGAAAATCTTACATACGGATCTGATAGACCTACGTGATAGATACCCTCTGTCGCGAGCAGACTTGTATCACGTTTTCTCTCTCTACACACACACACACAGACTCACACACAGACACACAGACACAGACACAGACACAGACACAGACACAGACACACACACACACACACACACGCATGCACACACAGACACACACACACACAACACACACACACACACACACACACACACACACACACACACACACACACACACACACACACACACACACACACACACACACTCATACACACTTACAGACTTCGATAAAACTTCAAATAAAAAGTAATTTTGACCTTTCAAAAATAATAAGAGCATAAAATATATTACAATGTCATATATATCTATATATATATATCTATATCTATATATCTATATCTATATATATATATCTATATATCTATATATCTATATATCTATATATCTATATATCTATATATCTATATATCTATATATATATATATATATATATATATGCCTGCATGCTTGCATGCATACATAGCGGATCGATGGTCTAGTGGTAACCACCTGCCTAGAAAGTGAAAAGTCCGGGTTCGAAACGAGTTGTGGTTTGATCCCGTTTATGCCAAAATATTTTCCCCATCCACTAGACCGTGAATCGTGGTCTGGGTGCTAGTCTTTCAAATGAGACGATAAAGCGAGGTCCCGTGTGCCACACGCAATTAGTGCACGTAAAAGAACCCACGGCAACATGAGAAATATCACTGGAAAAAAATCTGTAGTAAAAGCTACTCTGATATTAAAAGAAATACACATGCACACAGGTAAAGAGAAGAAAATAATGGGTGGTGCTGGTCTTGTGGTGACCCGCTCTCTCCGGGAAAGTAGCCCGAATTTCACGCAGAGAAATCTGCCGTGACTTAGTGGCATGCAATACAAAATATGGACAAATGGGTACAAACATGCATACGTGCGCACATACATACATACATAGATCCGTGCGTACATACATACATGCACACATGCGTACATGAGTACATGCGTACATGCACAAACACATACATACATACATACATACATACATACATACATACATACATACGTACGTACGTACGTACGTACGTACGTACGTACGTACATACGTACATACATACATACATACATACATACATACATACATACATACATACATACACATGAAAACAAAAAAGACAGACATACAGTTACAAATAATTCAACACAGAGAGACATGCAGACATACAACCATGATAAAATAAGCGCGCGAATATTAAAATATGTAATTTATCATGCATTTTTATGAAGATTGTAGATCTATATATTACGTCTGAATTGCAAAGTTTTTGTCCAGAATTTTTGTTTATAATTATTTTCTTTGTGTGCGTGTGTGTACCTATGTGTATGTGTGCGCGCGCAAGCATGTTTGTGTGTTTTTTTATTATTTATAATTATTTTATTTTTTTCATCGTACATAATGGAATAAGCACTCATGTGCTTTTGTTACATCCAGGCCCCGTGTGTATGCAGTTTTGTAAATCTTGTCATGTGCTCCAACCGGCACACAATGGCCTACTCTTACAAAAGACGGAACAGGATTTAACGTGTGCACAAGATGTTCTGCGTGCGTTCGCACACGGGGCCTCGGTTTAAAGTGTCATCCGAATGACTTGTGGGGAGAGTGGAGTGAGCACTGATGTTAACTCCAGGAGAGAAATCCCCTCGACCGGAATGGAACCTGGGTCGTCAAATTACCAGCGCAATGTTCTGACGACTAGGCTATCCGTCCCCCCGGAGAAGAGAGAGAGAGGAGAGGAGAGAGAGAGAGAGAGAGAGAGAGAGGAGAGAGAGGAGAGAGAGAGAGAGAGAGAGGAGAGAGAGAGAGAGAATTAATCATGTTCCCGCTGTATTAATGAAAGAAGAAGGAGTATGGACAGGAAAGGGGGCGGGAAGGTGAAGGGAGGAGGAGGAACAGGGAGGAGGAGCAGGAGAAAGAGGAGGAGGAGGAGGAGGAGTGAGAGGGATGGGAGTGAGACAGGGGGGGACACTGGGGAGGGATTGTGGCGACGACAGAACAGAGCCAGCCAATGCTTGCCGTTGGTTCGTTCGTCTGCAAAACTTGGCTGTTTTAAACAGGTGACCATAGTAACGCCGCTTAAGCGCCTCTTGTCTAGCCTCTTGAGGCGAAAACATCGATTGCGTCTGCGCAGGAAAGAGGAGAAGAATGGGACTTGCTGGCCACACAAGACACCAAGAACTAGCTTAGATCCAGCCTGCAAGATTCCGCTGAATTTCTCTCGTGTAGGGAAAGTCCTTCCATGTTTTATGTATCCTCCATCGTCTGTTTCGTTTCGTTAGGTTTCTAGTTTTTTACATTTTGTGCTTCGTGTCGTCTGCTTTTTAGGGTATTGTCGTAGTTGAAGTTTCGTTTTTATTTTTTTTTGCTTTAAAAAAAGAAAAGCGCTTTCTCAGGTTTAAGTGTGGGCAGTTTTATGAAGTGGAGTTTTATTTTCTGAAGTGGCACTTTAGCTTAAGTGCTTGCGAGACGTCTGCCGAAAGTGAATCAAAGTGAACGTGAAATTGTTCAGTGTGTAAAAGTAAAGAGAAAATGTCCGACATCTGGTCCATTTTGACTTTTCTTGTGTGGGTTTTGTCCAAATGTGTCTCACCGGCAGACGACAATGGGAAGTCTGAGTGTTTCTGTTTGAGGAAAGTGCTAGAAGGTCTTCACAATCCTGTGGAATACGTCACCGTCAGGCGCGGTAACTCTTTGCTGACTCTGATCGTGGAGCAGAGAGGAATTGTTCGCGCGTTCATTCATGAAAACCAGGAGAGAAGGCCTGTCTTCATGAACATCACAGACCGGGTCACCACCAGCGATTCTCTAGGAGAAGAGAGAGGTAGGCCCAATATCCCCCACCCCTACCCGACCCGTGTGGATGCCGGGAGCCTGTCAGTGTAAACAGCATCCCCACCTTTCTGGAAATTCTGTGGTAGCAATTTCCTCTTTTCTGTCCCTTTCTTTCTTTTTTTTCTTTTTTTTGTGTGCTGAGTTCCTTTTCATCCTGTCACCTCCATCTTGTCTATTTTCTGCCTTCTTGGACCAATATCCTGCCTTTTTTCGGAAAGAAATTAAAAATAACAATTCTCTCCCACGCCAAAAAAGTCGGGAGCACTGGGCCTGACTTGTCAGGTGCTTAACGGCAGCGCAACGCATTTTGGCTCCTATGATAGACAACAATAGTTGCTGTCTAAGCGTTTAACGGCAACGACGAAGAAAAGAGGAAGATGGAGAAGAAGGAGAAGAAGGAGAAGAAGAAGAAGAAGAAGAAGAAGAAGAAGAAGAAGAAGAAGAAGAAGAAGAAGGATGAGAATGAGGAGGAGACCCAATACGCATAATACAGTGATTGGCTTGATACAAAATTCAGTCCAAAGAACAGTTAGCTCACTGCTTCAGTACACCACACCTGAATCTTCAAGTCTAAGCTCACTTATGATAGACCCTAATGGCCAGTGTAACTCTATCCGCAAGGTTTGGCTCCGTGTGTACATTACTTTGGGAGGTGACCGGTTCCTGATCTTAAACCAAGGGCAAGAAGTAGTGGACTGGAAATGTGTTGTGTCCTAAAGCGGTCATTGTCGTAAAGTGGATAGGCTCAACGGATAGAAAAAAAGCCAAACTCTTCCCTGGGTCCAAAAAACTTCCCAGTAAAGGGGGTGTGTGTGTGTGTGTGTGGGGGGGGGGGGGGGTAGGCAGGATAGCCTAGTGGTTAGAGGGTTGAGCTCATGATCCGACCACACGGGATCAAGCCTCCACAGAGGCACCTGTTTTAGGGAAATTTACCCTGGAGTTAACATAGCCCAAAAGTCCTATAAGCCTAAGCCCCATGCGTGCGAACGCACGCCGAACATTTTAAAATGCACATTTTAATAACCTGTTCCACCTTTCAGAAAAGTAGGCCATTTTGTACTGCTCGGGATGGATGGCAAACTTAAAAAAAAAAAAAAACGCTTGCACACAGGTGTCGTGTTTAGACACGATCCCCGAAGTCAGATTGCGGCTACCTTTATGGAGGGTTAAAAACAGTCGTATATACGAAATCTCATCATTGGTGAACCTCGCGGAGTTCTAACCGAGAAACGAAGAAAAGGAGGGAAAAAAAGGAAACTAAATTCCCATGAAGCCCATGACCATGAAGCCTTTGATGTAGCAAGATAATTTTAAAAAATAGTCTCAGTGATTATCAGACATGGTCATGTAACTAACTGGAGTTGTCATAGACAATTCCTGTCGCTAACTGGATCATTCCTCTGAAGTCGGAGTATGGCTGCCTATATGGCGAGGTACTTGAAAACAGTTATACACGCAAACTTCTCATTCAGTGTGCAATTTCAATCTGACAGAGATTCCCATGTGGGATGAGTGAGCCAGAGTCCACATTCTAGATAACCCACCAGAATGTTAAGCTGGGGAACGCACAACAACAACAACTGGATGTTGACGTTCAACTTCGTGGATTGAACCCGGTGCAAAATGTAACTGGAAGTTATGTTTGATTTTTGCTATGTACATCACTTTCCAATGACACAGACGAAAGTGCGATCCAAAATAAAGGCAAATATATATATATAAAGATATGAAATAAGTAAAAACGCAGTCGAGACTGTAAACTTGTAATCGATACTCACTTTTAGAGTACAATATGTAGCATTCAACGGGAAGTTTGCAGATCGAGAAGGGGAGTTCTGCCTGTTCACTTAACGACAACGGCCACTTAAGGACACAACACACGTTTCATCCCGGGTCTTAGATCATAATGGTGGTTCACAGCATTACACAATATGTACGACTTCTTCATAGCTTTGTTTATTCTGGTTATTCCTTTAGGGTTTTTTAAATATTATTATTGGCGGACCAATATTATTACATAATTTGTTTCTGAATGTATATTTTTTCTCCCTTGATTAATCTTTGGCCTCTTATACGTATTATGTAACAGGTTGATCATATCAGTATTATTTTTCTTCGTCAAACGCTCAGACAGCAACTACTGTTGTTTGTCATATGAGCGAAAATGCGTTGCCCTGCCCTTAAGCACCTGATTAAGTCAGGCCCATTATTTTGATGATGAAAATGATGATGATGATGATGATGATGATGATGATGATGATGATGATGATGGTGATGGTGATGATGGTGATGATGATGATAACAAGAAGAAGAAGAAGAAGAAGAAGAAGAAGAAGAAGAAGAAGAATGATGAAAGGTAAAGGTAAAGGTGTCCCATAACCCATGTGGTCGTAGGCAGGAGCGAGGTGTCAGAGACCTGAGCTTCTCTAGAGGCCAGCCTACTGAAGGCGGCGCCCATCTCCTCTCCCTCGCTGCTTTACTTTTCTTGACCCTAAAGAGGGCAGATACCCATTTACAGCTGGGTGAACTGGGGAGTTGTACTGAAGCCAAGGCGAGCAAACGGTCACCCATCCAACTGGTAACCACGCTCGATGTAGCTTAACCTTGGCTGGGGGAAAGCGAGTGCTCTGACCATTGAGCTATCCCATACTACTACTTACTACTACTACTACTACTACTACTACTACTACTACTACTACTACTACTGCTGCTGCTGCTGCTGCTGCTGCTGCTGCTTCTCCTACTCCTACTCCTACTGCTGCTGCTGCTGCTGCTGCTGCTGCTGCTACTACTACTACTACTACTTATCTGTTTGCAGGTCTACTAAGCATGGCCCTACACCCCCACTACAACCATACTCGTAGAGGCAGGGTCTTCGTCTATTACGTCACGACAGTCACTGGACAAGAAAAGGTTGTCGTCAGCGAGTTCCAAGCCTACGATGACGTAGCAGACGTGACGTCAGAGCGACAGTTACTGCACATAGTGCAGCCTTCGACCAAAGCCAACGGAGGACAGGTCTGAGATGATGATGAACAGAATGGGGGGGGGGGGGGGGGGGGGAATTGTGACTCACATTCTTGTGTGTGTGTGTGTGTGTGTGTGTGTGTGTGTGTGTGTGTGTGTGTGTGTGTTGTGTGGTGCGTGTGTGTGTGTGGTGTGTGTGTGTGTGTGTGTGTGTGTGTGTGTGTTGTGTGTGTGTGTGTGTGTGTGTGTGTGTGTGTGTGTTGTGTGTCTGTGTGTCTGTGTGTGTGTTTGCTTGCATATGTGTGTCTGTGGGTGCACGCGCGCTCGACCGTGCAGGCATGTGTGTGTGTGTGTTGTTCGTGCGTGCGTACGTGTGTGTATATGTGTCTGTCTGTCTGTGTCTTGTGTGTGGTAGGTGTGTGTGTGGGGGGGGGGGGGAAATGCCTCGGTATAGGCTCATTTCGCTCACGGTAGTAGCGTAATATGGTAAGGATATCATCTGATCTGATTGTCACTTTTGGGTGTAACACTTTTGGTGCCCATTTACAGCTGGGTGAACTGGGGGATTGTACTGAAGCCAAGGTGTGCAAACGGTCACCCACCCACTTGGTAGCCACGCTCGATGCTGCTTAACCTTAGCTTGGGGAAAGCGAGTGCTCTGACCACTGAGTGATCCTGTCCTCATATCGACCCGTTAGAAAACGAAAATCTGGACAGGACGGGGCTGTCCTACAGGGAACAGTACAAGGAGGGAGACGAAGAAGAGACAGGCAGGAGAAAAAAAACGATGGGAAGACAACATCGGAGAGTGGACTGGCTTTGATGTGCTGTACAATGTGTAGCAGCAAGCTGAAAAACTGCAAGAAGTGGAGGAATCTGGTTGCAAAAGTTTTCAGTGGTGCCGCTACAGTCTAGAGACTTTGGGTTAGGTGACGGTGAAGGTGAAGGTGAAGAAGACAGGTTGTAACCATAACGTGAAGAGCATTTAGTTGGGGATTAAAAATAAAAAAAAATAATACCTCGGTTTTTAGCAGCTGGTAGTATCACAAGTCCATGATTTATGTTGTAAATTGTCTAGCACACATGTTCAGGTTAATGTATCTCTTTATCTTAATTTCTTTTCTTTTTTCTGGATTTTTTTTTAATAGAGCAAATAAATCAATGGAAAGAAAAAGAGTAGGTGTGTGTGTATGTGTGTGTGTGTGTGTGTGGTGTGTGTGTGTGTGTGTGTGTGTGTGTGTGTGTGTGTGTGTGTGTGTGGTGTGTGTGTGTGTTGATGTGTTGTGTGTGTGTGTGTGTGTTGTGTGTGTGTGTGTGTGTGTTGGGGGGTGTGCGTGCGTAAGAACGTGCGTGCGTGTATGTGTGCATGTTTTCTATCACGCGTCCATATATAAAAAAAAAGAGGGGGAAAAGACAGAAATTACAGATTATCACCGTAGACGAGAGAGAGAGAGAGAGAGAGAGAGAGAGAGAGGAGAGAGAGAGAGAGAGAGAGAGAGAGAGAGAGAGAGAGAGAGA
>CM060320.1:24539991-24567491 GCA_030674155.1 Stramonita haemastoma
TTTTTTTTCTTTTAAAATGCAAATCCATAATACATTAATGTTAAAAACTGACCTCCGGTGCAATGTGACTTATCATGTGTGTGTGTGTGTGTTGGGGGGGGGTTACATAATTTTGTTATATGCTCTGTTTAATCAATACAATCTGGTTAAACCCTTGGTGTGTGTGCAGAGAAGGAAGGGGTACCCATCCATATGTATCCCTATTCCCAGGACTGGGGGAGTGCGGTGGTGGGGGGACTGGTCTATCGGGGGAACAACTTCACCACGCTGATTGGACAGTACATCTTCGGCGATGCGGTGTCGGGGTTAGTTAGCTTGAAAAATCTGTCTGTCAGTCTGTCTGTCTATATGTCTGTCTGCCTGTCTGTCTGTCTGTCTATGTGTTTGTATGTCTGCCTGTCTATGTGTCTGTATGTCTGCCTGTCTATGTGTCTGCATGTCTGCCTGCCTGTCTGAAGACCCGGGTTCGAGTCCGGTCGAGGAAATTTTCTTCCTGGAGTTAACATCAGTACTGACTCTACTCTCCCCAAAAGTCCTTCGGATGAGACTTTAAACCGAGGCCCCGTGTGCGAACGCACGCAGAACATCTTGCGCACACGTTAAATCCTGTTCCGCTTTTCGTAAGAGTAGGCCATCGTGTGCCGGTGGGAACAGATGACAATATTTACAAAACTGCATACACACGGGGACCGGATGAAAAATAGCACATGATTGCTTATTCTGTTATCCTCGATATAAAAGAATAAATAAATAAATAAATAAATAAATTATCTGCCTGTCTATCTGTCTTATTATGTATGTCTATGTGTCTGTATGTCTGCCTGTCTATCTGAATGTCTGCATGTCTGTCCAGCCCCTGTGGAATGGGCTTCCTTTTCTTTTTGTTCCTCAGCTAGAGCTTGCTCCGAGGTTCACCAATAGTGAGATTTTTTTTTAGTATGGGACCGTTTTTGCCAACCATTAAAGCTAGCTGCAGTCCAGCTAGGGATGATGTCTAAACACCATATGAGTATGTATGCATTAAAAAAATGTTCTACGTTTCTACTGCCACGCAATGGCCTACTCTTCTAAAAAGCGGAACGGGTTTTTAGCGTGTGTACTAAATGTTCTGCGAGCAGTCGCAAAAAAAAACGGACCTCGGATTTTTTTGGTCTCGTCTGGGGGATTTTCGAGGGAGTAGAGCGGAGTCAGTATTGATGTTAACTTCAGGGGAAAACTCCCCAGTTCGACCAAAGGAAAAAGAGAGGTGCATGGGACTCGAAAGAAAGAGAGAGAGAAAAAAGAAAAGCTTAATGGAACTGAAATCTCATCTTTCATGTCCAGATGCTCAGTTGAAGGAGGTATAACTAAGTAAATCTGTATGGTGTCTTATCCTCCTTCTGTGTCCATTACTGTGTATGTCTATGTGTGTGTGTGTGTGTGTGTGTGTGTGTGTGTGTGTGTGTGTGTGTGTGTGTGTGTGTGTGTGTGTGTGTGTGTCTGTATGTTTGTCTGCCCTTGTCTGTCTGTCTGTGTGTCTGTCTGTCTGTGTGTCTGTCTGCCTGTCTGTCTCTCTTTCTGTTGTGTGTGTGTGTGTGTGTGTGTGTGTGTGTGGTGTGTGTGTGTGTGTGTGTGTGTGTGTGTGTGTACCTGCTTTGTGTGTGTGTGTGTGTGTGTGTGTGTGTGTGTGTGTGTGTGTGTGTGTGTGTGTGTGTGTGTGTGTGTGTGTGTGTGTGTGTGTACCTGCCTCTCTTTGTGTGTGTGTGTGTGTGTGTGTATGTGTGTGTGTGTGTGTGTGTGTGTGTGTGTGTGTGTGTGTGTGTGTGTGTGTGTGGGTGGGTGGGTGAGTGGGTGTGGGTGTCTGTATCTCTCCCTGTCTCTGTCTCTCTGTCTCTGTCTCTCTCTGTTTCTGTCTGTCTGTCTATCTTTCTGTCTGTCTGTCAATCTGGGTCTCTCCGTCTCTCTGCCTGTCCTTTATTTAAGTAACCAAGTAACTAAGAACAAACAAAATCAAAATGGAGGGAGAAAAAAAAGTTTCAAAATTCCTGAAACCCACTTGATTTTTTTGTTTCATTATGTCAGGGAGGTCAGTCTGTTGCGGGAGGACAAGCGGACAGGGTCTGGTCAGTGGGTCAGCAGACCATTGCCCTTGTGTCCCCAGTCCTGGTGTCCCTGCCGTGCCCGTGACCCCAAACAGCCCTTCCTTCTGGCCTTTGGCATGGACCCTAACGGTCAGTCCATTTTAAGATACCGTGTTGCTTTTTAAAAAAAAAATTATTTTACTTTTTCTTTTGTTTTAATAATGCATGCGGTGTCATTGTAGCTTTAGAATGCCACTCATCATTTCTCAAGTTGAGACATTAAAGTACTCTTGAGTCTTGAGTCTTGAGTTTCTCCTTTGTCGTGTTACTCTGCTGTCCCTTTGTTTTGTTTTCCCTTCCTCCGTTAGAACGAATAAGAGGTAATGCAGCTGCCTAGAAAGCGAAAAGTCCCGGTTCGGAGTGTGTGATGGTTTGATTCCTGTGTAAGCCCGAAACTTTTCTCCCCTATCGACAAGGCTAGACCGTGAGTGGTGGTATGGAGTACTAATCTTTTTGATGCGGGGATAACATGCATTTAGTGCACGTAAAAGAACCCTCGGCATCAAGAGGGTTGTCCCAGCCAAAATTCTGTAGAAAAAAAGCTACTCTGTTAGGGAAACGGATGCACATGCTGACAGGAAAAGAAAAAGGATATTGAGCCGCGAAAAGAAATGTCAAGCAGTTTTCCAAGAACTCTGAAGTAATATTCAAAGAAGTGTCAAGCAGTGATCAAAGAAATATCAAGCAGTGGTCAAAGAGCTATGATATAGAACTTTTAAGCAATTTTCAAAGAACTATAACGCAGTTTTCAAAAGAATTAATGACGCAATTTTCAAGAGAACTATGACGCAATTTTCAAAGAACGATAACGCAGCTTTCAAAGAACTATGACGCAATTTTCAAAAGAACTATTACGAAATTTTCAAAAGAATTATGACACAGAATTATCACACCGTTTACAAAGAACGATAACACAGACCTACGACGCAGTTTTCAAAGAAGTGTGACACAGTTTACAAAGATTTATAACACACACCTACGACGCAGCTTTCAAAGAAGTGTGACACAGAACTATTAATTAATTTATCAGTTTTCAAAGAACTGTCAAGCAACTGCAATTTTCGTTTCACGGTTGAGGATCGTAGTAGTCGGTAAACCTTATCGTCTGCATAACTGTCCAGAGTGTTTGGGTGAATCTTGATTTGCTAAATGGTTGATTGATTGATTGATAAGGGGGGCGTTCATAAGCCCCCTTCATTTAAGAGGGAAAGAACTATCCCGTTTTCTAGACGTGTCACGGATGCAAACGTCATTCTTTATTTTCCAGGGGAGGTGATGCTACTGATGTCATCAGAGTTCTCGGTCTTGCGTCCGAAAGGTGTTTTATACCGTGCTGTGCCTCCTTCTGGGTAATGTAATGTCATGTCATGTCATGTCATGTAATGTAGTGTAGTATAATGTAATACTATATATTATGATATGATATAATGAAGAATGAGGACGGGATAGCTCAGTGGTCAGAGCGCTCGCTTTCCCCCAGTCAAGTTAAGCAGCGTCGAGCGTGGTTGCCAATTGGATGGGTGACGGTTTGCACGCCTTGGCTTCAATACAGTCCCCCCCCCCCCCCCCCCCCCAGTTCACCCAGCTGTAAATGGGTACCTGCCCTCTTTAGGGTCAGGGAAGGTAAACCAGCGAAGGAGAGGAGATGGGCGCCGCCCTCAACATGTTGGCCCCTAGAGAAGCTGAGGTCTCTGACGCCTCGCTCCCCTACGACCACACAGGTTATGGGACACCTTTACCTTATCTTTTATAATGAAAATTTCCATAACGTGATATGATCTAATTCTGCAGACTGGGGCGCAGCTTGAACTGTTTCCTGTCTTTTGTGGTGTTGTCATTCCTAGACTAAAGCTCCTAGGTTCATCAATGGTGAGGTTTTGCGTATATAGCGACTTTTTTTCTCTCTCGCCACCATGAAGGTAGCCGCATTAAGCAGCATTGAGCGTGGTTACCAAGTTGGATGGATCACCGTTTGCGGCCTTGGCTTCAGTACAGTTCCCCAGTTCACCCAGCTGAATATGAGTGGGTGCTTGCCTTCTTTAGGGTCAGGGAAGGTAAAGAAGCGAGGGAGAGGAGATGGGCGCCGCCCACAATATGCTGGCCCCTGGAGAAGCTGAGGTCTCTGACGCCTCACCCCCCCCCGACCCTTACTACATGTGTGCGTGCATGTGCAGTAGTGTGTGTGTGTGTATGTCTGTGTGTGTATGTATGTGTGTATGTGTGCATGTGTGCGTGTGTGCGTGTGAAAGTGTGTGTGTATGCGTGCATGTATGTGTGCATGCACGTGCGTATGTGTATTATGTACACTCTCTTATATCTGTGTGTATGTGCGTGCCTGCGCGCGCGCGCGTATGTGTGTGTGCGCGTGCACGCGCGCGTGTACACTCGTTTTTATGTGTGTGTGTTCGTGCGTGCGGGCGCGTGTGTACACTTGTTTTTTTTTATGTGTGTGTGTGTGCGCACATGTGTGTGCACTTGCTTTTATACGTGTGTGTGTGTGTGTGTGTGTGTGTGTGTGTGTGTGTGTGTGTGTGTGTGTGTGCGTTTGCTTGCTTGTCTGTGTGTGTGTGCATGCTCGCGCGTGTGTGCGCGCTTGCTTTTATGCGTGCGCGTGTGTGTGTTACAGAAGTGACCAGAAGGCAGTGACCTGTGGTGGAACGGTCATTTCACACTGGCTTCCCTCACCACTGCTGATGGTCACTTTCGCCTTGCTGATATACCACGTCTGATCCATCCACACACTTCGCCACTGCTGCATGTCAACCATTCTGTTTAAACGCTGTTTATCCAATATACACACACCATTATTTAAGCAGACAACAATACAGCAAGGGGCACAAGACATGGGCGGCGCACACGTTAAATCCTGTTCCGCTTTTCGTAAGAGTAGGCCATTGTGTGCCGGTGGGAACAGATGACAAGATTGACAAAACTGCATACATACGGGGACTTGGTAAAAAAAAAAAAAAAGCACATGAGTGCTTATTCCATTATCCTCGATATGAAAAAAGTAGAGAAAGCTACAGTTGTTTTTGTTTGTTTGTTTGTTGCTTTTTTTAAAGCTCCATCCCATGGTAAATATACATTGTTGTTTAATAAAAGCAGACAAAGGGACTTTTAGGTTTGCACATTTTACGTAACATCACGCTTTCACATATTTTACAACTTGACAAAAAGAAGGATGAAAAATATCTATTATAGGAGTTGCGCCTGATTCTTTCGTTTGATTCACACACTTTGTTTGCTATTGCATTCGGGTGATTAAGACCTGATATTTCCGTTTCATTTTAGTCACACGCTCTGTCACTGTGTTTGGGTGATTCAGGCCTGATTTTTCCGTTTTATTCACACACTTTGTTATTGCGTTTGGGTGATTCAAGTTTGACTGTACCGTTTTATTCACACGCTTTATTATTATTATTATTTTTTTAGTGCATTCATTTGAAAATTCACACTCTTTGTCACTTCATTCCATGATTGTTGTCACTGTATTTCAGTGATCCATACCTAGGTTTAAAAAAAATTATTCACACTTTTTGTCACTGTTTGTTTCATACCTGCCTCATCATTCCATTTTATTCACACACTTTGACTCTCCATTTATATTATCTCTGCCTGTGATCATTCGATTTTATTCACTTACTTTGTCACTGCATTTATTTCACGCCTGCCTAACTCATTCCGTTCTATTCACACACTTTGTCGCTCCATTTGTCTTATCTTTTACCTGATCTTTCCATTTTATTCACACACTTTGTCATTCCATTTATTTTATCTCTACCTGATCAGTCCATTTTATTCACACACTTTGTCATTCCATTTATCTGATCTTTTCCTGATCTTTCCATTTTATTCACACACTTTGTCTCTCCATTTATCTGATCTTTTCCTCATCTTTCCATTTTATTCACACACTTTGTCATTCCATTTATCTCATCTTTTCCTGATCTTTCCATTTTATTCACACACTTTGTCATTCCATTTATCTGATCTTTTCCTCATCTTTCCATTTTATTCACACACTTTGTCATTCCATTTATTTGATCTCTACCTGATCAGTCCATACTCTTCACACACTTTTGTTTCTTCATTTTTGCACGTTTCGTGATGATTGTTCCATTCTTTTCAACACACTATATCACTGCCGGGTTTTTTTTGGTTTTTTGTTGTTGCCTTTTTAAACCCATACCTGATCGTTCTATTCTGTTCACTTTGTTACCGTATATATATATTTTTTAATCATCTGCAGCTTCCATTGATACATTTTGTTAACTTCATTTGAAGGATGTATGCTTTATCTTCTTAAAATCTTTATATTTGAGTTGCTTTGATTTAACCACACACAACACACAGAGAGAGAGAGAGAGAGAGAGAGAGAGAGAGAGAGAGAGAGAGAGAGAGAGAGAGAGAGAGAGAGAGAGAGAGAGAGAGATTGATTTTCCCATAAATCTTGCGTTTCTGTTGGGATTTGTTCTGTTTCTTCCTTAAAAGGATTTGCCAAAATAATATGGTGTGGACACTTCATTCTGCTGCAAACGCCTTCTTCAGAAGCTCAAGAATTAAGAGGCTGCACTAAAAAGAGAAATCACGCACGGTGCCATTTTGTCACATATATAAGATAATTATTATGAAATTACCAGACTGTTGATAAAGGAATTAAAGAGTAAACAGACATCACTGTTTAGTGCGTGTGTGTGTGTGCGTGTGTGCGTGGCGACTGGATGAAAAAGGCATACGAGTGCTTATCCCATTATCCTCGACATAAAAGAATGATAATATAAAAAAAAAAAAATGAAACACACACACATACACACGCACACACACACATTCCTACACACATACAGACAGCTGAACCAGAGATTAGCCTCTGCTATCTGTTTCACCAGGATTCGTGCTAGACTCTGGACATGACGTCACAAAGACTTTTCCATATTATAACAATGAGACACCCTGTGACATAAATTATAAGAACATGACATCCTAAACGGCAAAAAAAAAAAACCACCCCAAAAAACCCAACCAACCCCCTCCCCCCAAAAAAAACAACAACAACAACAAAAAACCACACCAACCAACAACAAAAAAACAACATAAACACTGTCGGTAAGACAGACAGACTGCGTGACGAGGGGAAGAAATAGAGAGCGGGTATTGTGATAACGTCTACCAAAACAAAGGAGTGACTCGTCTCCTGGGAAGTGATATTATGCTTTCCCAGTAAACATGGAACCTGATCAAGCCTTAGATACCAGACAACACAGGTAAATACGATTCTTTCTATTTGTCTGTCTGTCTGTCTGTCTCTGTCTCTGTCTCTCTCTCTCCACCCAAGTCCTACCGTACGTGGGATTTGAAGTTGAACGGTCTGAATTAACGCGCACCCAGAACATCTTTACGCACATGTTAAATCCTGTTCCGCTTTTCGTAAGAGTAGGCCATTGTGTGCCGGTGGGAACAGATGACAAGATTTACAAAACTGCAAACACACGGGGCCTGGATGTAAAACAAAAAAAAAAAGCACATGAGTGCATATTCCATTATCCTCGATATTAAGAATATATGAATAAATAAATGAATATATAAATAGATAGATAGATAGATAGATAGATAGATAGATAGATAGATAGATGGATAGATAGATAGATAGATAGATAGATAGATAGATAGATAGATAGATAGATAGATAGATAGATAGATTCTGCTATAGGTGTCTGTTGAAAAGATGATGACCTCTGCGAGTTGCTAGTAGGAGAAGGAGGTAAAATAGGCCAGCTGTTCAGGCCTGTAGAAAGGTGATCTTCACTGTCATGTGATGTCAGTACTCTGCGTGGGTCTCTCCCTCTCCAGAAATGAAGCCAGCAGAGGAGATGATTGATTGTGTGTTGACATGATAGGTTCTTCTTCTCCTCCTCCCCCCCCCCACCAATACACACACACACAACACACACACACACACACACACACACACACACACACAATTATACACACGTACTTACACACGTACACACACACGTACACACACGTACACACACGTACACACACACACGTACACACACGTCCACACACACACACACACACGTACACACGCACACACACACACACACACACACACACACACACACACACACACACAACACACACACGACCACGACGACTTTAAATTTTTTTTTTTTTTTTAAAAGATTTGCTGGTCTTTTTATCGTTAATTCTTTCCTTGATGATTTTGGGGCGCACTTTTTGAATGATGATGTGTCACGTCAACCCCAAAATACAGTTAGCCTGGAAAATATGTTTAATAGTAGGTAAACACGATCTTGATTCTGCAAATTCTCACAATTTGGTCAACCTCGAAATTCTAGCCGAGGAATGAGACGGTTGAAAAAAATAGGGAAATTCCCCCTAAGAAACAAATAACCAAAACAAACTAAGACCCCCATCTCGAGCTCGCATATTCAGTTGAGGGAAACTTGATACAATGAACAACAATTCGTGTTTGAGGGATGGGCATTGACGTGATCTAGCTTTTTTGTTGTGGGGATTTTTTGGGGGTTGTTTTTCGGCTAGAGCTCCGAGTTACAACGTGAAATGCCACCGTTTTTGCCCACCATGAAGGCTGCCACACTCCGACTTCGGGGATGTGTTCTGGGTATGTTCGTGTTTCCAAAACCCACGCACAGTTGACATGAATTACCGGATTTTTAACGTGGCTATTTTGATATTCCTGTGTGTTATACACGAAGGGAATTCCGGCACTGGCAGGTCTGCACTGGAAGTTGACCTGGCAGACCGTAAAACTCCCCACGAGACGTCGCCAAGATTCGATCCCACAACTTCATGGAACCGTGGGATTGAAGTCTCCTCCCCCTCCCCTCCCCCCCCCTTCTGTCGTCTGTCTGTCTGTCTCTGTCTCTCTCTCTCTCTCAACCTGACCTCTGTGATAGGAGTGTTATGGGGTCAGTCAGTTCTATGCAGACCTATCTGGATTGTTTTCTTCATCTATTTCGTGGATAATGGAAACAAGCACTCATGTGCATTTTTACATCCAGTCCCGAGTGTATGCAGTTTTATAAATTTTGCCATTCCGTTCCCACCGACACACAACCGCCTACTCCTTCGAAAAGCGGAACGGGTTTTAACGTTTTTTGCAAAATGTTCTGTGTGCGTTCGCACACGGGATCTCGGTTTATGGTCTCGTCCGAAGGACTTTTTGGGGGAAGTGAAGTCGGCACCGACGTTAACTCCAGAGGAAAAATCCTCTTGAACGAGATTCGAACCACGGTCAGCAGATCACAAGCGCAATGCGCATCACTCTAAATGGCTAGAGAAGCTGAGGTCTCTGATGCCTCGCTCCTCTACGATCACCTAGGTTATGGGACACCTCTGGCTTTATTATTATATATATTATCATTATTATTATTATTATTATTATTATTATTATTATTATTATTATTATTATTATTATTATTATTATTTTGTATTTGTTGTTGTTGTTATTATTATTATTATTTCTTTTTTTAGTCAAGTATGTAGGTGGATTAGTAGTCTAGAGGTATAACGCACCTGCCTAGAAAGTCTAGAAGGCGAAAAGTCCGGGTTGAAGTGTGTGGTGGCTTGATCCCACGGCAATTAGGGAGTTGTCCCTGGCAATATTTCTGTAGAAAAAAAAAACACACTTTGCTAGGGAAACAAATACAGCTGCAGACAGGAAAAGAAATTTTTTAAAAAAGGTGGCAGTACTCTTGTGGCAACGCACTCTCCACCGGGGAGAGCAGCCCGAATTTCACGCAGTGAAATTTCTGCCGTGACTTAAAATGGTTTACAATACAATAAATACAATACAATACAATACAATACAATACAATACAATACATAAATAATACATACATTCCAGCAAGCACATTTCCCTGCGTGAAATTTGGGCTGGTCTCCCTGCAGGGAGAGCACGTCGCCACAAGAACAGCGCCACCCTATTTTTTTTGTCTTTTTCTGTCTGCATGTATTTTCCTATTATCAAAGTAGCTTTTTGTTCAACAGAATTTTTGACATGGACAACTCTCTTGTTGCTGTGGGTTCTTTTACGTGAGCTGAAAGTGTGTTACGTTCGGGACCTCGGTTTGTCGTCTCATCAGACTAGCATCCAGATCGTCACTCAAGGTCCTAATGGATGGAGGGAAAGTCGCGTCTCCACGGCATGGAATAATTACCATTGCGATAGGCAGATGACCCATACGAATGGCCAGTTATCACGGTGCATAGGAGGAATACATAAAGGCAATACTTTTCCTGAAAGCTGTACCTAACCATGTTATTTTTTTTTTTTTGTTGTTTTTTATTGGTGGGGGGGGGGGTGTGGGGCTTGTGTTGTTTTAGCACCCATCGTCTCAAGACTATGGGTGCGCTCTGTCTTTACTCAAGCTGGCTGTATGCTCAGCTGTTACACACCCCCCCCCCCCCCGTTCCCCGAAACATCGAACGAGTCATGCTGGCGAATTTCAATTGTAATAAACGGAATGCGTAATAGTGTTAAAAACAGGCATGCGTAATACGCAAAAAAAAAAATCTTATCATTAGGGAAACTCAGAGCTCCAGTTGAGGAACGGGGAAAAATTGGGTTGTTTTTGTTGTTGTATATTTTGTTGCTGGTTTTTGTTTTGTTGTTGTTGTTTCTTCTTTTTTGTTTGTTGATTTTTGTTTGTTGTTATTGTTGATTTTTGGGGGAGGGATGTTGGTGTTAATATTGCTTTTTTTTTTTTTACAGGAGGTGGGTGGGGAGATTATCTTCTTAGATCGATGGCTTGATAAAAAAAAAACACCCACCTCCAAATCAAACGCATTACTTATTCAATGTACCACCTTGAGGGTGGTGGTGGTGGTGGAGGTGGTGGTCTTTGACTTTGACTTTGACACACATACTCTCCATATCTGCCCAACTCTCTTATCAAACAGGATCTAAAGAAAATGACGTGATCAAAATATGATCCCTTCCCCCCGTATATTTATTTTCCACAGCATGTCGTGCTATCGTGTGTTGCTATTGTATTTCACACATCGACCACACGCGGGCCTGTCTATGAAAAGCCCGTTTCACAACCCTACGATTTATTTCCTCTCCCTTCCCTCCCCCCCCCCCCCCCCCCCCCCCCGTCCCCCACCTGTCCTTTTTCTCCTTCTTTTTGCCTCTCTCTCTCTAATATATATATATATATATATATATATATATATATATATATATATATATATATATATACACGTGTAAGTGTGTACATATACGTTTTTTTTTATATGTGTGCGTGTGTGTGTGTTGTTGTTAGTGCGACGATGTTATGTCTGCTTACTCAAAGTGATGTGTGTGCGTGCGTGCGTGCGTGCGCGCGCGCGCGCGTGTGTGTGATCTCTTTCTGTCTGTTAGTCTGGGTGTATGTTTCTCTCTCTCTCTCTCTCTCTCTCTCTCTCTCTCTCTCTCTCTCTCTCTCTCTCTCTCTCTCTCTCTCTCTCTCAAGAACAAAATTATGCTGCCAGAGGAATGCGACAAACTCCGCACACAATACGCACATCCTTCGGATTAGACTATAAACCGAGGCTCCGTATCTTGCGCACACGTTAAATCCTGTTCCGCTTTTTGAAAGAGTAGGCAATTGTGTGCCGGTGGGAACAGAGGACAAAATTTTAAAAAGTTGTATACACACGGGGGACTGGATGTAAGAAAAAAAAGCACACGAGTGCTTATTCCATTATCCTTGATTTTAAAGAATTAGTAAATAAATCAATTTTTTTTAAATAAAGGAAGAAGAACGGGATAGAAGGAGCAGTCAGAGGCACGATCACACGCTTTACAGGCTATCAGACGTTCTGCATGGTTTATACCTAGGGTCGGGGTGACACCATAGCGAAGCTAGTGACAAAAGAAGGCCTACTTCTTCTTCTTCTTCTTTTCTCATGACCGGGATAGTCGTGGAGGAGACATGAGAGACGATTCTGCAGCCAGCCGTCGCCATCCAGCCCTGTTCTCCGCCTTCCGAATGAGTGTTGGACTGTCCAGGTGGGTCCACTCCTTGATGGTATCCATCCAGCTTTTGGTTTGTCTGCCTCGGCGTCTGCCACCTTCTAGTGTTCCTTATAGGACTGTCTTGGGGAGGGTGTTGTGGCGTGTGACATGGCCGAACCATGCCAGCTTCCTTTTCTTGACAGTGGCTAGTAGGGGTTCCTGAGGGGCCAGCCATCGCCTGAAGCCTTTTGTCTCGAACGTCTGGATCCGCTTGGTGGTTTCAGCGGTCATTGTCCAACTTTCGCAGCCGTAGAGCAAGATGGAGATGACCAGGGATCTGAACAATTTGACTTTTGTTTTGAAGCTGATGTTGTCGCTTCTCCATATCTTGTTCAGTTTTGTCAGGGATGCTTGCTCTCTCCAACTCTCTTTAATCTATTCCTGGAGAACATCATGAGGGAAACACTTTACGACTTCCACTCTACCATCTCAATAGGAGGGCGACCCATTAACAACCTGCGCTTCGCTGACGATATTGATCTCATGGGAGGCAGCAACAAGGAACTCCAAGACTTTACCAACAGACTGGTAGACAGAGCAGGCGCATATGGGATGGAAGTCAGCACAGAAAAGAGTAAAGTATTGGTCAACAGTGCAAACGGCACCACAGCACAGATCTACATGAATGGCCAGCAGTTGGAAGAAGTAGACGCTTTCAAATATCTTGGCGCTACCCTCACGAAAGATGGACGCTCCACCACAGAGATCAAGACCAGGCTAGCCATGGCAACATCAGCTATGGCAAAACTGAAGAAGGCCTACATACTGTATGAGATCGTCTGTTGTTGACTAGCACCTGGCATGGCGAATACCTTTTGCCCACCACTATCTTTCCAAGAATCAAAATCAGGATCAGAATCAGAAAACTGTATTGCCATTAAAGTCAGAATGACAGGGGTTTTTTTTTGTTTTTTTTTTTGCGCAAAACATAAGCGTTAAGGTCAGACCACCAGCTTCTATCATTGCCAAGTGATCTTAATCAAACAAAAAGTTGTAATGACGTGTTCCATGTCAGTTTTTTTGCGTCACAGTACATGACGTATTAAATGAAAAAAAATCCAGTCATGTATGAATTGCGTGACCTGCTGCTAAATGGCTGGTGAAACTTTAACAGGAATACATTTTTATTGTTTTCGCTCTGCTAAGTATTAAAATAAGTGCATCTCTATTGACATCAGTGTTCGGGTCAGCTTTGGATTATGTGTTTGTTAAATATATATCTTTCTCTTTTGTTTAAACAATTATCAATGTATCCAGGTGGAGATTATGCGTTTTGTTGAATGTATCCCATCTCCTTTTCAACATAATAGGTTGAACTGTTTTTGTTGGTGATGGTGGTTTGTGGGGGTTGGGGGTTGCTATTACTTTTTCTTCATTTGTTTTTTTTATATCTAAATTCCCTAATCAGGACATGGGCCGGATGAAAAAAAAAGTATGTAATACTTACTCTGTAGTCCTTGAAAAATAAAGATCATTCATTCATTCATTCATTCATTCATTATTCTCTCTCTCTCTCTCTCTCTCTCTCTCTCTCTCTCTCTCTCTCTCTCTCTCTCTCTCTCTCTCTCTCTCTCTCTCTCTCTCTCTCTCTCTCTCTCTCTCCTTATCTCGCCCTCTCTAGAACTCTCTCACTCTATCTCAGTATCTGTCTGTCTGTGTCTTTCTAGCTGTCTTCTGTCTGTCTGTCTGTCTCTCTGCCTGCCTGTCTGTCTGTCTGTCTCTCTGCCTGCCTGTCTGTCTGTCTCTCTCTTTCTCTCCTCACAGTTATGAAGTACTAAGTTACATAATTAATACAAACCGGATTATGCTGTGTTTTTTTCTTCTCAATTTTCTTGTTATTAGTTTGCTTTTACTAGTTTGTATCATTATAGAAGGCTGGATGTAAAAAAAGCAATTGTCATGCTTACTCCTTCACCTTCTGAAAATAAAATTCAATCAATCAATCAATCAATCAATCTCTCTCTCTCTCTCTCTCTCTCTCTCTCTCTCTCTCTCTCTCTCTCTCTCTCTCTCTCTCTCTCTCTCTCTCTTCTCCTTCTCCTTCCAGCTCTATATCTAATCTTCATAGCTTAACCTCTTTTTTTTCTTCAACTTACCAATCTCCTATACCCTTCAACAAACATATCTCCCCCCCCCCTCCTCACACCTCCACCACCACCAGCCCTCTCACCTCGAGTTCAAAAGCACGTGGGGGCATTCTTTCGACATGCAGGGAACCAAATAAAATATAAAAAGGAAAAAAAAAAGAAAAAAGGTCTCCTGTTATTTTTAGCAAATGACGGAATTTTGTCTTTGACAAGGTGTGACTAAGTGCTTAAAAGTGACAGCCATCAGTATGGAGGGAGAGAGAGGAGAGAGAGAGAGAGAGAGAGAGAGAGAGAGAGAGAGAGAGAGAGAGAGAGAGAGAGAGAGAGAGAGAGAGAGAGAGAGAGAGAGATTGAATGAAGAGGTTTGATTTCATTGATTTGATTTGATTTATTCTTTTATGTCGAGGATAATGGAATAAGCACTCTTGTACTTTAAAAAAAAATATATTTATACATACAGTCCCCGTGTGTATGCAGTTTTGTAAATGTCATCTGTTCCCACCGGCACACGATGGCCTATTCTTACGAAAAGCGGAACAGGATTTAACGTGTGCGCAAGATTTGCGTGCGTTTGAACACGGGGCCTCGGTTTATAGTCTCATCCGAAGGACTTTGGGGAGAGTGGAGTCAGCACTGATGTTAACTCCAGGAGAAAGATCGCCTCGACCGGAAGAGAGAGAGAGAGAGAGAGAGAGAGAGAAGAGAGAGAGAGAGAGAGAGAGAGAGAGTGACACATTTTAGTGCTTTAAAGCTTACAAAGCTCATCAAGCATGCATCGCGAAAGATCGAATCAACACGACGCGAAATGTTTGACATGGAAACCATAACAAACAATGTTTTTTCTTTTTTATATCGGAACTGACAATATCTGTCAGTGACTGTCATTTCTATGTACACATCAAGCAGCACTCTGGTCCACGGTACACGGCCGTCATCACCCCAGTAGAAGCAGATGAGGTCACGGAGCACCTGTAGTTTCGCAGAGCACGTGCCTGTGTGTCGGGGTATGCAGTTCTGCCAGCACGCCTTCCCTCCGTAGGTTGTCCAGTTTCGTCACCTCTTCTGTCAGATGTTCTTCCTTTCTTGTTTTACGTACCAAAACACACAGTCATTTTCTGAGAGAGAGAGAGAGAGAGAGAGAGAGAGAGAGAGAGAGAGAGAGAGAGAGAGAGAGAGAGAGATTGCGAAAGTGTTGATAGAACTAAGCTGCTTGTGTTTCATTCGATTTTGTGTGTGTGTGTGTTTTATGTGTTTTGCTTCCTGTTTCGAAAAGGGATCATGCTTGTTTGATGGTGTTTTTTTGGGGTTTTTTTTTTTTTGTTCCTGGGCCAGAGATGTGAGATTGGTGAGATTTTGCCCATGCCACTGTTTTTAGCCCCTAGCACTCGCTTCCCCAAGTCAAGTTAAGCAGCATCCAGCGTGGCTACCGCTTGGATGGGTGACCATTTGTGCGCCTTGGCTTCAGTACAGTCCCCCCAGTTCACCCAGCTGTAAATCGGTACCTACCCTCTTTAGGCTCAGGAAAGGTAAAGCGGCGAGGGAGAGGAGATGGGCGCCGCCCTTAACATGCTGGCCCCTAGAGAAGCTGAGGTCTCTGATTCCTCGCTCCCCTACAACCGCCGAGGTTATGGGACTCCTTTACTTTTACTGTTTTTAGCCCCACCTTGTACCATCATGAACTGGGAGATAGTAAAAATCCCCACCTTTAAATCAGTGCAGACAGCGCTGAGATTCAAACCCAGGACTTCATGGATCCTTGGGATTAAAGCCATAGGGTCTTAACCACTCGGCTATAGTGTCTGTTTTACAAGAATCGGCACTTTAAGAATTCCAATTATGATTATTATGATTATATTATGATTATTATGATTATGGTTATGATTATTATTATCAACATTATTATTAACATTATTATTATCATAATTTTTCTTCTTCTTCTTCTTCTTCTTCTTCTTCTTCTTCTTCTTCTTCTTCTTCTTCCTCTGTGGGTTCTTTTCCGTGCGCTGAATGTGTGTTAGGCACGGAAATTGGATGTATCCAGTTCTCATCCCTCTTCTTCTTTTCTTCTTCTTCTTTTCTTCTTCCTTCCTATCCGGTCTCGTCCTTCTTCTCTCTTCTTTCTTTTTTCTTCTTCGTTCCATTAAACGTCTTACCTGAAAGACTAGCACCTAGACCACCACTGAAGGTCTTTAGTAAGATGGGGGGGGGGGGTGTTAAAAGGCTCAGGCAGCACAAACACAGGGACCACACTCCTGGCTTTTCTTGGCATGGCAGGTGTGTGTGTGTGTGTGTGCGTTATGCATGGATCACCGATCCACCCTGAGATAGACCGGCCTCTCTGGGTGCCATGTCACACCATGTCAGCTCCTCATATAACTCTTAATCCAATGCCACCTGCACCTCTCTACCTCCCCCCCCCCCCCCCCCCCTTGCTGTCCTATTGGAGTAGTAACCCACATGAGGAAGGAAGGAGGGAGAAGGGGGGGGGGGGATCAGGGAAGGAAGAAGAAGTTTAAAAAAAAAAAAAAAAAAAAGAAGAGAGAAAAGACGTCACAAGCTCCACGGTGATGCCGAAGGCTACACTGCACCTTTAGCTTCAGGGTCATGTACTATCTTGTATGAAGCAGGAGAACATTTTTGTTTTGGGGGGTGCTGCTTTTTTGATATTTTATATTTCATTTTTTTTAAAGATTAAAAAAAAATTAAAGTGTAAAAAAAATGCACTGTGTACTTGTTTTCTGTTTGTTTTTTGTTTGTTGTTGTTGTTGGTTGTTTTGGCCTTTTTGGTTTTTGTTTGTTGCTTTTTGTTGTTGTTGGTGTGTGTTTTTTGTTTGTTTGGTTGGTTGGTTTTGGGTTTTGGTGTGGGTTTTTTTTTTTGGGGGGGGGGGGGGTTGGGGGGAGGAGGGGGGTTCGACATAGAGCAATACCAGGTAGTACTGAAACAGTTGGAAATGATTGTCAAAATGAGGATTGCTTGTGTTCCTACAATGTTCACCCTGCGCATGCATAATTATTCTTTAGGAAGCAGGCAAGCGATAAAGGACTAAGAAAGCGTGTTTTTTGCTGAAAACTTTTTTTTTCAATCAAACCTACCAAATGTTATGCAAAGTCACCTCTTTTGAGTCACAAGCTAGCTTTTCACCAAACTTTTAAATTTTTATATTTTTTTATTTTTACAAATCTGTGGATGTCATAAAAGGTCTTCTTCTTCTTCTTCTTCTTCTTCTTCTTCTTCTTCTTCTTCTTCTTTTCTTCTTCTTCTTCTCCTCCTCCTCCTCCTCCTTCTCCTCCTCTTTCTTCTTCTCCTCCTTCTTTCTTTCTTTCTTTCTTTCTTTCTTTCTTTCTTTCTTTCTTTCTTTCTTTCTTTCTTTCTTCCTCGAAACACTCCAACAGCAACTGTTGTTGTCTGTCATATGAGCCAAAATGTACGTTGTAATCTAAGTGCGGCATGACTACAAGAGTAATAACTTTTATCGGAAAACAGGGGGGAAAAAAAGGGGGGGGGGGGGGGGGGGGGGGAAAAAATTAAACGTGGTGTGTAGCCTAAACGCGCCTGAGCCGAAGCCAAAAAGAGCGGATCGGAAAGAGCGGCTGTCACAACTCGCCTTTATGTACTATTATTTGGCTCATTGCACGCAGTCTTCATAAGCTTAAAGCCCGCAATTCAGCCTTTGACAACGGGGGACTATCACTGCTAAAGGGAGGGTCGGTCCGTAAGGGGCAAGGTAAAAAAAATAAATAAATAAAAAAATAATAAAAAATAAAAACCCCACCAAAAAAACCCACCACTGGTCTGCTGTTCTTTATAGCTAGGAGGAAGCTGGTTCCAATTTTCAGTGGTGCCCCAAAGTCTACTGGACTTACGGGATAGGTGAAGGTGTTGGTAGTGGTGGTGGTGGTGGTGAAGCGAAGATTAGACTCACTACCGTTCTTGACAGGATTTGCTTTAAAAGTGTTAATGCTAAGAAGAAGACGCAGGAGACAAGTGTTGAGAAGGCCTTCAAGAGAGAAAGACTGAGAGAAAGAAAAAAGCTGGCTTGAAGGGGGAACTTAGAGAGAAAAGGTACGGTGAAGTAAGTGTGTGTGTGGTGTGTGTGTGTGTGTGTGTGTGTGTGTGTGTGTGTGTGTGTGTGTGTGTGTGTGTTGTGTGTGTGTGTGTGTGTGTGTGTGTGTGTGTGTGTGTGTGTGTTGGCTGGGGGGCGTGAGGGGTAAGTGTGTGTGTGTGTGTGTGTGTGGTGTTGTGTGTGTGTGTGTGTGTGTGTGTGTGTGTGTGTGTGTGTATGTGTGTGTGTGTGTGTGTGTATGTGTGTGTGTGTTGGCGGGGGCATGAGGGGTAAGTGTTTATTTATTTATTTATTTATTCTTTTATATCGAGGATAACAGAATAAGCAATCATGTGCTTTTTTTATCCGGTCCCCGTGTGTATGCAGTTTTTGTAAATATTGTCATTTGTTCCCACCGGCACACGATGGCCTACTCTTACGAAAAGCGGAACAGGATTTAACGTGTTCGCAAGATGTTCTGCGTGCGTTCGCACACGGGGCCTCGGTTTAAAGTCTCATCCGAAGGACTTTTGTGTGTGTGTGTGTGTGTGTGTGTGTGTGTGTGTGTGTGTGTGTGTGTGTGTGTGTGTGTGTGTGTGTGTGTGTTGTGTTGTGTGTGTGCGCGCTGCGTGGTGGTGTGTGTGTGTGTGTGTGTGTGTGTGTGTGTGTGTTTTGTTGTTGTTGTTATTGTTACTGCTGCTCTTCTTCTTCTTGTTCCTCTTCTTCCGTAGACAAAAAGAAGCTATTTTGATAGTGAAACAAAATACATGCAGGCAGGAGAAGAAAAAAAATAATGGGTGGCGCTGCTTTTGTGGCGACACGCTCTTCATGGGAAGTTTAGCCTGAATTTTCCTCACAGAAATCTGCCGTGGTTTAAAGTAGTTTGCACTACACTACAGCGCACCACTTTGCACTACACTGCACTGCACTACTCTGCAATACAATGTTACAATGCAATACAATATAAAGCAATACAATACATAAGCTGTCTATTGTCTATGTATGCTTCAGTTAAGACAGAAGTTCCGGTTTAGTCATTACACTGTGACGGTAATAATCATTCTGACACTGGGTCTGTGGGTGCATTTGTTGTTAGTAACAAGGTGTTGTTAGGTTATGAGTGTGACAGGCGACCTGTGAGTACGTTTGTAAAGTGCATGCTTTTTGGTATTATGTTTGGGTGTCTAGATCGTTGTTTGGGAATATGTCAGTGTCTGTCTGTCTCTCTTTCTTTATCTTTCTTTCTCCCCCTTTCTCTCTTTTTCTTTTTGTCTCACATATACGGGCGCGCGCGCGCGCACGCACACACACACACACGCACACACACACACACACACTCACCTCTAGCTCTCTCTCTCTCTCTCTCTCTCTCTCTCTCTCTCTCTCTCTCTCTCTCTCTCTCTCTCTCTCTCTCTCTCTCTCTCTCTCTCTCTCTCTCTCTCGATGCAGAGAATCTAATGCTTGACTATTTTGTATTTCTTCCCCGACCACAACTACATAATTGTACATTAGTATGTAACTATAATGTTGTGCGCTGATTACATACAAATGCTCAGCATGAAAAAACCGCAAACCCGCAAATCGATCATTCAGCAGCCTTGTTCGATTACTTCCATGGCTATGAACATGACTGTCACTTAATTTTTCACATGCTGGGAATTCCTGCGGTTGGCTTTTGATTTTTACGAAGGAGTCATACTTTTATGTCTACCATCGGCAGTTAGCTGTGTGTTACGTAGGACAAGTTGCGTGATCTATGCGGAACAATTTTGCTCATGTGCTGCGTTCTTTTTTTTTTTTCTTTTTTTTCCCGTTCTTCAGCCAGAGCTTAGAGGTTCACCAACGGTGAAATTTTGCATATGTGGCCGGTTGTTTTGGTTTTCTTTTTGCCCACAAGGAAGGCAGCCGCATTTTGTCTTCGAGGATGTATGCTGTGTATGCTCGTGTTTACGCACCCCACGAAACGCTGACATGAGTTACGGGATCTTGAACGTGCATGTTAATATTTGATTGTTTTGTTTTGTTTAATGCCCATTCACTACTTGGTGATATAGACACCCGCATTCAAGCCATCACCTCTCTCTAAACACAATCAAGGTCTTACTGGGGAAGAATACATAACCTCAGCAACTGTTGTTAAGAACTGCTGAGAGTCATATAAAACTTCTTGAACAGTCGCTTTTTTTTTTTAATGAATATCTAGTCCTCACGTTTTCAACAGGTCAATAAGAAGAGGGCAATCAAACAATAAATGGTGGATTTTTGGAATATTTGGTATGCCAGCTTATTCCAATAAATTCCACAGTGAGAAGGGATCCAGCATAAAGTTATTTGGATACCTCTGGTTGCAATACAATATATCAAAAATTTAATCTCAAATACAATATCTGTCCTTATTTACCCCGGCCAGTTCTTTAGTTCTTTAGTGCCATCAATACTGCTTTGGAATCAAGGCAAAAAAAAAAAGAATATGGCAAACATCAAAAACCGTATTAGACAAAAAATAATTCAGGGCCATAAGGATTGCAAATCATTTAGATATTAATATGAATATTTTATCTTCCGCATGTGTTTAACATACACGAAGGGAATCAAGGCACTGGCAGGATTGCACTTGAAGTTGACCTGGGAGATGGCAAAAACTCCCACCCTTGATTTACTAGACACTGCTACCGAGGGTCAAACCCACGACTAGATAAACACATGGGATTGATGTCAACTGTCTTAACCACTCGGCTATAGCGTCCGTCACTCATTGAATAAAAACTCTTTCGAGGCAGGTTGCATAAAAAGTTAAATCCTGTTCCGCTTTTCGTAAAAGTAGGCCATCGTGTGTTGGTGGGAACAGATGACAAGATTTACAAAAATGCATACACACAGGGACTTGATGTAAAAAAAAAAAAGCATATGAGTGCTTTATTCCATTATCCATGATATAAAAGAATAATAATTTTTTAAAAAAAAGAACGCTCCAGAGTTTTACGGGAAACTCTGTTGTGTTTATTCTGATTTGAAACTGTATTCTGGATATAATCATTGATATTGATATATATTGATATTTATTGATATACTGTAATATCAACAAGGGGTTATGTCCAGGTCCACTGATATTGAGGTCGAGAGTTATAATGCATATATTTAAGCTGAACGCAAAATATTATACCAAAATACCGTACGTAGCATTCCACACGAAGTTTCTAGACCGGGGGAAGCCTTTAGCTCTCATCTTTGTCGAGTATGGCCAGTTAACGACTTACAACCACTTAACGACACTACACTACACTACACTGCACTACACTACACTACACTACACTACGCTACACTACGCTACGCTGCACTACACTACACTACATTACCACACACACACACAACACACACAACACACACACACACACACACACACACACACACACATACACACACACCACACACGCACACACACTACACACACTTACACACTACATACCACACACACTACACTACACTACACTACACTACACTACACTACACTACACTACACTACACTACACACACTACACACACATGCACGACACACACACACACACACACACACACACACACACACACACACACACACAACACACACACACTACACTACACACACACTACACACTACACTACACTACACTACACTACACTACACTACACTACACTACACACACACACACACACACACACACCACACACACACACACACACACACACACACACACACACACACACACACTTACACACTCACACACTACACCACACACACACACACACACACACACACACACACACACACACACACACACACACACCACACACACACACACACCACTGGTGGCTCCTCGTCCTTCAAAGGGTTTTAAAACATGATGGCCTGCTGGACTTAGGAATATTCGGAATGAGGAACATTGATTTTTGATCGGCTTTTCATACTAGGAGGGTTTTTTCACTAGGATTTGAATGAATTGTTGAATTATTTTTAAATTAATATTTTGCCTATTCATTTACCGTAGCTTCTTGAGAACAGTTTTGCTAAAAGGAGAAAAAAAAACAAACAAAACATGTATGCAACGAATTGAGGGGGGGGGTTATGGGTGGGGTGGGGTGGGATGGTGGGGAGGGAAGGGAAGGGGGGGGGGGGTCTACTTCAAGGAAAAGAACTTGACGTTCTATGAATGCATGCATAACAATGAGAAATGTGTGTGTGTGTGTGTGTGTGTGTGTGTGTGTGTGTGTGTGTGTGTGTGTGTGTGTGTGTGTGTGTGTGTGTGGTGTGTGTGTGTGTGTGTGTGTGTGTGTGTGTGTGTGTGTGTGTGTGTGTGTGTGTGGTGTGTTGTGTTGGTATTTCCCTGCTGTACCGATATCTTCCTCATTTTTTTTCATTCTTTCTGTTCTTTCGCTTTCTTTCTCTCTTGCTTTTTTTTCTTCTTTCTTTCTGTCCTGCTAGGAGTCGGAGTTCCTTTTGTGTCTCAATGCTTCTCTCAGTTTTTGTTTGTTTGTTTATTTATTTATTTATTATTATTATTTATTTATTTATTTATTTATTCACTTGTTTATTTGCTTTTTATTCATTCATCTCATCTCTCTGTTTCTGTCTCTCTGTCTTTGTCTACCTGTCTGCCTGCCTACTGCGCCTGTTTGTCTTTTTGTCTTCTGTCTGTCTGTCTTGTCTTCTTCTGTCTGTCTGTCTGTCTCTGTCTTGTCTCTCTCTCTCTCGTCTCTGTCTCTCTCTCTCTCATCTCTCTCTCTCTCTCTCTCTCTCTCCCCCCCTCTCTCTCTCTCTCTCTCTCTCTCTCTCTCTCTCTCTCTCTCTCTCTCTCTCTCTCTCTCTCTCTCTCTCTCTCTCTCTCTCTCTCTCTCTCTCTCTCTCTCATTATTCTGATTTATATTCATGATTATTGCATCCAATGATTGAGAGGAGGAAACTGACTGGGGGGTGCCGTAAATTCGATCACTCATCCCAATCTGATGATTTTGCTCTCGACACATCTCTGTACAGGAGAAAGGGGTGATGTTATTAGATAGTCAACAGATCTCAATACATCCTCCCTCTGTCATCTAAGGAAACCAAAAAAATCGAAAAGATAAAAACAACGCCAAGCATAAAGCACACAAAAACAACTAAAAAAACGGAGAGAAAGACAAATACACAAAACAACAAACTTCAGCAACAGAACAAACCTTCCAAAAACAACAAATAAACAACAACTAAAACAAACAGAACGCGCGCACACACAACACAGAACAACACACACACACACACGGCACGCACAACACCAACAGACACAACACAACACAACACAAACACACACAGACACCACACCACACAACACACACACCACACAACCCACACACAACACAACACACACACACACAACACACACACACACACACACACACACACACACACACACACACACACACACACACACACACACACACACACACACACACACACACACACACACACACACACACACCAACAACACACACAATCAACAACAGAAAACAAAACCCAAACAGGACAAAAATCAAAACAACCCCTGAAACACAACCAATCAAGCAACCAAACAGCTTCAAAGTTTAATGAGAAATTTTCCTGAGCAAATCATTCTATTACTACCGGGCAATATCGAATTCACATCTGAAGACATTCCACAAGAAAACGGGTTTCACACACACACACACAACACACACACACACACACACACACACACACACACACACACACACACACACACACACACACACCACACACACACACACACACACACACCACACACACACACAACACACACACACACACACACACAACACAACACAACACAACACAACCCCCCCCCCCCACACACACACACACGGAGACAAACACAGACGGTCATCGTTGAAGACTAGCCTAAGTATCCGTAAACTATTCCGGTTATCTAGCCTGTCAATCCAATTGGTCGTACTCGCTGACAGTTGGTAATTCATGTGCGTAAAACCTTATCTCGTTGCTTAGCTGGTAATCCTGCAATTTTTTATGTACACAGCTGAACCTCTAGCCCTTACTTAGCACGCAATGAAGGTAGCTTCTTGAAAGATACACTTGGACCTTAAGGGGTTTTTGCCATTTTTGGTTTTGGGGGAGGGGGGGGTGCTTTTTTTTTTTTTTTTTTTTTTTGCTGTTTTCAGTCCTCCGTTATAGCTCTCAGATTTTGCCTATGGTGAGTGTTTTATGTACACTATGCGCACCGTTTTGTGTTTGGTTTTTGTTGTTGTTGTTGTTGTTGTTGTTGTTGTATTTTTTTAAACTTACCATTTAGGTAGCGACATTCTGATTTCGGGGGATGGTGTCTAAAACCACGACAGTTGTGTGCATGCTATTTTTTAATATAAAATATTTTTGTAAATTTTGTCTTCTGGCACGAAATGGCCTACTCTTTTAAAAACTGGAACGGGTTTTTAACGTGTTGCGCAAGATATTCTACGTGCATTGTACCCCCCACCCCCACCCCCCAAAAAAAAAAGAAAAAAGAAAGCAAAACGAAAAACAAAAAAGCAGAATCCGTTCCAGTCTCGTCTCTCTTTGTTTTGTGGTTTTTTGTTTTTGTTTTTGTAGTTTTGTTTTTTTTTGTTTTTTGTTTGTTGTGTTGTTTTTTTGTGTTGTTGTGTTTTGTGTGTGTGTGTGTGTGTTGTGTGTTGTTGTGTGTTGTTGTTGTTGTGTGTGTGTGTGTGTGTTGTGTGTGTGTGTTTGTGTGTGTGTGTGTGTGTGGTGTGTGGTTGTTGTGTGTGTGTGTGTGTGTGTGTGTGTGGGGGTGTGGTTTTGGGTGTGTGGGGGGTTCCTCGTCTAGAGCTTACAGTTCACCAATTGTGAGATTTCTGCGTATGCAACCGTTTCCCCCACCCCCACCCCCACCCCTCCCCCACGAAACCACCATTTCAGGTAGCTGCATTCCAACTTCAGGGATAATGTCTAAACACGACACCTGTGTGCATGCGTTTTTAAAAAATAAAAAAGGTAATCTGTTCTTACCGGCCAGAGATGGCCTACTTTTTCGACAGGTGGAGCAGGTTTTTAACGTGTACGCAAGCTGTTCTGCGTGTGTTCGCACACAGAACCTCAGTTTCTAAATCTCATCCAAAGGACTTTGACATTCAGTTCAATTTTCTTTCGTCAAACTGGGTTGGAAGAATGAGCGCGACTAGCCTGGAATCGAACCCAGGACCTCACGGTGTACTTGTTTAGACAGGTAAACGTCTTACCTGTCCTGCTACCTTCCTGCTTATATCCTGTTCAAATTGGATATAGATTACAGGAAATCCCGGAACATGAAACCATTATAATCACCTGCCTGGCATTTTTTTTTGTCGACCAAAGAACAGTTTCGTGTGCAGTCTACACTGTGCTGAGTTTTTAAAAACGGTTTTACTGGAGACAATCTGGGCATATGAAGTGTGCATGTGATCTGATCTGCCTTTTGTTGTCACTGGAGACACTAATGGGATATGAAGTGTGCATGTGATCTGATCTGCCTTTTGGTGTTGCCTGTGAGTGTAAGGTGTTTGTGCAGGGTTAGGACAGGTGTTCTCTTGTATTTGGATTGTTCATTAAAAGTATGCACCTTATCTGTCTGTCTGCCTGTCTGTCTGTCTGTCTGTCTTGTCTGTCTTGTCTGTCTTGTCTGTCTGTGTCTGTCTGTGTCTGTCTGTGTCTGTGTCTGTGTCTGTCTGTCTCTCTCTCTCTCTGTCTCTCTCTCTCTGTCTCTCTGTCCTGTGCGCGCGCGCGCGCATGTGTGTGTGTGTGTGTGTGTGTGTGTGTGTGTGTGTGTGTGTGTGTGTGTGTGGTGTGTGTGTGTGTGTGAGAGAGAGAGAGAGGAGAGAGAGAGAATTGTGTGTTGTGTGTGTGTGTGTGTGTGTGTGTGTGTGTGTGTGTGTGTGTGTGTGTGTGTGTGTGTGTGTGTGTGTGTGTGTGTGTGTGTGTGTGTGTGATGTAATTCTTTGTATTTCGAGGATAATTGATTAAGGCACTTATGTGCTTTTTACATCCAGTCCCCGTGTATACGTTTGTAAATTTTGTCATTCGTTCCCACCGGCACACAATAGCCTACTCTTCCGAAAAATGAAACGAGTTTTAACGTGGGCGCAAGATTCCTATATAAGTGTGTGTTGTGTGTGTGTGTGTGTGTGTGTGTGTGTGTGTGTGTGTTGTGTGTGTGTGTGTGTGTGGTGTTTGGTGTGTGCGCGCGTGCGCGCGCGCGCATGTGCGCGCGTGCACATGTATATGTATGTCTGTGCGCGCACACGCAATCCCTCAGCTGAGATAGAGATAAATATCGCCAGAAACAACGGATATATCTAAATCTTTAAAAAAAAAAATATCACAACACTTTCCGTGAAGCAAGTGGAATGTTTATCAGGAATTCCTAGTACCAAAGATCCGTATTTTACTCCGTCACATATCTAAGATACGAGATCAATTTTGAGCGAAACAAAAAAGAAAAAAAAGAAAGAGACTCGTGATGTACTTCCCATTCCCGGATTCTACTGGTCTTAATCTTTGTCTCGATTTAACAAGATTAATTTGTGAGCTTGGAGGATCAGTGGGAAAGTACCTGTCACCCCCCAAGGGATTTTTTTAGTTTGTGTGTGTGTGTGTGTGTGTGTATGTGTGTGTGTGTGTGTGTGTGTGTGTGTGTGTGTGTGTGTGTGTGTGTGTGTGTGTGTGTGTGTGTGTGTGTGTGTGTGTGTTTGATTCTTATTGTGTGTGTGTGTGTGTGTGTGTGTGTGTGTGTGTGTGTTTTGTTTGTGTGTGGTGTGTGTGTGTGTGTGTGTGTGTGTGTGTGTGTGTGTGTTGTGTGTGTGTGTGTGTGTGTGTGTGTGTGTGTGTTGTGTTGTGTGTGTGTGTGTGCGCGGCGGTGTGTGCTTTTGATGTCATAAAGAGACGGGGGGGTAGGTGTGCATAGTCACTCAGAAGTGCTTTCAAATGCTGCAACGGAACAGAGATACTCTCATACAGGCTCATGCTTTAAAAAATAAAAAAGACATACAGACATAGACACAGAGACAGACAGAGACACTTAGACAGAGAGGCAGGCAGACACAGTCGGGCACTCAGAAAGACAGCACAGACAACACATGCACGCACGCACGCACGACACGTACGCACGCACACATACCAGCACGCACGCACGCACACACACACACACACACA
>CM060320.1:24572491-24574991 GCA_030674155.1 Stramonita haemastoma
GTTCATATGAGTGCAGTTGTTGAATCAGAAGAAAAGAGCGGAGGGAGAGGTAAGGTTTAGGGGGGGGTGGGGTTCAGATATGTTTCTGTACAGTCAAAGACCTGTATTTAAACTGACATTATATATCATTGTGTGGCTGGCTGTAGGCCTACCTGCCTTGTTCGGGTAGCACAGCTGTGTGTGTGTGTGTGTGTGTGTGTAGCCTATATGGTTGTGTGCTGATACAGTTTGGTTGGTGTTGTGTTAGTGATTATTGTGAATGCAGGCGAGGGTTATTACTGTTACTACTACTACTCGAGGTAAGAGTAAAGTTACAACTTATGTTGCTTTACAGAATAATTATGTGACAGTATTTTTTTTAAAAGTATTGTATCGTATTGTTTTGTATTTATTGTAATGTATTGCATTACGTTGTGATGCATTATAATGTAATGTTTTGTATTGTCTTGTATTGTTTGATTGTAGGTATTATATTTTATTGTATTGTATACTAGTTTAAGTCAGGGCAGATTTCTATGTGTGAAATTCGTACTGCTTTCTCCCGGGGAGAGCGCGTCGCCACAAGAGCAGCGCTACCCATTAAAAAAAATGTATTCCTTGTCTGCATGTGTATTTGTTACCCTATCAGAGTAGCTATCTTTCACCAAGATTTTGCCAAGGACAACTCTCTTGTCGCCACAAGAGCGGTGCCACCCATTTTCCTTTGATTTCTTATCTGCATGTGTATTCATACCCTATCAAGAGTAGCTTTCTTTTATCAAAATTTTGCCAGGGATAACTTTCTTCTTGCCGTGGTGCTTTTTGTTTTTTAAACATGTACAGAGTGTACGTGTTGCACACGGGACTTCGGTTTATCGTCTCATCTGAAAGACTAGTACCCAGACCACCCACTCAAAATAAAGTAGATGAAGGGAAAGGGGGGTAGGCGTTCGGGCACAAAACGAGGTGGCTTCATGCTTTTAAGAATTTTAAAAAAAAAATGTGTAGAATCGGGCATACAATTTTAGCCTGTGACCATGATGCAGTATGAGAACTTATTAGGCGGATCGGTGATCTAGAGGATAATTATAACGCGAAAAGAAAGCAAAAAGTGCATGTGTAATCCCCGTTTACTCCCGAAACTTCCCCCCTCCTCCCCCACCACATCCACTAAGACCGTGAGTGGTGGTCTATGTGCTAGTCTTTGGAATGAGACCCCCCCCCCCCCCCCCAAAGAAAAAACAACGAAAAAAAACAAAAAACAAAACACCGAGGTTCCGTGTGCAACACGCATCATCATAACGCACATGAAAGGGCTCACGGCAACAAGAGGGTTATTTCCCTGACAAAAAATCTGTAGAAAAAAATCCTGCCTCTGATAGGGAAACAAATACGCATGCAGACAGGGAACAAAAAAAAAAAAGGGTGGGACTGTTCCTGTGGCGACGCGCTCTCCCCGGGGACAGCAGCCCACATTTCACGCGAGGAATCAGCCGTGAAAGAAAGGGGTATACAAACAATTCAAAATAATACAATACATTAAGTAAACATATCTCACTTTCTCCTATTGCAGAAGCAGAGCCTTTAGGCATATATATGAATATATATATATATTATATACTATATATTATATATTTCATTTACCATACGATTATTACAAAGACACATGTGAAGTACTGTCCATGAGAAAGAAAAATAAAAAGAATACACAATTAATAAGCAACAAACTTCCGTAACAACTCTTCTCTTAAAAGAAGAATTATCGAAATAAAAAAAAAGGTGATTTAATAAAAGTTGATGGGTTGTCTCCGGGTTAAAATAAATACATAAAAAGTGAAACTTCTTAAGTATCCCTCCCCCCCCCTCCTTTTTTTTTTTGCTGTCTTATCTTCTGTGACGTTCCCGTCCTGCTGATCCCCCACCGCTCATTTCGATCTCCCGGCAACAGCCAAACCCAGATTCGTTGTGTCACATCCCCAGGGTCGAAAGTCCACAGGGAGCCCATCAATACCAGGCCCCCATGGGGCCACCAGAAAAATATTCCCTGCCGTGTATAATCATGAATGACTTTTGAGGCTAAGAAAGATGGCATCAGGAATTCTTTAAAACAAAATTAAGCAATAAGTTTTGTCATTATTTGTCGAAAAAGATTCATGAATCCATAAATAACAAGTGAATTTTGTGGGTATTTTCAATGACACAGAGCGTGCTATGCTTTTTTTTTATTATTATGATTTTTTAAAATGGAATTTTAAATTGTTCCTGCTGCTGCACACCTTTCCTGCCATTTAGGATTTCCTCCCTTAATTTGACTTTGTTGTTGTTGATCTGTATGGTAATTAGTTGAAAAAGAAAGGAAGAAATATGTTTAAATCATCATCATCATCATTTCATCATCATCATCATCAATCATCATCATCTCATCATCATCATCATCATCAGAGCAATAATAATAATCATCATAACAATGTCATCATTATCATTGTTATGGTTATCATTCATTATTATGATTATTATCACA
>CM060320.1:24579991-24582491 GCA_030674155.1 Stramonita haemastoma
GTACCACAATAAAAAGCTGATTACAAATGTTTCTTCATTCATGTTCATATTCTTCACCATCACTTATTCTGCAGTCTGGTCGACTGCAAGGCCACCCCTGAATATTTTGGAACAAGCTTCCTCCACTATTCGTAGTCCTCAGGTTCGCTTAGTTAGTATGTTGTTTCACTCGAGGCCAGTCCACTCTCTGATGTCTTCCCATCCTTATTTTCTGTCTGTCTCTTTGTCTCTCTCCTTGTGCTGTTCCATTTAGGACAGCCTTGGGCAGTCCAGTTGTTCGTGTGACGTGCCCATACCACTTAACTTTGCATCATTTTGCTACAGTCAAGGGGTCTTCATGTGGCCCCTTGGTGTTTTCAATTCTGGTTTTCACTTCTTCATTGGTTATGTGATCTCTCTACAAGATGTCAAGGAGTTTGTCAAAGCATCTTATCATCTCCATTGCCTGTATCCTTCTTTCAATGTCTGCTGTTATGGTCCATGTTTCACATGCGCACAAAAATATGGACACGACCAGGAAACGCATCAGTCTGATCTTGAAGCTGATGGTGGTGTTCTTGTCATTCCTGAGGACTTTTAAGTTTGGTCATTACAGCTGTGGTCTGGGCTATCCTGGAGAGTGCTTCGGACTTTGATCCTTCATCTGATACCATAGCTCCCAGATATTTAAGGCTAAGGATAGTCTCCATTTTCTTGTTATCTGCGGTAATGTCGGTGCTGATGCCTATGGCACTATTTGTCATCAGCTGGGTTTCTCTACACTGCTATGCATGCCAAATTCCGTAGAGGCCTCATCAAGATGATTTACCAAGTTGACCAGCTCTTGCTCTTGTCCAGCTAGGCCAGTGACGTTGTCGGTAACACAAGTGTGTAATAATTGTCCTTGCTTCCAATGCTGACTGTTCCCTGTGGTCTTGAAGTGTATCAGCCATTATTCTCTGTGAGAAGATGTTGCACAGGTTCTGAACCACTATTGGAGTGCGCCAAGGATGTCTGCTCTATCCCACCCTCATCAACATTCATGTTTGCTGTGTGCAATGCCTATGTTCCCATAACGCAGGCTCTATTCGCTGAATAGCAAGACATCAGAGACCTCAGCCTCCCTAAGAGCCAGCATATTGAAGGCGGCGCCCATCTCCTCTCCCTTACTACGTTACTTTCCCACGTACCTAAAGAGGGCAGATACTCATTTACAGCTGGGTGAATTGGTGGGGACTGTACCGAAGCCATGGAGCACGAACAGTCACCCATCCACAAAACGACCACGCTCAACACTGCTTAGAAAACCTTAGCTTGGGCAGAGCGAGTGCTCTATAACCACTTAACTATCCCCTTCCCTGAATACCACCACAGCTAGCTGTAAAAACAACAAACCAACCAACTTAACTCCACACAACACTACTGCTTTCTTACCTGATTGTTGTGGGCAGGTGGAGAAGAAGAAGCTGGAGCAACTGGTGCACGAAATGGAAATCAAGCTGAACGAACGCGTGAAGAAGATCGAGCGTCTGGAAAAACAGCTGGGAGTCATGCAGCGCTCTCTGAACTCCACCACCAACAAGGTGGTCTCTATGGAGGCTCAGATGCTAAAGATGCAGCAGCAGATAAACACACATCGCTGCCGGCGGTTCCCCGGCTGCAGCTGTGACGGCTTCTTCGCAGCATTCTGTACGAGTGGCGTCGCCCGTGAGGCATAACCTTACCGGCCCTGTTGGGAATGGTCAGCAAGAAGACAGGGGGTCACCCTCCCCGAAGCATCATACCGACTCTCTAGGGTTGCCTCCCATACAGCTGAATTCACCCCCGGGAGGGGGCAGAGTGAGTGCGCGTGGTGCCGGTGGTGTCGGTGGCGGGGCCAAGTGCAATTTCCCGCCAAAATGGTGAACGAATGTGGCCAGTGGAGACTAGGCCTATAATATCGTCAGCAATGTGATTGGGGCGGGGTGGGGGGACGGAGTTTGGGGGGGAGTGAGGGAGAGGGTTTTTTTTGTCTCTTTGTTTTCTATTGTTTATTGTTGATTTTTTTGGGGGGGGTACCTTCTTTTTTTTTTTAGGGGGGTGGGGGGGTGGGGTGAGGGGTGTTGTTTGGTTGGTTTTTTTTATTTGTTCTGCTTTATTACAGTATCTTTTGTTTAATTGTTTCATTATACTTGTTCTTTTTTTTCAGTAGTAGATATAAATACTGTGTTGCAGCTTGGCTATTGACATACTGATGTTCTTAGCAATCATTGATGCTATTCTTTTCAGTCTTTCTTCTGTGTTGTTGTTGCTCTTTTCTCATTAAAAAAAAAACACGCAAGTATAAACAGATTTGGAAAACGTGTCTGCAATGTAATTTATTCTACAGACAATAAGTTTATCTGCCATCGACATCAGAGCTCAGAACTCCAGCATCCGTGTTTCAATTTTGAAAAGGAAAAGTAAATACTACAGCTTTAACATGAGATAACTTTGATGAATGAATAATAGTTGGATAGATTACTAAGTGAATCGATCAATC
>CM060320.1:24584991-24587491 GCA_030674155.1 Stramonita haemastoma
TGTGTGTGTAAGCGCGCGCACGCTCGCACGCACACGCTCGCACGCACACGCACGTGTGTATGTTCCCAATGTGTGTGTGTGTGTGTGTGTGTGTGTGTGTGTGTGTGTGTGTGTGTGTGTGTGTGTGTGTGTAAATCTATTCCGTGTGTAGGTATGCGTCTCCTGATAGTTTATGCTAAAAGACTTTCACGGCATAAGCCCAACTATTGTAGCCTACCTATGTCATGGGTTTTCACACAGCTTTTTACTCTGAATTGAATGAATCTTTTTCAGGTGTTTTTTTTGCTGTATTACGTCAAAGCTCAAACAGCACGGCTAGGCTTTCTTTTTTGGTTTATTTTTTCTTTATTTATTTTCTTCCCCTTTTTCTTTCTCTCTTCAAACTATTCAGAGTATTGATCGCTCTGAATAAAACGCTCAGTTGCTGTTTTTTTTTTAATTTCTATCTTTTTTTTTTTAGCTATTATATTCAATTTGTTCTGAATATTGATTGAAACTCCGAATGTAGATTTTGCAAGTGCTTTGTACCATCATTGTAGACTGTGTCACTGAAGTCGCTTTAAAAAAAGTTGTTTTTTTTTTTTTTTATCATTCAATATTTGTTCCTGAATATTGATTGAGCACTCCGAATGTAAGATTTTGCAAGTGCTTTGCTGCTATCATTGTAGACCTGTGTCACTGAACGACACATAACTTGCCAAGTATTTTTTGTAATTGAAAAAAAACAACTTTACTTTGCATTGCAATGTTGAGCGACAGATAGCATTACAAGAGCCACTGGGGTTCCTTTTGCTCAATGTTTTGAACGATTTATCACAGTGTGTCCTGGGTGGAAGGGAGGGGGAGGGAGGTTGATAGGTGGTAGGGGTGGGGGTCGTGGTGGTGGGGGTGGGGGTCGTGGTGGGGGTGGGGGGTGGGGTGTTGTGGTGGTGGTGGGGGGTGGTGCGTTTGTTATATGTGCTATGCAGGTGGTGTGTTTGATTTTGGTCAATAGCTATTATATAATTTGTGCGTTTTGTAGGCATGTGGGGTGGGTCAGAGAGAGAGAGAGAGAGAGAGAGAGAGAGAGAGAGAGAGAGAGAGAGAGAGAGAGAGAGAGAGAGAGAGAGAGGAGAGAGAGAGAGAGAGGGAGTTGAACCTAATCATGCGACTGGACATGTATGTTCAGTTTTTTTTGTTTGCTTGGTTTTTTTTTTGGGGGGGGAGGGGGGATCTTGCTGCTGATCTTTCATAAATCATGTTATTCTAAACAGAATGTCCACACATTATTGTTGTGGTTTTTTTTTTCCACAAACCGTTGGAACTGTCTCATCCTAATAAACCAAGCGGATGTTTTTTAATGATTTTTTTTTCACAAACCGTTGGAACTGTATGGCCCAATAAACTAAGCAATAATTATGAGTGAGTGATACAGAATGTTTTCTGGAATGTTTTTGTTTCTTCACGTACGGTTCAAACCTGTGTTGTGTGTGTGTGTTGGGTTAGGTGGTGTGTGTGTGTGTGTAGTGTGTGTGTGTGTGTGTGTGTGTTGGGTTAGGCTGGTGTGTGTGTGTGTGTGTGTGTGTGTGTGTGTGTGTGTGTGTGTGTGTGTGTGTGTTGGGTTAGACTGGTGTGTGTGTTGGTGGGGGGGGGGGGGGGGGCCACGCACGCACACACCCACTGACCCTCACTGATTTCTCTCTCTCTCTCTCTCTCTCTCTTCTCTCTCTCTCTCTCTCTCTCTCTCTCTCTCTCTCTCTCTCTCTCTCTCTCTCTCTCACGCGCGCGCGCGCGCGCACACACACACACACAGAATTTGAAACTTATCACCACCTTCACCAGTACCACCATCACCACCACCATTCTTCATCTCTTCCTCCTGCAACTTCTACCCCCCTTTCCTCTTCACTGCCTCTTTTGGCACAAACATACTCGCGCGCGCACGCACGCACACACCCACGAACACACGCACACACAAGGCAACCACGCACACACGAGCGCACGCATACACACACACACATACACACACACACACACACACTCAAGCACGCACGCATACAACACACACACAACACACACACACACACACTCAAGCACGCACGCGTGCGTGTACATACACACACGTGCGCACACGCACGCACGCACGCACGCACAGCACACATGCATAGCCTACACCATGCACACTAGCATAAGAATCGAACCGTATTCAAAGAAAATTTCTACAGACTCTCACTTGAAGATATCTGACTACACTTCCCTCTGCTGATGTCACGACCTTGATGAAAGTGAAGGTCAGCCAGAGAGGAAAAAGGTCACCGCCTTTCAGTCCAGAGAATCAGACATAAATAATGCAGTGATGTCATAGGGAAAAAAACAACTACATCAGCAACAACAACAAAGACAGTCACAACAACAAAAAAGCAAAACAGACAAACTTTCTTCACAATAAGCCTACCTGGCGCCACCGGCTTGCATCAGAATTCATATAGGCAAAGAGATATAATTTACTGTAAAAAAAAAC
>CM060320.1:24592491-24602491 GCA_030674155.1 Stramonita haemastoma
ATGTAAAAAAGCACAAGAGTGCTTATCCCACTATCCTCAATATAAAAGAATAAATCAATCAATCAATCAATCAATCAAATCAATCTCTCTCTCTCTCTCTCTCTCTCTCTCTCTCTCTCTCTCTCTCTCTCTCTCCTCTCTCTTCTCTCCTCTCTCTCTCAGTCTGTCAAAACCAGCCCAACTTTGTAGGCTGAAAATCCTGCCATGACAATCTAGATGAGAGTGGTCTGGTAGACGATACTATAGTCATGGAAATGCCATTATAAATAGATTGACCCAGCCTAGCCCAGCTCGTTGAATTATGCAAAGGCAACAAAACTTTCAGCCAGGTGGTGGTGGCTGAGGGAGTGTGTTTCTGTCGGCCAGAATTGATGGAGCTGAAGGATGGGAGAAATCGATGATTCTGGATCTATAATAGACGCCAAATCAGAACAGGTGTTAATCAGGTGTGACTGTGTGAACAGTGGATTTTTGCCATTTCTGATATGTATGCCGTAAGCACTCATTTTCCAAATTTGAAAGTTTTGGGTGTGTTCGGTTATAAATTTATGTGGTGGTGAGAAAGGAAGAGAGAGACAGAGAGAGACAGAGACAGAGAGAGACTGTGTGTGTGTGTGTGGCACGCGTGTGTATGTGCATGTTTTTGTGTTTGTGTTCCAAATTAGCTGCTTTGTTATGCACCCTTTATTTCCAATCTGTGCTGCTAATTCCGGGTCCACTCCAGAGCCACACCCTGGATTTATTTTTGCCTTGCTGCCGTATTCGGTGATGAAGAGAAAGTTGTATCGATGCTGGCCCATCACAAGGGCCATAACCTGCAGGTCCCTGCTTTGAGCACTCCTACTCCTTCTGATCTCATTTTTGTTGAGGATCAGCAGTGGCTGTTTGCTCTCACAATTTGTAATCAAAGTCACCTGTATCATTAAAACCTAAGAGACAAGGACTCATGATCATCTTGTCTTAACCTCCTTACTGCGCTGTTGACGAACAGCGTTCGTCATAGACACTGTCACAGCAATGCTCTGTTGACATGTCGCTGGTCGTCATGATTCAGTGCTCTCTCTGTTTCGTCTAGCATGTGCCTGAGCAAAATATGATAGCAGCAAAAAGGTTAAAGTGATACATAGTGTCTATAGTCTGTGATGTGCAAAGTTTACTCTTGAAACCATTCATAGTTTATAAGAGCAAAAAAGTCAGAACACACCACTTGAGTGTTTGGCAGAAGAATTTTTCAGTGTATTTATAGAACTTTCTTCAGGCTAAAAAGTTGGCCAACACCATATACATATACAGTCTCAGGTTTTCATTTTTATTTTTTATAAATAATTATTAGAGCACACTTCAGGAGACAAAAATGCTGCTGCTGCTGCTGGTTTATGGTAAAATTAAATATAAAGATCTAACCGTACATGTATGCAAGAAATCTTTCACAAGGTTAGGTAAATTTGACTTATTCAGTTTTTGTTCATGTTAATTTAACTTAATATGTTGCTTAGATTAGGGTCTTTGCAGAATTGTAAACTGAAGCCTGATTTATGCACATAGTTGTATTCCACTGTGATACGTAGATTGTAAACTATTTGTAATTAATCAGTGTACCACAAAGGAAAGTATGGCAATCTCTGACGCAGCCTATCATTCAATCTGTGTGTCAGTCTTGGCTCTGCGTGCTCTAAGCACCATCACATTACAAGCTCATCGTGTTTCATTGGTCTTGATGTACGCATCGGTCGCGGCAATAAAACTAAGGCTCCCATTGATCATCCTCTCATTTGTAGGCAGAGGGAGTATCGTCAGTCGTGGAAGAGACCCCTGGAGAGAGCAAAGTGGGAAAGCACCTGAATCATCCATGTCAGAGCTTGTCTAGAGTGGCTGTAATATCCTGGGAAATGAAGAGAGTGATATTGATAAGCCACAAACTAGAGGGGTGGGTTGGGGGTGAAGAAGGCAAGAGAGAAACGGGGGGTGGGGAGTGGGGAGAGACAGAGAGGGTGGAGAGAGAGAGGGGGAGAGACAGAGAGAGAGAGAGGAGGGGGAAAGAGAGAAGAGAGAGAGAGAGAGAGAGAGGAGAGAGAGAGAGAGAGAGAGAGAGAGAGAGAGAGAGAGAGAGCATTGGATTCCTTTCTGTAAGATTGCACACACGTTATTTAAAATCCCATAAAAAGCATAGGGGGTTTTGGTGGTGGTGTTTTGTTTTTTTTACCCTGGAAGCTAGTACCAAGAGTACATTTGCTATGGGCTCACTAGGAAGACTGAGGTCATACAGTAGAGCATCATCCATTTTACATATCTTTGTGATTTGGAGAGTGTTGTAATATTTCTTGAAACACGCTGTAAGTGTTGATAGTGTATTCCCTGGGGCATGGTTAAAATTGGAATATATTTTATGATGGGAGATGTATAGTAGTAGTTTAGTTGAATGTTTTCCTAGGTGATGCATCCCTGTATCCTTATTATTGTTATTTCATCGTCATCATCGTTGACCGTCATGCAATAAAAAGAAATCGTCTCTGATGTGGTAGCCCTGTTGCTTCAGTTTTATGGTGACCTCAGTTAAGTTTTCCGTTTGACTCTGTGTCTGTGGTGAGTTGGAGTCAGGCTACAGGGTCAAAGGTGTCAAGGCCTACAGGGTCGATGGTTCATGGGAGATGGCTATCGGAAGGCCATTGTGCTGGCACGCCTCTTTAGGTGGGTGTCTCGTTAAGTTTGGTTCAGCAACAAGCTAATGATAAGTAATATTGTCACCCGTCTGGGGACGGCACAGTAGGTGCATCTCATATATGTTAGCAAAGGACAAGGGCACTATCAGGCACCGCTAAAGGAACACCAGCGGCTGTGCAGGGCCCTTATGGTTGGTGGCCTCCTGGGTGGTGTAATTTTGAAGTAAGCTCACCATAGACTTCTGCCCTTGTATCAGGATTCAACATGATGAGCCTGGGTATGGTTGGGTGGTGAGATCAGAATGAGTGTGTTAGAACTGCAGGACCGAAACATCACAGAAAATGAAGCAGCAAAAAAAACAAAACCACACACACACACACAAAAAAAAAACAAAAAAAGGAAATTCCCCCCCAACCCACCAAGCTTAAAATACATGCACACCCCTCCACCCAAAATAGAGAGTGAGAGGGTTGATGGAGGGAGGGAGGGGGAGAGAGAGAGAGAGAGAGAGAGAGAGAGAGAGAGAGAGAGAGGAGAGAGAGAGAGAGGGGCACGATTTTTATAATAAAGAAAAGGCCAAAGTGCCATTTCAGAAGAGGATGTTCTTTATTAGTCTGAAACAAATTAATAAAAATTCATCATAGATAGAAATAAAATCATGTGTTAACAAAGAAAATTTTCTTGACATTTTCTCAACGCAGCAGCGTTGATCATTTTATGACATTTTGTCTGCTCTGTGTGGTGTGTGTGTGTGTGTGTGTGTGTGTGTGTGTGTGTGTGTGTGTGTGTGTGTGTGTGTGTGTTTGTGTGTGAGAGGTGTGTGTGTGTGTGAATGAGAGGAGAGAGAGAGAGAGAGAGAGAGAGAGAGAGGAGAGAGAGAGAGAGAGAGAGAGAGAGAGAGAGAGAGAGAGAGATTCAGACAGACAGATTCAGACAGACAGACAGACATAGTTCTTAAACTGTTTTTTCATGTTTTTTACTCTTCTAATTGTTAAAAAGGAAAATCAGATTTGTTTTTATAGTTAAAGCACTCAAGTCATTTATTGGTCTATGGGTATTACATCCAGCTGTGCAGTAAGAGGGTCTTGGGTTTGAATCCTGTCTAAAGCTGGACTAATTTTCCCTCAAACACCAATTCATAAATTGTGGTCTGTTTGTTAGTCTTTGAGAAAAGATAATAAACAGTATAATACATAATAAGTGCACGTAAAAGGACCAGTGGCATTAAGAGAGTTGAACTTGCAATGCAAAATTTTGTAGGGTGCTTTCAAAGGCCAACAAACAAGTAATGCTTGCAGTATGAAGAAAACGGTGACCAGTACCTAACTATGTCATTGCTCGTTACTTGGAACAGCTTGAATTTGGCATAGAAGATTATAATTATTGGACATGGCTCAGACTGCTACAGAGTACAGTTTGTGCAAAGCAGTGTAATACAATAGATATAGTTAAGTATAATCAAAGCAACAATACAGTACAGTACAGTGCAATTCAGTGATCAATAACTTACAGTATGAGTATAGTGCAACACAATTTACATTGCAGAGCAGAGAATAGAAGGTTAGTATATTGATGTACAATGCAGTGCAAACATACACTTCAGTGACATTCAGTATATCATTAAGTGGCAACCATCCCTGAAATGACAATATATCAAATGTGCCACACAGTTACTAGTAACAGACAGCCATGTAATCAGCCATCTGTGCATTATCTTTGTTGTATATATATTATATATATATATATCAGAGAGATAAATCAATAAGCATATAACATATATTATACACACCATAATGATTTACAGGACATTGTTTGGTCCTTTTTTTCAGAAATAAATGAAAGATTTTCTCTGAAGTTAAGAAGAAGTGGGTGTGTGAGAACCATTTTGTTTTTCTTTGTAAAAGTCTGTTGTTTGTCTCAATCTATCATTCATGTTATTCGGTACATTCATAGTTTAGTATCTTAATTCATATCTATTGAAAAATAACCCACCTCTTCATACCAGTTTGTATTTGTTGATTATTAGAACATTACTATTGATTCATTATGAAAGTAGAGAAAGGCGAGAGAGAAAGAATGGATCTGTGCTGGTTATGAGTTGTGTGTGTGGGTGGGTGGATTGGTGCATGCATTCATGCCTGTGTGTATGCATACATGCATGCATGTGTGGTATGTTTGTGTGCATGCGTGTGCGTGTGTGCATACATGTTCATGTGTGTTTGTGTGTGCATGCATGTATGACTGGGGCTATTATTTCTGTTAATCAATTATCAAGTCTTCTGTCTATAAAATAAACTTTTAACACATCAAGAACAGTTTTTATTTGTTTGGGGTTTTTGTTTTGTTTTTATGTGGATCGGCTACAGCTGTGGGGTTCACCAGTGGTGAGATTTTGCATGTGACGCTTTTTGCCCACCATCCAGGTCTCCGCATTTTGACTTCAGGGAAAGAACAGTTTAATTTGATATAGCAAGTATTGAAATTACAGTCAAGCTTCAACACAATTTCAGAAAATTCTTGCATTCATGTCACCCACCCACTTTCACCATATAGTTTTGTCAATTCTTGCACAATTTCTACTTAAAACGCCCATGCTTTTTTTCTTTTTTTTTTCTTTCGATCTTTAGTTTAATTTGACATAGCAATATTCAATTGACAGTCAACGTTCCATTACAATTTCAGAAAATTCATGCATTCATGTCACCCACTCACTTTCACCATATATAGTTTTGTCAATTCTTGCATAATTTCTACCTAAAACACCCCATGCTTTTATTTTTCTGTCGATCTTTCCGACATATTGAGCGAGCGGCAACTCACAGCTGCAGTGGTGGGCGTCAGTGGAAAGTGGATGCAGTGTAATCATGACCAGGCCGACAGCTGGGTCACGGCAGTGACTCCATAGATCATCCCCGAAATACTGCTGCGGGGATCAATTATGCAGACACTGTCCCCCGAAGACTGCTGAGATCTGCTTGAACACAGATTATTCATGAATCAGTCAGTTACACTGGTGTAACTGATGTGGGTGTGGAGGGGGCTGGGTGCTGGTTATATCATGGTCATGATGGCAACTAGGCTTTTTTGTTATGAAAGGCAGCTGTCTGATTTTGTGTTGTTTGTTTCAGTTTGGTCACCTAGATCTGTGTAAGTTCACCTAGTTCAATTCACCAAGATGTAATAATAATGATAATACATGGAATTTATATAGCGCTTTATCTTTTAAAAACAAAGCGCTTGCATTCGACCCATACAACACACAAGCAATGGACAACAATTTATAGTTTTAGCAAATTCGAATGTACACACACACGCACATGTAAGCTGGCAGTTCACCTTATGTAATGCTGCAGTATTAGTTAGGTTTCATTTTTTTAAAAGGAAGTGTTCATTTTGTTTTATTTATTTCAAAATTTATTTTATATTATTTTTTAATGAATGTTAAAAACTTCCTTTTTAAAGGCCGCTTTGATTTTGTTTAAGTTTCATATTTGTGTGTGCCGTCTACAAAATAATACAATAAAAACTAGGGTTCACATCAAATGCTGCCTTTATTCTGGTATATACATTATCTTATTTCATCTTCTGTCAGACTGGTTTATTACAGCTTGATTTTCTTGTATTGATTGCATTCTGCTTTGTTTACAGCAGTGTTCTGTTGTTTTTTTTATATTGAAGAAGACATCGAGATTTTTTGTGTTGCCTTCCTGTTTTTTGTTGTTGTTTTTTTTTGCTTTTTTTATTTTTTATTGAAGAAGACATCAAGAGTTTTTGTGTTGCCTTCCTGTTTTTTGTTTTTGCTATGTCGAAGAAGACATCAGAGAGTGATGCAGGAGGAAGAGACGGATAGTGTTACATGCACTGTCATGGCTGTCATGCAGTGTGCGTAGGGTGCAGTACAGTGTGGCTGCTGTTGTTGTGTAGTCTATTTGCTAATAAAGTGTATCACTGTTGTTGTGTAGTCTATCTGCTAATAAAGTGTATCACTGTCACTGTTGCTGTGTAGTCTGTCTGCTAATAAAGTGTATCACTGTCACTGTTGTTGTGTAGACTCTATCTGCTAATAAAGTGTATCACTGTCACTGTTGTTGTGTAGTCTATCTGCTAATAAAGCGTATCACTGTCACTGTTGTTGTGTAGTCTATCTGCTAATAAAGTGTATCACTGTATCACTGTCACTGTTGTAGTGTTAGTCTATCTGCTAATAAAGTGTATCACTGTCACTGGGTGGGAATATGTCAGCAATCTGCTGCTGTAGTCAAGTTGAGCCAGCCCAGCCATGTCAACTGCTGGATGGATTGTGACATTTTGTCTGCTTTATTGGGATTTATACTAGACTAGGGGGAAAAAAAACTGAGGTTGAATGTGATGGATAGATCTATGTGCTGTATCTGTTTCAGAATGTGTGTGTGTGTGTGTGTGTGTGTGTGTGTGTGTGTGTGTGTGTGTGTGTGTGTGTGTGTGTGTGTGTGTTGATTTTGTTTCTGTCTGCCTGTCTGTCACATTCCGTGTCTGTCTGTCTGTCTGTCTGTCTGTCTGTCTGTCTGTCTGTCTGTCTGTCTGTCTCTCTCTCTCTCTCTCTCTCTCTCTCTCTCTCTCTCTTGCTTCCCCCACCCCCTTCCTTCCCTCCCTCCCCCCCCCTTCCTTTCCTTCCTCCCTCCTACAGTGCCACATTGCAAACATGAAGTCAAATTAATCATAATGTACATGTATGTATACCTGTATAACCACATATTTATGCATAGACACATGCGTGCATGCATGTGCTGTCGCATGCACACATACACACACACCGCACACACATGCAATGATGCATACACACATGCACATGCGCACACTCACTCACATATATATATATGCACACACTCACTCACTCACTCACTCACTCACTCACTCACTCACTCACTCACTCACTCACTCACTCACACACACACACACACACACACACACCACACGCACACACACACACAGAGTGTCTGAATTTGTTGACCCAGGTTCGATTCCCGTTCGAAGAGATTTTTCTCCTGGAGTTAACATCAGTGCTGACTCCACTCTCCCCAAAAGTCCTTCGGATGAGACTATAAACAGAGGCCCTGTGTGTGAACGCACGCAGAACATCTTGTAAACACATAAAATCCTGTACCGCTTTTCGTAAGAGTAGGCCATCGTATGCCAGTAGGCCATCGTATCCCATTATCCTTGATATAAAAGAATAAGATAAATAAAAAAAACAAAACACACCAACACGCACGTGCGCATGCATGCATGCTAGCACGCTCGCACGCATTCACACACACACTCACACATCGATGCATACTGTACTATACAAGAACGTGTGAATACAAACCAAGCTTGCACAGCTGCACGCTTGACAGGCGTTATTTGCTCACTTCGCACTTTAGCATATTTTGATTTTTTATTCATTTTTTTCTCTGGTGTTTAAATTCCTTTTTATCAGATCTCTCTAGTTCTTCTGTCACATCTTATCTAACATTTTCTTAGTTATAGACCCAGGGGATGAACTTTTTGACTTCATAAGTGAAGCGCGTGTATCGTTAGTCACTATTGTCACCATAAGAGAGGTGTAAATCATTAGGCATTATTGTCATTGTAAGGAAAGTGTAAATCATCAGTCATTATTGTCATCAGACATTAAGGAAGCGTAAAGGTAAAACATTGGCCATTATTGTCTTCATAAGGGAAGAGTAAATTATTAGCTATTACTGTCTTTGTAAGTGAAGCGTAAATTATCAGCCATTATGCACTGCACCTGTAGTCTCGGTAAGGAACAGTATGTTATTACTTTAGTCGTTGTGACAACAGCTGTCTCCACGCAGTGTTCACAGTCAGTCAGCTGTGTTAAGAGTGATGTACTGTTGGGGAACTGGCAGTTAATTATATATACTTGTAGTACTTATTATGATGAAAATCTTTGGAGCTTTATAGGCTTTGTTGTGAATACTGTAGTCTTTTTTTTTTTAAAGGGTGAGGGAGGGGGGGGGGTGTATTTTTTTGTTATACTTTGTCATCAGTCTTGTACTGTTTGTGGCAGGTTGGGGTTTTTTGTTGTTTGTTGGGGTTTTTTGTTGTTTGTTGGGGTTTTTTGTTGGTTTTTTTTGGTTTTTTGTCAGTTTTTTTTTTTTTTTTGGGGGGGGTTGTGTTTTTAAAGGGAGCTATTAAAAAAAGATTTATTTAGCTATTGATCATAATGATAGTAGTTATTATTGTCATCATCATCATCATCATTCATCATCATCATTCAACATCATCATCATTGTTAATTAAGTACTATTAAAAGTGGTGTCATTATCATTACTTATTGTAGTTTTTGGTTGTCTCTTTTGTTTTATGACAAGCCAGTACTGGTCTCCTCACACCATTTATTCAAATCTTGCCTTGAATAAAGCTACATCCAAGTTTAACCTGTTGCGTATTTAGAGTCAGAAATTCAAGAGAGCTGTAATTGTTAACCTACCCTGGATCTATCATCCACTAAGCTAACTTTTTAACAACCCTCTAGTAATCAGGGATCCATACTGAGTGAGGTAGCTGTACCAGGGTGATAATGTTCACCATCCTTTTCTGATGATCTGTCCCTTGAATCTTCAGATTATGTTATGAGCTTATCATATCAATATGCTAAAGTGAAGGGAAAACCAAAACGGAGTTCACATCTAAAAGAAGGGTGATAGGAGCTGCTATATCAGATGCAGTAAGCATTTAAACTTTTTTAATTTTTTATTTAAAGATCAGTGATAATGATGTAGCTGATTGTTGTGTATAGATGTATGAAATTTGAACTTTGTTTGAGACTAAATGATAGGGTTGTGCTCAAAATTTCCATTAAATCATGTATTCTAATATCACTCGGGCCAGAGAGATACAGATACCTACAGACTGTGTTGGCTGATTCACTCTGTGCAGGTTTTATATTTTACAAAGGCACATCAGTAAAGTGGATGTTGCTGGATTGTGTAATCCCTGTCTTCCCAGTTGCACCATTTTGCAAGTCAGGAGAGTACTAGTAGCTGATCATCAGAACTGGAAAAAAAATCCCCAAAACTGATGATGGAGATTTGAACCCACAATCCTTCAGCTCAGCCTTTCACCCACTGCACACTCAGCTGAGCACAGGAAGGAAAGGTCTGAACTACATGTATACAAACCTTCAACCTCCCAGCTTTTAGGAAGCAGCCTTAACCACTACACCACGGCAGCTGATTTTCGTTTTAAATCGTATTGCTTGCTGCTTAGTAGTTTATTGCATCCCATTTCCTTTTTTTTTGTGTGTGTGTGTCTAAAAAGAAAGCCATCAGGTCACAAAGGAAGCAAAAGGGGA
>CM060320.1:24604991-24637491 GCA_030674155.1 Stramonita haemastoma
GTTCAGAACACAATCCTATCAGGGCATGGGGGGAAGGGGGGGGGAAGGCTGGGTGGACATTGCTATTGATCACCTTTGTTGTGCGGGATGGCTCTTTTGTTACTGGCCTCATTGCCATGTACCTTGCAATCTGCACTTATCCAGAGGCTTGACAGCAGGGGGGAAAAAGACTAGACCCAAAATGAATGGAAGAGGAAGAGAGGGGGAGGGGGGAGAGATGGAGGGAGAGAGAGAAAAGAGAGAGAGAGACAGACAGACAGACAGACGGATAGACAAACAGATAGACTGAAATAGAGGGGAGAGAGAGAGAGACAGAGCAGACAGACAGACAGACAGACAGACAGACGGAGACAGACAGACAGACGGATAGACAGACTGAGAGAGAGGGAGAGAGAGAGAGAGACTGAAAAAGGGAGATAGAAAGGGGGAGAGAGTGAGAGAGGGAGGGCGAGGGTAGAGGGAGAGAGACTATGAGAGAGAGAGAGAGAAAGAGGGAGAGGGATGGAGGGAGAGAGATAGAGTAGAGAGTGAGAGAAGGAAGGGAAAAAGAGAAGACAAAGAGAGACAGAGAGAAAGACAGAGAGAGAGAGACCTGGTTGGGGGTGGGGGGGACATGTAGGACTGACTGGGAGAGAGATGGAGTGAATGATTGAGTAATTTGTTATAGGTGGGATGGATGGATGGAGGGGTGAGTTATTCATTTTCATTACAGCCCGGAGATGGAATGAGGTATTAATTTGTTACAGACAGAAAGATGGAGTGATTATTGATTTGATATATATTAATGGAATGAGCAAGGTGTTTGTAGCTAGAGCTGGCGTGAGTTTAGTTATTTGCATGTTTGAAAAAGTGGAAGGCGAAAGGAATTTAAACTTCTGTTTTTATCAGTAGTTCTACCCCACTATAAGTCACAACTGTACATGTTTGCCAAGTTGAAAAAATGCATATAGGGTGTATCAGAATGATTTTGCAGTTTGGTAGGGATTTTTTCCCCCGCTTGTTTCCTTTGACTTTGATTTTTAAAAAAGAAAGAACATCAATTAACAACAAATGAAAGAAAAAGAGTTTCTTTGCAGAATCAAGCGATTATTCAGACAAGCTGCTAAGCTACCTGGTTGCAGGATTTTCCTCAGAATTAATAGTCTACTTTATTCTTTACAGACTTTTGACAGTCCCCCCCCCCCCCCCCTCCCCTTCTTCTGCTCTCTCTATACCCTTCCCTATAAGCCTTAGTTTTTAACGAGTGTGCATGTATATAAAACATCATGCACACACTCAAGCCTGTTATGGCAAATGCTCTGGATGATACGAAAGAACCCACTGTACTATACTATACTATACATAATACACAGTACAAATATATAAAACATGCACACACTGAAGCCTGTTATGGCTAATGCTGTGGGTGATATGAAAGAACCCACTATACTATAGATTATACGCACTACACCAGCCCTGAGTGTAATTCTGGGGATGCTGCATGCACCTACAGAAATGCCAGCTCTCAATATTCATGACAGTCATGTGCCAATGCCCAGGTCTCAGCAAAGTTTTATTTTCTTCTTCTTCATTGAATGCTAAGACAGCAACTATCATTGCCTTTTCATGAGCGAAAAGGCGACATACTGCTGTCAAGCGACTGACCAGTCAGAACCAGCACATCCAACATGGGCATTGAAGAGAATTGTTATCATTTAACTTTGAGTTTCTGGAAAAATGAGGCAGGCGAATGGACCAACAAAACAAAAAATAGACAAGAAGGAGGTGATAGGAAGAAAAGAACAATGCAGAAAAAGGAGAGGGATAGAAAAGAGGGAATTGCTACCACATAATTTCCAGAAGGTGGGGATGCTATTTATAGACTGACAGGTTTCCAGTGTCCCCGAGAGAGAAAGCTGTTTTGAGTCAGGTGATACTGTCCGTGCATCTCTTTCTATTTGCCTCATATTCAGCATCCCCAGTCACCACCCTCCCTCTTCTGTCTGTCTGTTCTGTCTGTCTCTGTCTCTCTTTCTGCTGTTCTCTGTCTATCCTCTCTCTCTCTGTCTCTGTCTGTCTGTCTTGTCTGTCTGTCTGTCTGTCTGTCTCTCTCTCTCTGTCTTCTGTCTGTCTGTCTCGTCTGTCTGTCTGTCTTCTGTCTGTCTCTGTCTGTCTCTCTCGTCTCTCTCTCTCTCTTCTCGTCTCTCTCTCTCTCTCTCTCTCTCTCTCTCTCTCTCTCTTCTTTCTCTCTCTCTCTCTGTGTCTCTTTCTCTGTGTCCATCTCTCTCTTCTCTCTCTCTGTCTCACTCTTCTCTCCTCTGTCCCTCTCTCTCTCTTCTCTTCTCTGTGTCTGTCTGTCTGTCTGTCACTGTCTTCTCTCTGTCTCTGTCTGTCTGTCTGTCTGTCTGTCTGTCTGTCTCTCTTCTTTTCTTCTTCTGTCTTCTCTCTCTCTCTCTCTCTCTCTCTCTCTCTCTCTCTCTCTCTCTCTCTCTCTCTCTCTCCTCTCTCTCTCTCCTTTCCTCTTTCAATCCCCCCTCCCTTTCTCTCTCTCTTAGTCTCTACCTCCCGCTGTCAAGCCTCTGGATAAGTGCAGATTGCAAGGTACATGGCAATGAGGCCTGGTAACAAAAGAGCCATCCCGCACAACAAAGGTGATCAATAGCAATGTCCACCCAGCCTTCCCCCCTTCCCCCCATGCCCTGATAGGATTGTGTTCTGAACCAGAGGAAATCTTATATAGAAAATAATAGCACACTGCTGGATGGATGGCTGCATTAGCCTCCCTCCCTCTTCCAGCAAACAGGCTGGTGAAAAACGCAGTGGATGATGTGTCTGAACAGTACACTTCCCTTGTTTCCTGCGCTGCTAAATGAATCTGCCTGACCTCACCGAGGTCCACCACTCCAGTGCCCAGTTCTTTGCTGATGTCATTAAGGGCTGAGTTCTTTGCTGATGTCATTAAGGCTGAGTTCTTTGTGATGTCATTAAGGGCCTTGCGATGATTCTTTGCTGATGTCATTAAGGGTGAGTTCTTTGCTGATGTCATTAAGGCTGAGTCTTTGCATCATTAGGCTGAGTTTCTGCTGATGTCATTAAGCGGGCGACTTAGGGAGGAGGGCATCGTCAGGGCTGGAGGGGTCTGGATGGGATTGCCTTCCTGTCGTGGCCGCCACCGCCCTGATCAAAGTGACTGGTGGAAATCCCCATTAGCTGCTGTCTCTCTACACTTTGCCATTTCTTTTTACCTGTGGATGACTGTGTAGTACTAGTGCAATATACAGAATGATGAGAATATATTATGTATTACAGGTGCAGCATGTGTTGAAGTTACTTAGATTTCACACATATGAATTTCAATTAAAAGTATAGAATGTTTAGTGAGATACATGATTCAAACATATTAAAAATTAATGTATAAAAGTTTTAGAGGGGGACCCCCTGGTGACCTCAACAGTGGAGAAATAATCATTATATATATCTATATAGGTTTAAGGAATATTAGTCATTATAAAATTTATGGGTTTTATTTTAGGAAGTATGAGGGATACTTGTATGGAGGTATGCAAGTGGTATGAGTGCATTCTTTTAATTATATAAAGTGATACTGGGCACACAGCTAATAAAAAAATAACAAAAACTTTTTCGCCACAAACACATAAACAGCACAGACTTAAAACCAGCCATATACTACCCACTATTATGTATATATAATATCTATCTATCTATCTATCTATCTATCTATCTATCTATCTATCTATCTATCTATCTATCTATATCTATCTTTTCTATCTATTCTATCTATCTCTATCTCACTCTATCTATCTATATCTATATCTTATATCTATATATAATATTCATATATATGTTTTGTGTGTGTGTGCATGCATGTGTGTGTGTGTGTGTGCAGTGTACACGGAGGTGTTTGGGAGCAAGGTGCCCATCATGGGCCCTCTGGTGATGACCCTTGGAGTCATCATGATCATCCTCGCCATTCGCCAGTTCTTCATCGCCTGGAAACAGCGCAAAAACAATTCATCCACAGATAAGGTGAGATGAGGGTGATGGTGTGTGTGTGTTGGGGGGGGGGGGGGGGGTGGTAGTGTGTGTCGGGAGGGGGTGTGAGGGTGGGGGGGGATGTCGGTGGGTGTGTAGTGTGTTTGTGTGTGTGTGTTCTTGGGGGGGGGGGGGGGGTAGTGTGTGTTCTTGGGGGGATGTTGGTGAGTGTGTGTGTGTATGTGTGTGTGAGAGAGAGAGAGGAGAGTGTGTGTGTGTGTGTGTGTGGTGTGGTGTGTGTGTGTGTGTGTGTGTGTGTGTGTGTGTGTGTGTGTGTGTGTTTTCTTTGGTTTAATGTCTCTTCAGTTAAAATGAAATAAGATAGAAAAAGGATGAAAATCATAATAAAGATCACAAAATTATAATAATGTGAAATTAAAAGCTCTGTGTGTGTGTGTGTGGTGTGTGAGTGTGTGTGTGTGTGTGTGTGTGTGTGTGTGTGTGTGTGTGTGTGTGTGTGTGTGTGTGTAGTATGTATGTGTGTGAAGTATGTAAGTGTATGTGTGTGTGTGTGTAGTATGTAAGTGTATGCGTGCTTGTTTATGTGCAATATACACTGATGTATGATTGTTTGTTATGTACATTTGTACACAGGTGTTTGTGTGTGTGTGTTGTGTGTGTGTGTGTGTGTGTGGTGTGTGCTGTGCGTGCGTGCGTGCGTGCGTGCGTGCGTGGTGCGTGTGTGTGTAGGGGGGGAGGGGGCTGTTTGGAAGGAGTCTTTGTTGTTTTCAGCAGTATTAATTTTACACATGAAAAAGAGAACTCTGCAAGTTTCTTTTACAGCAAGCACACAAAAAAGGGGTAAAAATGACGCAAAAACGATTTACTTCTTTTTTCTTTTTAGAACCAGTATAATTGATTGCTAGAGCTTTGTAAACTGAAACAGACTAAATGGAATTATGAGAGAAAATAAAACACAGCAAGCCTTGCAGTATAAAATGATTTGTGCTAGATAAATATTCATAGCCAGGCATAGGATTTTTGTCAAAAGTTCTTGTCTGGAAAGTATCTAAAAGACAGATCAATATTTTCCTACTGTAAGCGGATAGATGTCTGGTGACAGGAGACATGTGCTCGACTGCTAGACTTTTGAACTCTTGCAAAGTCGTCTAACATGGAGTATACTTGATCGAAGAAAGTGTTCCCTGACTGGAATAAGAAATGAGTCCCCCAAAATACTTAGTTGCTTCAGTGTTATCAAAAGCAAATATCACCCAGGAGAATGTTAAGCCCTGAATGTCGATACTTAGTTGCACACGTTCTTGCCTTTTAAAATTTTTGTTTATTTATTCTTTTTATATTTTATCTATTCTTTTTATATCAAGGATAATGCAGTAAGCACTCATGTGCTTTTTTACATTCAGTCCCCATGTGTGTGCAGTTTTGTAAATCTTGTCATCTGTTCCTACCGGCACACAATGGCCTTCAAGATTGCTTGTATGCATGAATCTACAATCATTTGGTGCGGTATCTAAATTTCCTTCACAGTTTCCAGTTTACCGGAGCTGCTTGATGTGATACAGTAGATTGAATAGTGTAATATAAATTGTTTATAGACCGTTGACAGCTGTAATTTATTCCAGAGTGCTCTCAGAAATAGAAGGGCAGTTGCAATGATTTTTGATGATGCATTTTTTACCAAATGTTATATGATGAGATCACAGTCTGGAAATTGAGATAGGTGACATTTCGTTCCAAAGTTTCCATTCTAAACTCAGTGAACTCTTGTATCCCCTTCATCCATTCTTCATGTTAGCTATTTTATTACTAGATCATAAATAGATATAAGTGTTGATAGTCCATCATTCTATTGATAGACATATATAAAGCAGCAGCAGCAATGCCCTTTTTGTGCCTTTTTGTATGATTTTATTTGTTTTAGGCATTTAAGGGTGTTTTTTTGTCATAGAATTTTATCAGAAGCAATTTTTTCTTGTCATTATATGTGCCTACAGGACTTCGTAATTGGCAGACCTGGGTTTGAATTCTGTTCAAAGGTATACTTTCTTCTGGAGTTAACATTACTGTTGACTCTACTCCTTCCAAATGTCCTTCGGATGGCACTGTAAACTGAGGTCCAGTTTGCAAACTCACACAGAACATCCTGTCCACAGTTAAAACCTGTTCTGCTTTTTGGAAGAGTATGCCATTGTGTGCTGGTGGGAACAGATGACAAAATTGCATACACACGGGGACTGGAGATAAAAAAGCACATGAGTGCTTATTCCATTATCTTTGAAATAAGACAATAAAAGAAAATAAATAAAGATTATACCAGCTTACAGACTACAACCCAGACTACATCTTTAACCTTATACCAAGTAAAAGGGGGAGATTAGCAACCCATGCCCAAGCAATTTTTAGTTTACTGACTCGAAAAGAGGATGACCCAATAAAAAAAATCATAACAGAAAAGCTATAGGGTTCTTTGTATTGAAATTGGGAATGCATGTGGCAGAGTGTGTTTTATTTATCTTACAACAAAAAATAACTCAAAAGTGAAATTTCCTTTGTAATGACTATTTTAACCAGTACATAAAAACAGAAACCAGTTAACGCACTTGACAAGACCCCCCCCCCCCTTCCTTGGTCCTCCAAAACTTTGACCGTCTCTCACTTGAGATTCTTCAGTTTCTTCCATTTAATTTTCATTGTCGATCGAAGTTTCATCTTCATAACTTTTCAAACATTGTGTTCTACTGTGATGTCATAATGAAAATGAGAATGTCTCATTTGCAGTAGGATACATGTCAAGATCTGGTGGAATGAAGGCATTAAAGACAGCACAACGCATTTTTGCTCATATGACAGACAATCGTTGCTTTCAGAGGGATCGACAAAGAAGAAGAACTGACAGTGATTGCTGTGGTGCTGAATGTTGCAGACGGATCCTGCTCCAGCCGACGATGAAGACATGCCGTGTGACAGTATGCTAGAAATGGAGACGTGGGATGGGGAAAAGCCGGCGTATCTTCAGAACAAGTAAGTGACCCCCACACTCTGTGCACATTGAAAAGAGAAGGGGACAACTTAACACACTTCCAGAACTGGTTCTGTAATATAACTTTTAAAACATGAGTAAAAGAGGCAGACTAGTGATAACAGTGATGATAATAATGGTTATAATGTAGTATAGAGTTTATATAGTGTTATACCCAAAGTCGGAATGTGGCTACCTTAATGATGGGTAAAAACGGTCGCATACACAAAATCTCACCATTGATGAACATTGGAATTCTAGCAAAGGAAGACAAAGAAAAAACGCTATAACTCTGAATCTTGTAAAGCAAACGAACCAAAGCACATGCATTCAAATAATTTGCATTCTTGCAATCATTCCTGAATAGTATCAACAAATAATAAAATATATTTACACACATATGCATTCACTCGTGCATGTGCGCGCGCACACGCACACACACACACACACACACACACACACACACACACACACACACACCACACACACACACACACACACACACATACACACACACACACACACTTCGGATGAGACTATAAACCGAGGCCCTGTATTTTTTACACATTACACAACTGAACAATACATCCTACGTTAAAACCTTTCACCCTAACATGGCTCTTTCCTCCTTCCTGTCCACAGCGCACACACACGCACGCACTCACACACACACACACACACACACACACACACACACACACACACACACACACACACACACACACTCACACACACACACTCACACACACACACACACACACACACTCACACACACACACACACACACACACACACACACACACACACACACACACACACACACACACACATTATCCATTATCCTCGATATAAAAGAATAAAATAAATGAAATAAATAAAACACACAAACACACACACACACACACACTTCGGATGAGACTATAAACTGAAGCCCTGTGTTTTATTTATCACACATTACACAACTGAACAATACCTCCTACATAAAAACCCCTTTCACCCTAACCTGCCTCCTTTCTCTCTCTCTCTCCGTGTCCCACAGCTTACAGACCAACTACTACGAGCCGCCCTGCAAGCTGAGCGACAACATCAACTGCAACTTCACCGTGCCCTCCTGCACCTTCATCACCACCACCACCACCAACGTCATCATGCCCCCCTACTGCCAGCCTTCCATCCTGCCCGCCCCGCGCCTGGCTCCAGCCCCCATCTCCACCCCCACCCCGGCCCTACCCCACCCCCACCCCCAACCCTACCCCCAACCCCAACCCCACCCCCAACCCCAACCCCACCCTCAACCCCAACCCCCAGCCCCTTCCACCGAGGTTGCTGCAGAACACCAGTTAGAACCTCCGCTCTCACCAGCAGCGGCAACAACTGCGGAAGCAGCCCCTAAGATGAAATCATGTTGCGACCTGAGCGCTATGGCAAGGTCAGGGTCGATGGAAGCCCCGAACCCGCGGCCGGTGATTCGCTACAGCCAGGGTCAGCTGGAGTTAATAGACAAGGAGGCGGCGGCCAGAGGGAGGACGTCCCCTACGTTAGTGGCCAGCACGCCCAGTCACCAGTCCCTGGGGGAGCGGAGCACCAGCCCCCACGAGCGCATCAGTCACAAGAGCCTCAGCTTGTCCATCGAGAGAACTGACATCCTGGAGACCATTTAAGAGTCCCTTCCCTCCTCCCACCTCCCACCCCTCCCTTCTTGTGGGGGCTGGGAGCTGTCAGTCTTCGTGGGTTGCTTGGGTTGTTTTTTTTTTGGTGTGTGTGTGTATGTGTGTGTGTGGAGTAGCACCTCTGCACTAGTACAGTATTGAACAGCCTGTGTGGAGAGTGAGCGTCTCGTGTAACTTTTGTACTTGCTGAACATTTTCTCCATTTTTGGGGGGGGGGGAGAGGTGGTTAGGGGGGAAGTGGGGGTGGTTTGTAGAGTTGTAAAAGGTGATAATGAGAGGCAGGCTGGTTTCTGGAAACTGCCTTCCAATTTTTACAGATTTTTTTTGTTGTTGAATTTTTTTATGATGTGTTTATAAACGAGTAAAACATGTTGTGGGCGTGTAAATACTGGATCTGATCACATGAAACGTTCATCAAATACACATGAGAAATCTTAAGCGTTTCAGATCGTTTTGTTACATTCTCATTTCCTTTTTCCCCATTTGTCTTCTAGTGTTTATCGTTAAGCAGTTGATATCGTGGAAATTGGATATTCCAAGTGCATTTTTCATGAGCAGTTTTGATCTATATACTTTTTTTGACACCAAAGCAAATTTTTCCCTCTCTTCTGTGTGCTTTTAATTCTGCAAAGCTTTTCTGCCATGAGGTCATACAATGTTTTTTTTTTATTTGTGTAATTTGTGTTGGAAAAGAGTTTTGTTTTATCTGCTTTGGAATTTGTACTTTTTAATTCATTGTAATGTTAATAAAACTTGATTTAATGACAGCCAGAACCTATTTTCAGCTTAGGTTATTTTGGTTATTTTCTTTCAAGATTTTCTTTTGAAAAGAAAAGGGGAGGGGAGGGGCAGGGAAGGGTTGAAAAGAGAGAGCGAGTTGATATTCAGTGAAGGTCTTACATCTTATTTTGTAAATATATATTTGAAGTTTTATTCATTTCATTTTTTTCTCCTTCAAGCATCCGTACTGAGTGTATTATTTCAACTGTGATACCACCCCTGTTGTGATTTTGTATGTTTAGTGCCGGTGAACAGAGTAAAGGTCTGGATGACATTGGTCGACAAGCCAGCCCCATTTTGGGGGAGAAAAAAAAAGGAGTTTTTTGTTACTAATCTTTTTTTTTGTTTTATCTCAAAAGGATGGTGATGAAGTTGAAAGGAAAATGCTTGCACCATTTTCCAGAATGTTAAGTTGCATCTGGAGGGAATAAACAACACAGATATGCATGTATGCACAGTGCATGCACGCACATGTGCACACACGCACACACGCACACACACACACACACACACACACACACACACACACACACACACACACACACACACACACACACACACACACACACACATGTGTATACATGTGTTAGCGGGTTGGTTGGGCATGGTTGGGGAGTATGGAGGGAGAGGGGAATAAATTGCAGCATGTCTTTGTTTTAATCTCATCTCTTTTTTCTTCACAGTTTAGTTTTACACCATAAACAACCAATTACTAGTATTTTGTTCAGTCCCAAAAGAAAAAAATCAACTTTTAATGAACAGATAACTGGCGTAGGAGTTGGTTGGAGCTTCCTTTGTAGGGCATTGTGTGGAATATGATGGTTGTATTTTAGAGAATATTATTTTATTTTTCTTTAGCAGACATATCAGATCTAGGGGAGGAGGAGGGTTGGGGAGGGGGGTGGAAAGAAGTGGGGCAGGGGGGGGGGGGGTGAATTATGTTGATATTCGAATTATTTTGATCATGTTGAAAGGCATCAGTATAAAAGTATAAATATATTTAACAAAAATTTGATGAAAAATATTAACTAAAAGAATGGCATTTATTGCTGAATGCACCTTGTCTTTTGTTGTGCTGTTAATTTATTTATTTATTTATTTATTCTTTTATGTTGAGGATAATGGAAAAAGCACTCATGTGCTTTTTTTTCATCCAGTCCCCGTGTGTATGCAGTTTTGTAAATCTTGTCATCTGTTCCCACCGGCACACAACGGCCTACTCTTACGAAAAGCGGAACAGGATTTAACGTGTGCACAAGATGTTCTGCATGCATTTGCACACGGGGCCTCAGTTTACAGTCTCATCCAAAAGACTTTTGGGCAGAGTGGAGTCAGCACTGATGTTAACTCCGGGGGAAAAATCCCCTCGAACGGGAGTCGAACTCGGGTCGTCAAATTGCGAGCACAATGTTCTGACCATTATGCTATCCCATCCCCAGTGAATTAAACGCTTTGCTCTAAACACTGAAGGAGTGGACCTGGTAGTAGCCATGTAAACTTTCCTGCCATCAGCATTACTCTCTGTTTCAGCACAGAATTTTGAGCATGTACGTCCCTTTGTGTATGTCTGGCTTTGACAGCACAGAATTTTGAGCATGTACATCCCTTTTGTGTATGTCTGGCTTTGACAGTGCTGTGGCTCGTAGAACAATAATACTAGAGTGAGGACTTCAGAGCTGAAGGGAATAGAGGAAAAGTGTTCAGTTATTGACCGCAGTGGCTAAAATCGAACCTGAGAATGATGGTGATGGTGACTGGTAACAGGTGGCATCTCTGGTACATAGCTGCACTTATGTGACGCTCCACCACAAAGTAGGTCACTTTGCACCCGATCCACTTTCGCGCTAGGTGCCATTTTAGGCAGGTGGGGGTCAGGATTTCGTTTTTGAGATTTTGATGGATTATAAGAGTGTAGCCATTATTCTACCTTGTAATGAAATATCAAGGTGTAATTTTGTTTCCTTTTGCTTTAAAACATGTTTTGAAAATACACAAGCCCTCTTTCTCGCCATCTGTTACGATGAAAAACTAGTCAATTTCTCATTTGGCGACATCCAGTAGTGTATCATTTCAATTTGTAATAACTTTTCACAGCATTGTCCGATTTTCAATCTGTTTTTTTGCTTTGAATATCCTTTTTATTGCTGATTGATAACATGTCAATAACAAAAAAATTTACCTCTGGTGCAATGCAACTCATTATGTGGTTGAGCGTTACATATGGGGTTTTGCAAGTGCATGTGGGTTGGGGTTTGTGTATATGAGTGTGTGTGTGTGTGTGTATGTGTTTTGGGGTGTTTTTTTTTGGGGGGGGGAGGTGACGTTTCATTTTTTAAAATGTTGTGCTCTTCTGACCAGTCTGTAAATAATGTTAAAACTTGAAGAGTTTGTCAAACACACACACACACACACACAGACACACACACACACACACACACACACACACACACACACACACACACACACACACACACACACACACACACACACACACCACTTTCAAACTTTTTGTTCAACATTGGCTACTTAAGTGTTCATCTTGATCAAGAGTTTTATTACTTTTTATCAGTCTGTTGCTCTTGTGTTCAATTCTTAATCTTCCTATATACACACTTTTGAAAGTGCTATTACTGTTAATGAAGCACACCTAGTGATGTTGTTACTAACTGCGTGTTTATGAAAATAATAAGGATTATGGAGTACGGGATAAGAATTGCAAGATTTTGTCTGTGTGTTTTGTCTCTTGCAGGAAAAGGTTTTCTTGTTTGTTCAGAACTTTTAATTTCATTTGAATTTTCAAAAATCTAAACTCTTTTGTTTCAAGGATAACAAGTAAGCATTCATGGGCTTTTTATTTATTTTTTTTACTTTTTTTTTTTACATCCAGTCCTCTTGTGCATGCGACTTTGTAGATTTTGTCATCCGTTGCTTTCATTGCATATGTGGTTGAAAGTTTTTGTTTTTGAATTAGGATTTTGTTTTGGTGTGGGTTTTTTGTTCATTTTGTTTTATTTTTTGACAGGGCTTTTTTTGTTTTTGTTTGGGGGGGGATCACCTCTGTGATATATGCTCCTATACATTCTTTCCTTCACAAATTGACTTATGGATCAGTTAAGTATTTTTCATGTTGGCATGCTTTGTCACTATGATTTGCATATTTATATATAAATGTTTTTGCATGGTGAATATTCCTATAAGGGAAGAAGAGCAGTTTTGTGCTTATGTAATGACCATGTACTGATTTTAAAAAAAAATCTATTTATTTACCTATTTTTTTGTGGGGGTTGGAGTGGGGGGGAGGTTTGCAAAGGTATGTGTGTGTGTGTGTTTGTTTTTCATTTAAAGTCTGTTCACTGTACGTGATATTAGATTGTGTGTGTGTATGTGTGTGTGTGTGTGTGTGTGTGTGCCCGCGTGCCCGCATGCCCGCATTTCAGCTGAGAGTAATATCTATTGATGTAACTGATATCATTAGTATATTGGGTTAAAGAGAAGGGAGGGGGGAGCTATTTTGAAAGCTTTTTAAGAGGGTATTTAAAAACATTTTTTGCTGTCAAACAAATCTTGAATTTGTCATTTTACCAGACCGTTATTGTTATATCAATAAAAAATGTCCTAACATGATGATTGCTATCAATCTTGTTAGATTTGAAATACAAAACATGTGATATAATCGTATCATCATTCTGTCATCATTTTAGATTGCGTTACACGCAAACTGTTTCAGTATAAAGTGAAGCAGTACTGTGTTTAAATACACTTGTGGTCGATTAATATATTTTGGGAGGATTTAATGTTACTGCGCTTTTGTGAAAACAGCCAGGTCTGTATGACAATGAGTCTTTATAATTATTATCAAATATTTGGTATCAAGGGCAAATTTGTACATTACTACTTTGAACTAAGAAATAAATAGTCGAAAAGAAAATAAAGCGTGACTGCGCAATGTACTCGCTGCTGTCTACCTACAGGCTACACCTTCATGCAAACTGAAATATTCCTACACGCTCTCTTCAATTTTTAACTTTAATTAAGCTGCCTCAGAAAAAAAAAATGCTGGTTTTTTTAATCTTATCTAAATGTTGTATGATTGAGCATGAGAAACAGTTGCAATTCTCAAATAACAACTTCAGTTTATGAACGGTTGTTTCTCATTTTTGGTGGGGTTTTTTATTTTTATTTTTATTTATTTTTTTTTTTTTAACCCAGCTGTTGGGGGTATCTTGCCAAGTGTTCGTTGGCATTAGATAACAACTATTTTAAGTTTGATTTTAACTTCTTGTACAACATACTCTTAAAAAGGGCAGTTAACTGGTATTTAAAGATTTTAAAAACAAATGAATGTGGTAGTCTACTCAGAAACATATTATGTGATTCCTTTTCAGAATTGTTTCAGAATTAATCCATTTCCTCTTCTTGCATTGCTTTGCCAGTCACTGTATTGCATTTGTATTTGTTTCATGTTTAAATCTGTACTTGTTAGAATTTAATCTGTATGCACTTATTGCTGTTTTTTTTCTTTTTTTTTCTTTTTTTTGCTCTCGTTCCACGGCTAGAGCTCCGGGATTACGTACATGTGATTGCTTTTACACACCATTAAGGTACCTGCATTCAGACTTCAGAGATGCTGACATTCTTTTTATTCCATGTTTACCAACAGCCATTAGTCCAGGACCTATGGAACTATGTCAATGTAGCTAGCTATAGATAGCCTACAGACAGGAAGAAGATGCAAGAGTCCTCAAAAAAAAAAGTTTGTGCATCCAATTTTTTTTCTGGAGGCAACTTTTTTTTTTTTAGGATCATGTTGTAATTAAAAGATATGGATATTGTCAGCTTATGCTGGAAGATAGTTTAGTTATTATCGAAAACAAATCCTGGAGGTTATCAAACATTCAGCACCTATTACTAGTCATTATCAAATATGAATCCTAGAGGCTAATTAACATTCAACACCTATTGCTAGTCATTATAAAATACAAATCCTAGATGTTAACTATCATTGAGCACATATTACCAGTCATCAAATACCAATTCTAGAGGGTAACCATCATTGAGCACTTTTCACCAGATGTGCCATGAAGAAAGTTCTGAAGTCATTTTGATAACTCGTGTAAACTGGGTTTCTGTCAACAGGGTAAATATTTTATTTATGATTTCTGGCTTGATTTTGTTTAGCTGCAGAAAAAAATCGTTGGGTGTTTTTTTGTTTTGTTTGTTTGTTGTTGTTTTTTGAGGGGGCGGGGGATGACATTAATGAACTGTTTTCTGATATTTGATAATTGTTGCTTCACGGTAACTTTGCGCTTTTAATTTGACCATATTATAAATGTAAAACTTTTACATTATCCTTGTGGTTTTTCACCATATGTCTTGAGTGTAATACTTGTAGTTTGTGTAAATGGGTGGCTGTAACAAGTATGAAAAGAGAATTCATTTACGCTGTTCCGTAATCCTTGAAATGCATTAATTCTGTGCATATGCCTGTCTTACACTTCTTGTATTTAACTTTTGCTGAAACTTGTTTCTTGTGTTCATTCATGTTTTCTATCTTTTTCTCTTTTTTTTTAAAAAAAGAAACTTTGGCTGCTTAACTTCTCTGCTTCAATTTCACTTCAAACTGCTTTTCTTCAGCAAAACATGATACATATTGTGTCAGTTTTCATGGATACTGTGTGTCGTTACCATGTCAATGTTTGTGCCTCTATTGCATGTTGTATGTGTACTCACATGAATGTCACAGAAACAAATTATGGAAAAGCAAAATTATGAATCAAATTTCACTGTAACTTGTGTGAGATAAACAGATGCATGTGAATCTAATAAAAGTAGTGAACAGGCGCTTGTCATAATTCATCCTTATATCCCATGCACCACAATAACTGAGTCTAATCACAGGTTTTAGGTCACAAAGTTGTTAGATTGCACGTGCCTTTTGGCATCACTTTTTTTTTTTCATTTTATTTATGAAAACGGTTTTCAAGATAAGGCCTGGATAACTTGTTTTCAGCCCTATAGTGAGCTGGTCATAAGCACTGTGGTTTGGACTGAATTAAGAAACTTTCATTTGATAATTGTAGTGTAGTGTTTTAGCTGGTCCGGCCTGAAAAGTCGAGTCTCTAAGCCTGGCTTGACTAGCTGATTCTTCTTATCTTCACTTACTGCTTGCAGCTAGGCCCTTGTGCTCACGTCTCTCAGAGGCCGGGCTTTGTTATGCATCAATTACAGTGTTTCTGCTTTGTTGTTGCTTTTTTTAAAAAAAATGCAGCATTGTTTTCATAACTGGCAGGTGATAAGCATTGTGTCATGGTTAAAATGCAAGACTTACGATCTGCAGAAATCTGTGGGTACAGGTTTTGAGTCCTTATTGAGCTGTTGAGTTGAGGTCATAATACAAGACTTGAGATCTGAAGCAAATGTGTGAGCATAGGTTTTGAGTTGTTACTGAGTTGTTGAGTCAAGGTCATAATACAAGACTTGAGATCTGAAGCATAGGTTTTGAGCTGTTACTGACTTGTTGAGTCAAGGTCATAATACAAGACTTGAGATCTGAAGCAAATCTGTGAGCATAGGTTTTGACTTGTTGCTGTCCATTGAAGGGAATTTTTTTTCCTGTTGAGTTGAATGCATTATTCTTCAAGTCCTTTAGATCAGACTATGAATGATAGTCCCTTATTTGAGTGCGAACACACGCGTAACATTTTGCACACTTGTTAAAAACTCATCCACGTTTTTGAGAAGAGTAGGCCAGTGAGGTAACTGGTGGTGATGATGGCACAGTCACATCCAGCGTACCATTTGTAGTCTGGAGCGGCCAGGATAGTCAAGTGAAGGTTCGGATGCAAGCTTAGCTGATGTCTATCGGTGATGAAAAACGGTGACCTGACAGCCTGGATAAGGACGTGAAATCCCTAAGGGCGGGGACTGGATATGAAAACAAGTACATGAGCGCTTATTTATTTTCCTTGAAATAAAAGAATTTGATCTGATTTGAGAGGTATGGTTTCTGCTAGGTCTTGTGAAAGTTTCAGTGTTGGGCTTCGAATGCTGTTTAGGGAGTGAAGGGTTGGAGAGAAAAACAACAACATAGTGAACGTTCCCATTTCTGTAGTCCGGCTATACCGTTAATGATAGGACCTAGCAGTTTTTTCATTCAGGGAAGGGAATAAGGGAGCAAGTGTCTATTGACAGGAATTTGTATGTGTTGATGTAGAATACTGAATGAATAATGGCCTTTAATATACAGACTACCTTGTCCTAGAATATTGGATTGGTAATTATTACATATCAACAAGATAGAACTCTAACGTCCTAATAACTCAACTGTCATATCCTCCTTACTCTCAGCTATATTGTCTTTATGTGTCTTATCTTATATATGTATGATATGTTGTTCTTTGTCAAGTTTAATGATGAAATATTTACTTACTCACACACACACACACACACACACACACACACACACACACACACACACACACACACACACACACACACACACACACACACACACATATATATGTATATATATATATATATATATATATATATATATATATATATATATATATATATATATATATATATATATACACACACACACACACACACACACACACACACACACCCACACCACACACCACACACACCAAACACAGAGCTGTGACCAATCATCCTATATAGGAGGGAATCAAGAATCCTCACAAATCTGACAATCATTGACAGTACAGAGCAGAGGTTTCAAAATGCTAAAGATGTGTTCAACATGAAGACGGTGAGATGATAATATGAACAGTAGTTGGTAAATCTTCAGAGTACAGGAATGACAAAAAAAATTTTTCTTTATCGATTGCGCAGACAGCAACTTGTTTTCTGTCATATGGGCTAAAATGTGTTCCGCTGCCGTTAAGCTCCTTTCAAGTTAGGCCCAGCACATCCGAGTTCAGACTTTCATCAGATTGTTATGGTATCTGAAAGCCAGTGAAGATGGTTGGACAGGGGAGTTATGTGAAGCAAGCCACTTTTCAAAAATCTTTCTAACTGTGTTGTTGTTTGGGTTTTTTTTGCAGAGGTATACAGAAAATCATACTGATATCTTCAGAATCTTCTTCTTGACATGCGTTTTGGGAGATTGTGGAAGCAGATTTGCCCAACAAATGCTACCTCGGATGAAAAAAAAAAAAAAAAAAGATGAGGAAAAAGAAGAAAGAAAGAAAGAGTACGGATGCATAGATGATAAGGTAAGCAAATTAATCTGTAAAATCCTATGTGACCTCAGTAATTATTAGCAATGAGAGTTCCACCCCAGGAATATAAGAAGTCAGTACTTTGGTGACTTGTTCATTAGTGTTAGAAGGTAATATCTGTGACCAGTGTCTAGAATTTCTGAACTCATTCCATAGTTTTGAATCTCAATCTGTTTTTCTCTGGGAGTGTTGTATCATTTACATTTGTGGGGAGGGTGGTGGAGGGGGGGGGGTTATTTGTATGATTTTTTTTTTAGGAGGGAGGGGGGGGGATATGTTTACTACCTCTTTAAAGTTGTCTGAAAGGATGCATGTCTTTGCCAGGTCTTTGATAATGAGACCAGTAGCAGTTTCTAAACACCTTCCATGACGCAGGTTTTTTTTCCTCTTTATTTTCAGTAGTGATTTGAAATGAAAAATGAATTTTTAAAAAAAAAATTGGGGGGGGGGAGGTGATTGCTTTTTTAAATTTTTTTTTGTTTTTTTATTTAATTTTTTTAAACCACTGGTCATGTATGAGAAGTTGGTTCAGCTATATTATTCAAAGACCAAACAAAGTGATGTCTGTCTAGTTTTAATATCAAAACATGAACAGGCTTCATGTGGCCAAGTCTCAGAGAATGAGCTTTAAAACTCATATCGACCAAATAACTCTTCTGTGTGTCAGGTCATTTTTCTGACTTTTATTTTATTTGTTGTTGTTCAATCTTCCCAGTGTTTGTTTTCGTTTAACTATGTATATCTGTAAAACATGTCCTGTTATCAATCTTTACTCTCCACTCCTGTACCTCTTCATGTTATGATTTACCCATATTATGCACTTGGAATATGTGTACACATTGCAGAGGGTTTTGTTGTCTTTGTGTTTAGTGCACAGATGTACAGCATATTGTACAGTATAAATAAACAGGGGGGTTTCGGCATGCTCATAGGTTGGAGTACTGAGCATTTGGGAGAGGGAGCGTGTGATTAAAGTTTATGTATATTTCTAACTGTGTCAGACTTTTTGCTGCGTAGGTAGCTTGCCATTTTGTAGACTTGTCTGTGACAAAGGACTGAAGTAGCGCGCAGATTTTGTACAGTACAGAAAAATAACTAGTCAGTATCATCTATGTGATTCATGCACAATATGCGCAAAACTTTTGTACATTTGTTGTGACATAAATTATTAGTTGCTGTGGATCACAACTTGTGTGTGGCAACGGTCGTGTTGATAGATTTTGTTATTGTTGTTGTTGTTAAGTCATAACATGTGGATGATTTGCACGGGTGTATATATTTTTTACGGCTTCTCTACATCATAAACCTGTTTGCCAAGGATTTCCCTTGACTGTTGCATTCTACTGTGTTTTGTACTTGGGGGGTATAATTATCATCCATGTATGTATTATTTGATATTTAAATTCTGTTTGATTTCCCTTCACTCTTGCATTCTATTGTGTTTTGTACTTGGGGGGTATAATTATCATCCATGTATTTATTATTTGATATTTAAATTCTGTTTGTTTGATTTATCACATGGGCTGAGGAAAGTAGGACATTTGTGTAGCACTTTCATGTTCTAATATGGTTATGCATCTGTGTAGTAGTCCAGTGTTTTAAAAAAAAAAGTCATACATAATGTGTACCACTGTTGTTTAAGGAGGAAATTTCACTGTTTGTATTGTTTTCCCCCCATGCTTGTGTTTTAAAAGGTGGAACTCATTCATGAATGAAAAAAAAAAAGCGGAAAGAAATAAGTAAATGTGTGTGCTACTGTGGAGATATTTTACTGTTAAACTTGAAAAGTGTTTGATAATTACCGTATCATGTCCTTAGATTTAACCAAACATAGATAACATGTTTTCCCCCTTGTACTTGTTGCTACAGAAAAGTGTGTATTACTACAAAAAAAGATGTGATGCTCTCCAAGGAAGCTTAATTGTGTGCATTTGCCATGAAATTTTCTTTAAAATTGTTAATGGAAGATTAAGGTAGAGACAGAAACAAAATGTCTCTCCAATGAAAAAAGGAGCTGTGAAATGCTGTTCTACTTTCAACACTTGTAGCAGTTCAGAACATTGTTGTTTATTGATGCTGAAACATGTAATTCAGGGCTGAAGCACATAATTCTGAAGGATGTGATTCAGGTTCAGAAGATATTCAGGTCATAGACATTCAGATCTGGAGCATCTGGGTATGTAGAAAAAATACATTGGCATACAGAAACAAACACACATATGAAATGAATCTTTGAATATGTTTGAAAACAAATCTTTAAAGAATGGTGATATTGCACCTGTGGCAATGTGCCCTCTTTCTAGAAGAGCAGCTCAGATTTCACACATTGAAATTGGCCATGTTTGAAAGGGGTATACATTACGTGTTAGCTCTTAACTTGTGATAAGAAATTCAGAAGATTGAATCACACAGCTACATACCTTGAAAACCAATTTCTGTTGAAATGCCTCTTACCGTCAACTTGAACGAGTAGAAAAATTCGCGTACTTTAGAAAATGAAGATCCTAAGAAGTGGAATCCTTTGGCCATATCTTGCTTTTTTGGAAAATATGACATTGTTAACTTTTTTTGTATATGTTTTAACCATGCGTTGCCATCTCTTTTGTAACGATGATTTTCGAATGGTTCTTTTGACAGAAAATCGTTTAGAAGAAGTGTTTATCAGAGCCGTCCGTTCTGCCGAGAAATTGGATGAAAAGTATTTTTATAATGGTCATTTGACGCTTAATTTTTCTTGTAGTTTTGGAGCCCTAGTTGCACTGCCAGAGTATTAATCAATATGCTGCCAGCATGTTATGTGTAGAAGCCTTAGATAACTCAGTATGGATGTATTATGCCATATTAGACAATACAGTCATGATCATGTATATATATAGAAGAAAATGTACTTTATATTATTCATACATTCATGTTCATATTCATACAAACTGTGGGTCAAGTAGCCATGTATTTCCTTACTTTCTTTGTTGATTAAAAAAAAACCCTCCAGTTGTATGCTGAAAAGAAAAGGTTCAAACAACTTTTTGTTATTATTCTCATTATTATTCAGATGTGTTTGGACCATCCTATTTCCCCAACTGTGCTTGCCAAAAGTTTACTCGTGTTCAGTGAAAGAAAAGAGATTGAAAGAGAGGGATTGGATAATTGATAATTTTAAGGAGAGAAGAGAGGGAGAGATAGAGAATAGCTAAATCATTCAGAAAAAAGAGAAGGAGAAATAAGCAATAGGTAATTCATTCAGGAAACGAGGGAAACAAACATGAAGAGAAACCAACTGAAAACTTATTGTCTAGATTTGTTGTTGTTGTTGTTGTTCCTCAGCTAGATCTTCTAGGTTCACCTGTAGTGAGATTTTTCCATATGCAGCCATGTTTGCTCACCATTAAGGTGACCACATTCCGACTCATAGATGAGTAAAGCATTCTAAAACCTGAGCTATATTATAATATTGTGCTAAGAGAACAAGACATCACACATTAGAATCTTGTTTGATAGTGAGTCACTTAAGATGATCAAGATTACGTTAGTGGAAATGTAGTCACCAGAGTGAACAGACATTTCAGCTGATACATATTCATTTCAGCTTCATTTTTATAACAGCTTGGGGGGGGGGGGGGGGAGATATTGCTGAAACTTAAAACATAAAAATTTGATCGGAAAGTGTAAAATTCATGGCTGCTGATATTAAGTATTCCAGGAAGGGGGAGGGGGATAGAGAAGGTGGGGGGTATGTGTACATTGCAGTGATGGATGTGTTTTAGTGCTGAAGTCTGCTTCTTCTTCACTGAACCCTCAGACAGCTACTATTGTCTGTCATATGAGCCAGAATGTATTACACTGCTTTAAGCGCCTGACAAGTCAGGCCCAGCGCATCCAACTTGGGCATTGAAGAGAATTGTTATCTTTTAAGTCTTTCTGGGGAAAAAAAAGGCAGGAAGATGGACCAAGAAGGGTAGAAAACAGACAAGAAAAGGGTAACAGAAAGAAAATGAGCAAGGCTGAAACAAACACAGGGATAGAAAAGAGGGAATTTTCAGCACAGAATTTCCAGAAGGTGGGGATGTTATTTATACTGACAGGCCCCTGGCATCCCCATGGGGGAGCTGGAGTCTCATTCCAGGAAAGCTGAAGGCTAGAATTCAGTGATGGTTGCAACAATTGCATCCACACTTTTTATCATCTTTATTATGTGAGACTGTATTACACAGTTTCTCACCATTTATACTGCTTGCTTTTTTTGGGGGGAGGGAAGGGGGAGGAGAGGTTGTAGAGTGTGGAAAATGTTCTTAAGTTTATGTTTGATGGCAGAACAGGTAGAGGAAAAGAGAATGTTGTGATGTATATGACTAGAAGCTTTGAATTAAATATGGTGACAGCCCTGATATCACTTTCATGGTCGATACGGCTGTCAACAATGTGGAATAGAATGAAGAAGTTTTATGTGATATTTAGTTTATATATTGTTTGAAAAAAAAGCAATCAACCAAGCAGATGAAACAACAACAACAAAAAAGCTCTGTCTCTATCATAATTATGTTCCAACACATGGACAGTTCTGTTGGACGATAGGGAAATCAGTAAAGAAGTTAGTTTGTTAAGAGCTCAGAATGGAATTACAGTTCACCAAGTTATCACAGTCGTCTTCTTCTTCTCTCATTCGCTTTACACCATCAGATGTGTCTGGGAAAAATAATGGCAAATCCTTTCCAGCTCCTCTCATGGGCTGTACAGCTTGGTCTGTAGGGTTATTTCCGTCGGCCACCTTTTCTTCTTCAGGTCGGTGAATAGCGTACACCTCTGAAGGATGTGCTCGCCTGTCTGGTTTTCTTTACCACCGGCACACAGGGGAGAAGGAACGAGTTTCAGCTTTGTGGACATATGGTGATTTAGTCAGTTGTGCCCAGTGCAGAGTCCTAGAATTATGACTTGTTCTTCTCTTTTGAGATGGTGGTAGTTGTCCTTTTCTACTCTGGGTCGGGCCATTGATTTGATGATTGTCTTTGTTTCATGGAAGGTGAGGCTGCTTTTGTAGTGAAGGAAGTTACAAGACAATCTGATTTGTTATGGATATTGTCATGTATTGATGGTTCCTTCCATTGCCTTATCAACAAAACAACAACAAAAAGTAACCGATTTTGAGTGATTTTGAACTGGACAGTTTATTTTGGTGTTCATCAAAGGAGTGAATAGATAAATAAAGTAAAAGAAAAAAGCGGAAATAGATTTACGCTAGTATGTCTCTTGCCTTGATACCTGACATTTGGAGGTGGAAATGTTCTTTTTGAAATATTTCTTTGTATTGATTGAAACTGTAGTTTTTTTTCAATATTTTGTAAAAGCTTTTTTTCCCCTTTTCTTTTTATTTATTTATTTATTTATTTTGTACACCTTCATACTTAGTGATAGAAATCTCTGATCAGTTTCCTAACTCTGAATAACCAAGCCCTCTGTGTAAAGTGAATGTGATTGTATTTTTATTTTTAGATGTCATTGCATGGTGTTTGGAGCATTTATCCTATATATCTATACATATATAATATATATATATCTACCATATTTTTTCTACACTTTATATTTTGTAAACAATGTTTAACCTATGATATGCACGGTGATGGTGTCGTTTGATATTCCCTTTTTTTATGTTTTTGTAATATGGATTCATGTATGAGAAACTGTGTCATTATATGGTGCAGCAACAAACCATTCCTGTCACTCAGTTTTTTATGTTCTTTTTTTCTGCTCAAGTTTTGTGTTTTTTTGCACATGCGAACAGACACTTTCATGCACATGTTGTGCACACATGCATGCATGCATGCATGCAAAAACACACACACACACCACACACACACACACACACACACACACACACACACACACACACACACACACACACACACACACACACATGATCTCTCTCTGTCTCTGTCTCTCTCTCTCACTCACACACACACACACACACACACACACACACACACACACACACCACACACACACACACACACACACACACACACACATATACCCCCACCACCACCACCACACCACACCACACACACCACACCACACCACACCACACCACACCACACCACACCACACACACCACTATGGCATTGTCTAATATTGTTTTAAACAAATGTTCACTCTCATTCCTTTTTTTGTTTGTTAGTTTTGGATGACTTTCGACTTTGATTCTGCTTGTTTGCTTATTTGATTGATTGATTGTTTCAAAGCTCATTGTAGTTGCAAAAATTGCTCATCTGTTCAGAAATATGTCTGTCTTACTGGTTTCCGTTGTTCTGGGAATTTTGAAGAAGTCTGTAATAATTTTATGCATGAATTTACTTTGTTTTTTCCTTGTGAGAACACAGATGCAGTTATGCTTAAAAAAAAAAATTGTTTCAATATCATGTTTGTTTTTCTTGTTGTTTTTTGTTGAAGGTTTTTTGTGGGTTTTCTTTTTTGGGGGGGGGGGGGAGAATGACAGGTGTTGTCTTTTGTTGTTGTTTTTTTGTTGTCTTTTTTTTGGGGGGATTGATTTTTGTTTTGTTTTTTGGAGGGGAGGGGAGGGGTTGATGGGAGTGGGAGAAGAGTGTTAGAGGATTTGGGGAGAGAGGATGGAGATCAAGAGGTTCTTACATTTAGTCTGTGTGCTTTTTTTTTTTTTTTTTTTTTTTACTTTTGTCTTAGCAAGAGGGTATCAAATAATTCAAAGACCCCCCCCAAAAAAAAAATTATGACTGAGGAGAGGCTTTTTGTGGAGTGTTTTTCTGCATTGTATGATAGTATTAAAAAAAAAAAAAAAAAAAAAAAAAAAATCTGTGATTGTCATTAAGTTGTTTATAAAAGTTTTTCCTTTTTTTTGTTGTTTGAAAAAAGAATGCCAAAAATATCTCCTACCTGTAGTCTGTATGGCATAAACATGAAACAGGGATCTTTTTTTTTTTTTTTTGAAGTTCTCATAAAAACTGTGTATTGTTAAATGTTCTTTCAGTGACTTGTCCTTTAGCTTATATGCTTGAATTTTTGTTTTCGTTTTGCCAGTTCTTGCCACTGTGTTTCAACAAGGAGACATTCTGTACAGATATCACAACAACAACAACAGCAACAACAACACAAAAATCTGGACCTTTTGGTAGGAGAAGATTTTGGGAGGGAGAGAGAGAGAGAGAGAGAGAGAGAGAGAGAGAGAGGAGAGAGAGAGAGAGAGAGAGAGAGCATACTTTGTGTTTGTTTTCTGTCAATCTTTGAAATTATGTTTGCTTATAAATTCATTTTTTAGTTTAGAATGAGCTTATTAGAGTTGATGGTTTGTTAAGTTTAAGTAAAGAAAACCAAGGGAATGAGAACTTAAATTTGTAGCGCTTGTCTAGTAGCAAGCTTCTTATGGATATGAACAGCTTCATGAAAGTATTTCTAGGTTTGTTGTTGTTTTAAAAAAAAAAAAAAAAAAGAATATTAAAGAAAAGTGAAGTTTAGAGTAGAAATGTTAAGCACAGGGGGGCTCGGTTTATAGTCTCATCCGAATGAGATGAGACTCGTCCTGTTACATGTGCTGTGAGGCATTTTTGTTCCACCCAATTATATAAAAGTTAAGCATGTGACCGCTGCCTAGTTTGGGTAGACATGTGCTTGAAGAAAAGGGTTTTATGAGCAGTAATACTGATGCTGAGCGCTAGCCACAGTTTGCCATGATTTTGTTGTTGTTGTTGTTGTTTTCTTTGTTCCTCGGCTAGAGTTGTGAGGTTCACCAGTGGTGTGATTTTGTGTCTGTGGCTTTTTTTACCTACCTTTCAGGTAGCCACATTCAGACTTCGGGGATGCTGTTGCTTTACGTTACATATTTATGATTTTTATTTGTTTAGATTGCACAGATCACTGGAGTATAGTTCACCCTGTTTTATTTATAAAAGACACCCACAACTGTCTCTGTGAAGAAGATTCCAGTAGTAAGAAAGATCGGAGCTCAATTGTGTTTTTATGACTTTTTTTTGTTTTGTTTTTGGTAATTCTCTGTGATAGACTTGTTATGTTTGCTCACCTGTTTGGACTGAATGGCTTTTAACACTTGCAGTTGACTTAAATGCACACACTGTGTTAGTAACGGCTGTTTTTTTTTGCCTGGCCATATTGTTTATTTTACTGTCACACCCTTTTTTCTTGTTCTCAGTGTTGTGTTCTGCCCCATCCTCTGTATCTTTACTCCCTTTTTTCCCCAAAGGATTTACAGAAACTGCCAAATGAGTCGTTGTCATAGCTCTGTGTGTGTGTGTGTGTGGTGTGTGTGTGTGTGTGTGTGTGTGTGTGTGTGTGTGTGTGTGTGTGTGTGCACCTGTGCGCCTGTGCTCTAATGGACAGACTAGGATTTGTTAGGACATTTTTTTTGGTCCCTCTGGACAGTTTAAAGTGAAAGTTGTATGTCAATCATATTCAGTCTTTTTTCCTCCTGACTGTGTATCCATTGCTGTGCCTGGACTTTTATGGAAGATGGCTGTGTATTTATATATATATATATATCTTACCTTTTCCCGCTGCCACTTGTGTGTATACATGTACTGTCCATCAACGGTGTTGGCTTTGCTTTAACAATCAACCCTTGTATACCTATATAGTGCCTCCTGACTGTTATGACTATCTGCTGTATGTGACTTTCTCCTTGTCTCTGAGCTGTGTGTGTGTGTGTGTGTGTGTGTGTGTGTGTGGTGTGTGTGTGTGTGTGTGTGTGTGTGTGTGTGTGTGTGTGGTGGAAGAAAACATTTGCCAAACTGGTTGGGGGTGATAAATTTTGTGACACAATCCTGTAGAGCTTGCAGTTATCTCTCTCTCTTCTTTTAGATATATCTGATTGTGGTTTAAAGGAAAGAGTAAAGTCAATCCTTTTTTTTTTTTTTGTATAACACTCCTTGCAGAATGATGATTCTTGCTGCCCAGTTTGTTTGTTTTTTCATTTTCTCTTCCTGCTAGTTTTTAATGATATTTGGATGATACAGATTTTGAAAAGGTAGAGCTTAGAAAATATTTTCAAATAAATTCTTTGAAAGCTGATGTGGCAATTCTGATTTGAATACTTACTTTTGAAATTGTATTTTATATGCCTGAGATGTGCACACTGCCTTGTAGCTTTTTCCTGTGTAATGTGTAATATTGAAAAAAAAATCATTTCCAATTTGTGGGGATCTTTTGAGGAGTAGGTTGATGGGAACCAGTGTTGAATATATTCTGCAGCGTATCAATAATCATTCAGATGTGGTGCATTTTCTCTTTCTGCTTTCCTGCAATTTTTTTTTTTTACACTGGCTAGTCTCAGGTTTGGGAATTAACCAAACGTTCCTCTGGTTAGTGCATAAGAAGCCGGCCCCAAATAATGTCTGTTTCTAATAATTGATCTCTTGAAGGTATTCATTTCAGTGTGTTAGATTTTTTACAAATTTATTACTTTCTTCTCATTGACTGACTTAATGGAGAGTACTAAGTAGGTATTCAAGCGCTGCCATATATATGTGTCAGTTTTTTGCAGCTTTAACATTTCTCTGTGTAAAGGTTGACTTAAGTAGTTGTGGGGTTTGGTTAGAAATGTAACAGGTACATGGCTTGTCAGGATTTGCAAAGGAAGAAAGTATTGTTTCTGTCCCGTTGTGTCTTGATAATATGCACTCCAGTTTCCCCTACACCTGCTGTTGCTTGGTTTCCTTCTCCTTCCCTCATACCTTTTGTCAGCAAAACTCATACCTCAAGCTTTGTCCTGCAGATGATGTCAGTATTTCTAGAGCGACGATGAAAGTTTGCTCTGTGTCTGTGAAAACTGTGCTGGCTACTTCACTCACAATGGTTGTATTCAGTCTGCTGGGACCGTGAGTCGTCAGGTTATGTTCAGCCAGCGCATGATGTTGGGATTTGACTGTCTGGTTTGGTGGAGCCAGCATGCCCAGAATTCTGACGTGTTGCTGCTGTCAGACAGATTCCTTACATTCCTGTGTCAGGCTTTGGCTTTGATATCACCCAGAACCGTTGTGCAAGTAGACAGAAGTGACACTGAAAGAACGATTGATGCCTTAAAACTGAATTCCCTCTCTGCATGTTGTGGAAACTTGAAAATCCCCCTGTTGTAGATTTGTGTTGTTGCGCTGATTGGTTTTTATGTTGAGTTTTAAATTTGACTAGGTGACAGTCCCAATATGGCCTGTGTGGTTGGTGGGGCTATAAACAACATGACTGGATTTGATTGGTTTGGTTTTTGCGTTTTGTTTTGGTTGGTTTGGGGTGGGGTTTGGTTTTCTTTGGTGTTTTTTGTTGTTTTTTTACGATTCTATTGTTCATGTAGGGTTTAAAGTGATTGAATCTTTAAGAAAAAGATTGTCACACTTTTTATTTATTTATTTTTTTAGAAAGAAAGAATCGCTAGTGTGTGGTTGTGCATGGTCATTGTGGATCCATGTAGATGGATGGCAGCACACAGTGTGAAGACTGTCCGTAGTCCATGATGACTCTGACCTTTAAATGTGATGCACTCTTCTCTCTCCTCTCTCTACTCTCTCTCTCTCTCTCTCTCTCTCTCTCCTCTCTCTCTCTCTCTCTCTCTCTCTCTCTCTCTCTCTCTTCTCTCTCTCTCTCTCTCTCTCTCTCTCTGCCATATATATCTGTTGTACTTGTGGATCAACATATCTCCACTGTGTTCTTGATGGTTGCACTGTGTCCTCATCTTGTCTTTAGTTTTGTGGGGCTCTGTGCTCAACCTACCTGTCTACCGTACTGGGCAAATTTTGGTTTCCCAGCTGTATGCTTTGTTGGTTGTTTATTTTTTAAAACTATGTATATAATCATATTTTTGGGATGATCTGTTGTTCAGAATCATGAAACCATTCTCCTACCTGGCACTGTGCAATACGTGGTTTAGCATCGTGCACCGTTGTGCAATATTTTTTGTGGTCGGTTAAAGTGCAAAAAGTGTGTTGTGGGTTGTTTTTTTTAATTTTTGAAAACTGGACTTTTGGTCCACAAGTTGTACATATATTTTTTTAGTTGATTTTTGTTTTGATTTATGAAAGCTTTTGTTGTTGTTGTTGTTTTATTTTCAATTTTTCAAAAATGGATTATCTAGTCCACAAGTTGTACATATCCTTTTTTGGTTGATTTTTTTTTAAATATCATTTTTTAAAAGTGGATTCGTTTTTCCAGAAGTTGTGCATGATTTTTTTTTCTTGTGGTGTAGTGTTGGCAAATATTATATAACCCATTTGGGATGATTTTGTATCACTGAAGGTGTTGTGTAACATGTACTGCCTGTTGTATGACTATGTAATGCGTGAAAGACATGCTTATTATGTGAGATTTTCCAGCAGTAGAGGAACAGGGTAAGTGGTGATGATGCCTGTTTGGGTACACCTTTGTGATGGTCACAGCTAGTTCAGTCCCTGTTGTGATAATGCCCCCCCCCCCCCCCCCCCTTCCCCCCAGTACTTTTGCGCAATATTTTTTATCCTGCGCAGTTGGTTTCGCAGAGATGTGTAATTGTAACAACATATCCTGAAGAAAGCATTTTTCTCTGATGTATCCTGAATTGGGGGTGGGGTGGGGTTAGAACAATTTTGCAATATCCCTCATTGTCATTGAAATCTTCCCCATGTGTTTTCCACACTGCCTGGCTTGTACGGTGTGTGTGTGTGTGTGTGTGTGTGTGTGTGTGTGTGTGTGTGTGTGTGTTTTTAAAGGGCTTTTTTCTTTTCTACTTTTAAAAAATTTATAGTCTGCGCATGTTTGCTTGACTTAGTCACTTGAAGAATATGACGTGTTTAGGCTATGGAGTTGTGTTCACAATAGGAGGCCTGCAGTTTTGATGAAGGTGTATTGGGGGGGGGGGGGGGGGGGGTTAAAATGTGCTGGACATTGATGGATACACCTTTGAAATTATAACGGATATCTTTGAAAGTGTGTTTTACTGCTTGGGTTGTTGAAATAGTGGAGTGGTGTTCAAGAGAAGAAAAAAAAAAACTTGGGGGGAAAAGAAATCTGTTAATGGCTGTAGTTTAGGTAATATTGACAGTGAAGTGTTATGGGGAGAATGTGTATTTTGTAAAGTGTACATGTGCACATATAACTTGAAAATGAGTACTCATATTCATGCATTTCCACATGCACACAAGAACACGTACATGCTTACTTCACACACACGCACAGCACACACAGCACGCACGCTCTCACCACACACACACACACACACACACACACACACACACACACACACACACACACACACACACAGATAAGATAAACGTAACTTGATTTTACACTCTTTTAGAACAGCTACATAGTAATTCCATAATCATTTAATTGAAACGGGGGGGGGGGACTCATGGACAACGGATGACAAAAAATAGGGATGGAATTCATCACAACTGACATAGAATGAAATACAGCTCAAACCTAAAGCAGATGGAACTTACATGGGTTTTTTTCAGGGGATGATGAGCTAGATGAAGAGAACTGACTGGGGCTGCTATTTTTTTTTTCTTTTCTTCGTAGGAAAGGGATTTTAACATTTCTATTCTACCCAGAAGAGAAAAACATAAGTGCTTGCAAAAATCAAGCATTTCTCAACAAAAATAAATCTGTTATCAAAGCAATGTAATACAAGATCAAACGTTTTACCCAGAAGAGAAAAACATAAGTACATGCAAAAATCAAGCATTTTCTCAACAAAAATAAAATCTGTTATCAATGCAATGTAATACAAGATCAAACGTTTACAAAACTCATTTATAAAAGTCTGCTGGCTTTTTGTTTGTTTGTTTGTTGTTGTTTTGTTGGGTTTTTTATATAAAAAAAAAAATTCAGAACAATGTCCTTCACAAACTTTTCACACCAAGCACTTGTCATATACTTGTGTCTGTTTTTCGTGCCTTAAATGTGTTTCAGTTGGGGTTGTTGTTGGTTTTTTTAAAAGAAAAAAAATTATGTTTTGAGGGGGAAAAAATGTTAAAAGAAATATACAGGTATATATCTTATCATTATTTTTTTTCCTTTTTTTTTTTTTGGGTGGTCAATTTTTGAGGACTCAAATCGGAGTTTTGAGGCACAAGCCTGTCGTCACTTTTGCATGTATTCCACTGTGTATTTAAATATCAAAATATTCTCAAGTGTATTACCCTGCATTCATTGTCCGAGTTTCCGTCTTTCTCTCATCATCTTCTCTTGTCTCATCACCAATGAATGCGAGGATGTAGCATGGATAACTCTACTACAGTGGATCATATACTTATAGCCAAAAAAAAAAATTGTTAGACGTGATAATGATGTTTTATTCTTCTTGTCGTGCCTCTCTCCTCCTCTCTCCCAGCCCCCAAATGTTCAGTAATTATTTTTGTTTCCAGTGGGAATTTACAGTGTTTTTTACACAGCTGTGGTTAGTTGCTGTGCATGTCCAGTACAGCTGATTGAGGGTGTAGATAGATTAATCATTTGTATGCATGGGCATATATTTGTTGTTGCTTTTTTTTTTTTTTAATTTGAGTTGAGGCTGAATAGATACAAAATGTATCTTTTTTAGAATTACAGAAATAAGTTCCCCCCCCCCCCCCCCCCCCCCTCCCCCCCCCCCCCTTTATTGTAAGGATGATGGAAGCATATAAAGGAAAAAGACTGATGGAATAGAATCCATTGAAGATCAGATGGCATTGTAGTCATCTGCATGCGGGTAGGGTGGAGGGATTGGGGGAGGGAAGTTTAGTGCCTAGGCCAGAGCTCTGAGGTTCACCAATGGTGAGATTTTGTGTATGTGACCTGTTTTTGCCCACCATCAGGTTATTAGCCTCATTCTGACTTCAGGGATGATGTTTTAAACACATCATTAGGCGTATGTGAGGGTAGGGGCTTGGGGGGGGGGGGGGGAGGGATATTTTTTTGTCATCTATTCTTACCGGCATGAATGGCTTACTCTTCAGGAAGGCAGAACAGGTTTTAACATGTGTGGCAGATGTTCTGTGGGCGTTCACAAATGGGACCTCGGGTTTATAGTCTCATTCGGAGGACTTTCAGTCGGAGTGGAGTCTGTAATGATGTTAACTTCAGGGGGAGAGAATCCCTTAGACAGGCATGTGGATGATGGTTCTGCCCAAGCTCAGTCTCAGGTTGTTAAACCGCAAGCAGAATGCTGTAACCATTAAGCCATCCTGCCCTTCCACCCTCACCACCCTAGGTACATGCAAAGAAAGCGAGTCTTGTTAACATTTTGCTCATGGAAGAAATAATCTATCTACCAGTTATTCCCTTTTCTTCTTTCACCATCTTTTGATCAGTTAAAAAAAAAAACAAAAAAAAACCCCAAGGATATGTGATTTTTTTCCCAAAAAAAATTATATTGTGAAATAATTGAACATATATTTCCATGTAAGAGAAAAGAAAGGTTGTTTGTATGATGTTTTATCTTATGATGTAAATTTACCGTGTGTACTTGAGAAATGTAGGTGTATTTATAGGTCATGTTCTTTCTTTATTGTCTAGTCTTCGTGCTCTTAACAAAAGAAGCCCTTGTCTGTTTGCTTTTGTTTTTGTTTGTTTGGGTTTTGTTTTTTTTATTGGGCAAGAGATTCCTGAAATATATTCTGATAAATGATGTATATGTATATACACATACACACACACACACGTTTTTACTGTTATATGTATACATATTGTTTGTTACCAAAAGAATAAAGATTGCTGTTTCTGATGGCAAACCAATGGGCTGTTTTCTGCTTTTGTTTTTCCTCGTTACTCTCTTTGTGGATGGCAGTTTCATAAACATAAGTTATGTGTATATG
>CM060320.1:24652491-24679991 GCA_030674155.1 Stramonita haemastoma
GTTCTCATTAATTGATAAAGTTCTCCATTCTTTCATTGAATTCAGAATTGTTTATACTTGTACAAAGTGGATGGTTAACATTAAATTTTATAATAAAAATAAAAAACTGTTTAACATTTTTGTTGTCGTTGCTGAGAGAAGACACAAACACACCAGACCAACCAACTAAAAACAAACTGATGAAAATATCTATAGGCCTAGGCCTAAAGCAAAACTTATGCGTGCGTGCGTTGTTGTTGTTGTTGTTGTCTTCAATTTAACGTCTGTTCACACTCAGTGATATTAGACGAGGAAAGTGGAAAGTAAAGAAGTTGAAGAAGGGAGTGGGAGGAGTGGGAGAAGAAAAGACTGAAGAGTTAGCGTGTGGGTGGATGTTTTTGTACATGAAAAGGTAATAATACTTAAAAAAATATTTAAAAAAATAAAAAAAACACTTAGACATGAGAAAAGTTTAAATTTAACAAAGTGTGAACATTAAACATCAATAATGTAACTACAACAAATTTCCAAGTGGACTGTGCAATAAACATCTAGCAATGGCAAAGGCTAACTTTGAATTTTCAAATACTTTTTTCAGAGACTGCTCGGAAAATACAGGTAAGAGGGGCTTTACAATTGGGCACTCAAATATGATATGAATATTTGTAATGTGATCTCCACATAGACATTTGACATTTTTGCAAAATTTTGTGATGAATGCATTTAACTTCATTCTAAAATACAATGCATTTACTCTTCTTGCGGTTATGACACTTAACTGTATTTTAGAGGGAGATATGTAACATGAAGTAAGGGAACTAGTCAGACAACTCTTTAGACATTGTTCCTTGAATTGAACAGATTCTTTCAACTTACTCCATGACGTTTGTTCTAATATGTGGTATCCCTCCTGTAGAGATAAGGGAACATGTAGTTCTATTGATTCCAAATCATGTCTTGCCCCCTTTTTTGCAGCTCTATCAGCCCACTCGTTTGGAAATATTCCAACATGTGAAGGTACCCAACAAAAATGAACCGGAATACCTCTTGAACTTAGAAGGTGTATGACGTGTTTAATTTCAAAAATGATTCTAGATACTTTCTTGGAATTAGGGGATTTTATAGCATACAGTACCGACTTAGAGTCTACACAGAGCAAAATAGGAATAATAAAAAATGGAAAATCAAGAATGTGGTTAAGAGCCATAAGAATACCAATTAATTCAGCTGTAAATATTGAATGATGCTTCCCAAGATAGTATGATTTCTCTGTTTTAAATGCTGGTATGACGAATGCTGAACCTGTTTCATGGTTTTCTAAGACAGATCCATCTGTATATACTTTTAAGAAGTTAGCATACTTATTTTCGATATGTGATCGGACATCTGCAACCATGATATTTTGATTTTCTTTCTTTTTTCCATTTGTACATTCTATATCAAAACTTGCTTTATTTATTTCCCATGAAGGACATGGTACAGCTTCTTTTTGTGTTTCTAAGTCGTAATGATTAAGTTCAGATTTTTTAAAAAGGTCTGATACATAAGTGCCAATAGGCGTTAAACACGAAATATGTCTGGCTCTTTTCGGAAAATTCGTTTCAGCTTGAACTTGTAACTCACTAGAAACAAAATTTTCATTTGCTGTGCTCCGTAACACATATTTGGCACATGAAAGTTGTCGGTATTCATCTAAGGGAAATTCCCCAATTTCGTTATAAGTTCCTATGGTGGATGCATGGAATGGCACACCAAGTGCAAGTTTGTATGCCTTACTGTCTATACTTTGGAGTTTTTAAAGTAAATAATTGGGAGCACTAAAAAAGACTTCTTGTCCATAAGACAGTTTGGAACGTACAAGTGACGTAGACAAGCATTTTAGAGTGAAGATATCTTGTCCCCATGACTGTCTACTAACCATTTTAAGAAAATTGATACATTTTCTTGCTTTTGTTAAAATGTATCCAATATGAGCATTCCAGGTTAACTTTGATGTTAGTAAAATACCTAAAAATTTTACAGTATTTGTGTATTGAATTGTTTCCCCTCCAATCATAAACTGTGGTAGTGTATCTGGATCACTGCCATTGTTAAAAAGCATAATGTGTGTTTTTTCTGTGGATAACGTCAGACCATTTTCAAAAATATATTTATGTAAATGATCTAGCTCTTTTTGATATATCTTTCTAGTATAATTAATCATCCTCTTTGTTGTACTGCGCTTCATAGTGACATTCATCCATATACATATATCATCAGCATATTGTACTAGGATTACATCTTTAGACAGTTTTGTTGGTAAGTCATGTAACAGTATATTAAATAGAAAAGGGGCTATAACAGAACCCTGTGGTAAACCCATGTGCAGTGACCTAGAGTGTGAATACGTATTCCCTACTCTTACTTGCATACTTCTGTTACATAAAAAACTTTTGATATAATGATAGAGATGCCCAGAAAAGCCAATAGTCTTTAATTTATGCAGCAATTTAGCGTGCCAAACTTGATCGTAGGCTTTTCTGACATCAAAAAATGTTGCAAGTACATTTTTTCTTCTGGCAAACTGTTGCTTGATTTGTGTTGTTAGCTTAACTAGATTATCAATAGCAGATCTGCCTTTTTGAAAGCCAGCTTGATTTACAGGAACTACTTTATTTTTTTGGCAATAATATACAAGCCTCTTTAGAATTATCCTCTCCATAAGCTTACCTGTGTTAGAAGTCAGGGCTATGGGTCTGTAACTACTTTTATAAGTTTTAGGCTTCCCTTGCTTATGAATGGGAACAATGATAGACTGCTTCCAGTTTATTGGCATAATGCCTTCCGTCCAACACCTTTGAAAAAGTTTATGCAACAGAATAATGAACTTTTCCGGTAACTGCTTAAGCATATCATTGGATATGGCATCTAAACCAACAGAAGTTTTCTTACTAGGAAGAGAAAATAATACATCTTTTACTTCACTGATTGTTATTGGGGCATTAATATATTCAGTATTATTAGAAACTGGGTCCTCATATTCTATTTTGCTCTCTTCAGCTTTTCTGTATTTACTGCTTTTAAGTGAGAGACCTTCAATACGCATGGACTCTGAAAACATATCTGCAAAAGCCTCCACCTTTTCTGCATTGGAGGGAAATTCATTGTTTTTAAATTTAACTGGGCAATTTGGTAAAATCACACCTTTTCTCATTTCATGAAATTTTTTCCATACTTTTTTAAGATCAGTATGACTTGATATTTCACTGGAACAAAATGATGACCAAAATTGTCGTTTTGCCTGAGCTATAACCATATTGCTGTAATTTTTGGCCTGCTTCTGTTTTTCATGGTTTTCTAATGTCTTATTTTTTAGATACGTTTTGAACATCAAACGTTTATTTGTCACCGCTTCCTCGCAAGCAGGTGTCCACCAAACATTCCCTGAACACTTCCTTGATTTTAATGATTTAATAGTGGGGATAGATAGGTAAGCAGCTTGAATAATGGCATTAGTAAAGGTGGAATAAGATTGGTCTATATTATCAGTCCAAGCAATTTATATCGTATGCTGCAAGGAAGCTTTTAAACTTTTCCCAATTAGCCTCTTTATAGTTAAATTTTGGAAGTATGTCTTTTTCAGTGTCACAAAAAGTTGGCATTTCATTAAAAGTAATAACAATAGGTAGGTGATCACTCCCCAGGGTATCTCCATATGTTACCCACGTACATTCAGGAGCAAGAGCAGAAGATACAAAAGACAGATCCAATGCTGATGCTCTGTGGGTAGAGATGTCAGGTATCCTTGTCACACTACCATCATTTAGAAGGCACAGACAAGAGTCTGTAATATTTTCTATAAAACGATTGCAGGAAACAGATGTACTTTCTTTATCCCAGAAAGGCGCGTGGGCATTGAAGTCTCCTGCTACCAGCCACTTCTGATTATCTTGTACAGAGTGCAGCCATTCTGTATTAAAGTCATTAACTCCCTTTGGTAAATACAGGGATACAATATTCATGACTTAATCATTTGTAAACTTTACACGTGCTGCACAAGAATATGAATCTGGAATGTTATTAGGCATTGGTGAGCAACATATATTATAGTCTACCCCTTCTTGAATATATATTGCTGTATTGAATTTACTCACAGCATCCACATGTTCATGTACAGGTGGATAGTAGTAGCCTTGAAGTTTAGGCAGCTTACATTTCTTTACATTGAGAGACTGTAATACAAGAGCTTGATAATTGTTATTAGAAAGATGTTGAACCAAATATGGCAGATTAGTGGATATGGATCTGGCATTCCACTGCATGATTTTCAGCATTTGTGAATTTTTTTGAGGCATTATTTGATTATAAACCAAAATGCCTTATCAACAAGTGAATAATTTAAAAATATTAATAAATTGGTACCAAGTTAAAAAGAGTGCAAGTAAACTAATAATACAATGTCAATTATGTCATTTAAAGCACACCACAGAAAGATAATAGATGAACAAAATAAATGAACAAATAAATAGAAACAGAACAACAACAACAAAAAAGTTCTTTATCAGGTGAGCAGCTGCTGTTAGCGAAATTACAGTGTCTGTTGTCTGTACTGCTGCTGATGCAACGCATTGATGTACAAAATGTCACCATTCAAAGGGATTTTTAAACATACGGACATTATTCTGCCGGGTATGTTGCCTCCAGGGGGGATAGTCCTGCTGGTAGACGTACTGTCGCTGGCTGTATCCTGGCTGTTGCTGGCAGTCGAAGGCGTATGGTGGTGGTCGGTACTGGTTCGTGCCTCGGAACTTCCTTCTTTGTTTCCTCTTTGGCGTTTCCCAAAACAAAGCATGAATGTGCTGCCAATGTTTCTTGCCAGAACACTAGAACCGTGGACATTAGGATGAAGTGAATCTTTGTAATGATGATGTGTATACATATTTTCATGTGAGACAAATGATACATTGCTTTGGTTATATAATTCAGAACATGTCATAGCATTGAAAAGTTCTCTTTTCAATTGAAGGCTGGGACTTTTCACAGGGGCAATTTTGCTTATCACAACTTTGGTATTGGGAAAAGAAGCTAAAACTTGTTTCACATTTTTAACTAGATGTTTGCTAGCTTCTTGGGGATCCGAATGTTTGAGATCATTCACCCCACAATGAACAACTACAGCATGCCGTTTTTTTTTTTTATTCATTGGTATTACTCGTTATCAGAGGAATGTCACTGATGTGGTATGACTTTCTTTTCTCCACTGTAAACCCATAGGACTGTCCCAGACGTTTGCTATTAACGCCATTTAGAACAGAGTCTTGGAGAAGGATTACATTGGGGAGAGCAGAATTTTCTTCTGTGCTACAGGGTTTGACGTCAGGTGATTTTTGCGTCAGACCTTGGCGCCCTGTCGTGTCTGGTTCTTTTTGATTGTTTAAGGTCGGGCTAGGATACACTGACCTCTTTGCCTTTGGGCCTACTGGTAGCTGAGGTTCCTTAGGTCTAGATGAAGTCGGAGCCCTTTTCTTTAGCACAGCATCGGCGTAGGTGGCAGGCGGGGATGGGGATGCAGGTAGAAGTGGTTCCGTCTGCGTTCCTGTTGTTGCCCAGCCAGAATCTTCCCTTGTGCCCCGTTTTTCTGTGATGCCGTTTGCAGCTAAGATCCGCGTCTGGGTATCAACGGTCCGCGTGCGTGCGTGCGTGCGTGCGTGTGTAAGAAAGGAGGACAAATTCATAAATCGATAGGTAGGCCTATACTTATGCAGTAAGTTGCTCGTCTCTGTGCTCAACACACTAAATTCATAATCATTAATTTGTGTCCTATGTTAACCTAGGCCTAATAACTTGAAATACAGGTAAGAGTGCGGGTAGGAAAATTTTTTGTCGAATTTCACAAATTGTTGAAAGTATGAAACAATGCACTGTGTAGCCTACTTGTTTTGGGGGTAAGGACATAGAGCAATACCAGGTAGTCACAAGAAAGTTGGAAATGATTATCGAGTTAATGACGATTGCTTGTTTTCCCACAGCGTTGACCTCGAGCGTTGGGGTTAGGAAGCTAGCAGACAACAAATAAGTGAGGAGGTAGGCCGACAGTGTTTGCTGAAATTTATTTTTTTTAATTTAAAAGTTCAAACCTACCAAAATTGTGCAAAACCACATGAGTTTTGAGTCAGGAACTAGTCTTTAAAAAAAAAGTGGGTTTTTAAATTAAAAAAAAAATTCTGGGGATGCCTTAATAATATATGGGCAGTGCGAATGCAAGAGGGATAATTTTATATGAAAATAGAAGAGAAAGCAGTCAAAATTAACACCGGTGTGTAGCCTAAAAGCGGAGGTTGACCTTGGCTAGGGTCTAGTGCGTCATAACCGCTGACGCACGTGACATTATTAGCTGAATAATGATTGGTTGTTTTTTATATTTGAGTTTAGTGACGAAAAACATGGCCGAAGTACAAGACGATCTTTACTGACGTGCTCTTAATCCCTTGGAAAACTACGTGAGTAACACAGCGCATGAGCATGAACAAAATGTTTACAACAGAAAGGACTACGGTGCATCTAAGATAAAATTTTGTTGCATTGGAAGTTTGTGTTGTTGAAGGAAGGTGGATTTTTAGAATGACTTTTCTCGTTTGTAAACAAAGACCGCCATGCTTGTTGATTGTGCAGCTGAGAATTGACCGATTTTCATGTTTTTTTTGTTTTTTTTTCTTCCCTGTTTGTTATTTCATTGCCAATTGTCTTTAATTAAAATGTAAATATTCACTCTTGTGACAGCTAAACATGGTTACAGTTTTTGTGTCTATGTCTTAACGGTTAACTAATGGCAAAGGAAATTGATATGATAGTGCGCCAACTTGTGACCATGTTATTAAGTTGCCAATCAGTCTTTTAACCCTCTTGTTTTTGAATTCTACAGAGCTAAACTGCCTGTAGATTTTGAATTCTTTTATTGAGTCAAAAATAAAAAGCTGACGGGGGAGAAGAGAAAGGAAATAACGCAGTTAGAGAGAAGAATGAACCCGACTACACGGCACATTCCTGCAAGCGTGGCGACCTGTGCTACCCACACGCTGTGGAGAAATTTGACCTGGGGGGGGAGGTCCGCAGCATAAACGCCAGAAAATGTGACGCTTTCTACCCCAAACTGACATAGTCTACTCCTGAGACAATTGTCTGTGTGCATGACAAGCTATCAAGCTGAAATTTTGTCACAAGCTAGATATATCTTTGTACTTGTATTTTAAGGCAAGTTTACATGTCTGGTCACAAAATGTCGTGTCGTTGTCACCGTATTTGTCACCAATCACAGGTAAAAGTATGTTGTATAAAATAAATCAGCAAAATATGTATGGAATAGACACAAATTCATACATGTAAGTGTTTGAACAAAGAACTGATGCCTAGCTAACGTGTTTATTAATGTTTGTGTGCAATTGTACTTCAAGGATGTGTCACACAATGTCCTCATAACACCTGTTGTTTTATATGTCTTGATGAGGCATACTTTTTGTTTAACTGGTTTTTTGTCTTTTGAAAACAAGGAATATTCAATCAATATCTTACCTATATACTGCATTTCAGATGTCTATGTCTTACCACATGTTTGTTAAGTGCACAGAAGTGTAGTATTGTACATAAGTGTCACATTGTCACCAGTGTCACCACACAGGTGTGACAAACATGAAACAACACAGAACTTCTGTAATTCTACAAAATTTTAATCGTGATAGCCTTTAAAGTAGTCATAGTGATGGCACAGGGACACATCACATCACAGAAAGCACAAAATGTGGATGTGTCTGGGGTGTACCTATCGCTGTCACCTGTGGCACCTTGGCAGACTGGAGACCTATTTTCTTTTCCTTCTCGCTATTTTCGTCATCAGCAAATCTGTCCGTTGAGTTTCAAATAAAAAGTGTGGTATTAACTAGAAAATAGACAAAAGGCGTCACATTTCCTGGCGTTTATGCTGCGGACCTCCCCTCCCCCCCCCAGGTCAAATTTCTCCACAGCGTGTGGGTAGCACAGGTCGCCACGCTTGCAGGAATGTGCCGTGTAGTCGGGTTCATTCTTCTCTCTAACTGCGTTATTTCCTTTCTCTTCTCCCCGTCAGGTTTTTATTTTTGACTCACTTAATATTTATCATTGAATTTTTTCTACTTCTAATGCAAACACGTTCATTTTATTGTCTAGTTAGTTAGATGAATCGTCTGCTACCAACGAAGACGCCATTTTTTTCACCACGCGCTATGAGTGAAAGGCGTTTCTATCGCCAGCCTTGCTTTCTTCCTTCCCTCCCAAGTACACACCGTTAGTGGTCTAAATTTATCACTGACACCATCTGAAACCTTCCCTGCATCGCCCCACCAAATTTCAGACACATTGTGTGAGAACCACGAGGTATGTGTGTGATGGAAAAGTACTGCCCATGTGGTCAGGACCAACGGCCGGCTACGGGCGCAACGGAATCTAGCAGCAGGTGCTGTTACGGCCGGCTGCGGCCGCAACAGGGCTAAGACGGTTAAATATATGTATTTTTTAGAATAACAACAACAACACAAAACCAACCATCGGGCTAAAAGTAAGTCGATCCAAAATACTAAAAATCCTGTTCCAAATTGTCTTTTCAAGGATTATTTATGCTGACTCATTTTTATTTATTTAAATTTATTTAGTTTTACATAGATCTAGGATAATGGAATAAGCACTGGGGTGCTTTGTTTACATCCAATCCCCATGTGTATGCATTATTGTCAGTGGTCAGTAAAAATTGGGATCAATATCATTCATATTCTTAAGTTCATAAACTGATAAAGACACATTATGACGCATATGAGTTCATGAAATCATGTGCATGTATATTTTTTAAAAAATCATTCAGCTGTGCACACACACACACACACACACACACACACACACACACACACACACACACACACACACACACACACACACACACGCACACACACCATGTCCTTTGGATGAGTCTATAAACTGAGATCCTGTATGGGAATGCACACAGAAATCTCATCTTGCACACAGTTAAAACCCTATCCGCTTTTCGAAAGAGAAGGCCATTGTGATATGTGGGTACGGGTGACAAAATTAAAACTGCATACACACGGAGACTGGATGTAAAAGAGCACATTAATGCTTATTTCATTATCCTCAAAATAAAGATAATTAAATAAATAAACAACACACACTCTCTCTCTCTCTCTCTCTCACACACACACACACACACACACACACACACACACACACACACACACACACACACACACACACACACACACACACACACACAACAGAGGAGTTCAGAATGCACAGATGTGCATCTGTGAAATAGAAAAAAAGTTATGCATACACACACACACACACACACACACACACACACACACACACACACACACACACACACACACACACACACACACACAATGTACCATCTGGAAATAAAAATTTGATTGATTGATTGATTGACACACACACACACACACACACACACACACACACACACACACACACACACACACACACATTGACACACGTATACATGTGCACACACATGCTCGCTCTCGCACACACGCACACACACACACGCACGCACACACACACACACACACACACACACACACACACACACACACACACACACACACACACACACACACACACACACATACACAATACCATCAAACATAATTGTAGTATTCAAGAAAATTAAGTATTGGCAATACATCCCTGGAGATGCAGTGACTCGCTAGTTCAGCATTAACCCCACCTTCTGAACATAGTTCTAACAGTCTGCACCATAGATTTTCCCACTTCTATTGCTTTGTTCTTCTGCCTTTTTTCAAGTCTATCTCAGTATCTGTTCTGTATTTCTTGCTTATTTGCTGTCTTCTTAGCCCTTTTTTATATTTTAATGCATTCACACTTGAACACATGATACAAACTGACAACTTTAGTACATTTGATCAGCATACATGATACATGAATCAATGTATGCATGTACTTGCATGTTGACACACATAGTGGCATATAGATATATATTAAATATATTAGCATCAATACAAACATCTATCTTTTTAGAAGAAGAAAAATCTAATTGGTTGCATAACAATTATCAAAACAAAATAAAGATATATATGGGTCACTCTTCTGAAACCTATGCAGGAGAGGGGTGTCATATTCATAGCCAAATAAAAATTGTTCTAATTTGTTTTGGGGTGTGTAACTTGACATATTTAATCAAAAGTGGTACAACTATCAGCACAATCAAGAACTATGTGCTACAACTAGGAATTACATCCATAAACTGATTTGTTTCTTGAAAAATCCACCATTTACAATCTCAATTTTGTTACATTGCCGTAGGAGTGGTTTGCATTTGCTAAAATTCTAACTTCAGGTACCAATTAGATAGAACAGCTGCACTGAAAACTAAAGATGACCAAACATGCAAACAATTATATTGCATTTTATACCTTATTTGGATTCTAACACACGACTTTTTAAATTAAAAAAAAAAAATGTTTGCGCGTAACCGCGGTGTCGCATTCATGACCTGCCTTGTGCAATGAAACTTCTAGTCTTATCAAGTGTGAGCAGCCTACTTTCCATTTGTTCTCAAAATAAAACTTATTCTTATGAATTATGGATGTTTAACAGACTTGTAAGTCGGAAAGTTTTTATACAATAAGCACTCCAACAAAAATTATGTCAGTGGTGTCTCAAAAATCGCGTTACAACCGAGACGACAAAAGGATTATATTTTCTCAAATTCAATCCCTGAGGCTGTTTAGTGGAAGAATATTAAGGAATCCAATGCATAACATCATTTTCTCTCCCCTTCTAGATGAGACTATGCGCTGATTGGTTCTGCCATGTTAAAATGAAATCTTTTTCTGCGTATAAAATAAAAAATATTTCCTTCTTATGGTGTCATCTGTTACGCGCGAACGTTTTCAACTCATTGGATAAAGTATTGTTTTTTTAAAGTTCTCAGAGAGTAATCAATTTACTTTTGATTTTACCTGATCAAGCAATCATAAATCTCTTAAAAACAACTGAAAATAGCATCAAATGCAGATTTTGATTTTTCCCAAACCATGTAACAAAATTGTACAGGTTTCAGAAGAGTGACCCATATATTTAGGTATTGAAATCTAGATGTTTAGTAAAGATAAGTAATCCTGATGCTTGATGTGTGCAGACATGAACAAGACCAGATAAAGATTACCTGGAACACAGCTGAAGTTTGAAGAACAAAAACCATGGAAGCAGCCAGCCAGCCCTCTCAAGGCAGCAACAGCAACAGCCGGACAGGCACTCCTCGAGGCAGAGGACGTGGTAGATTTAGAAAAAACACCTCAGACGGAAAACCCACCCAAACCTGCTAGTAATACTTCCGACAAATTCAGTGATACGAAACATTCCCATTCTGTCGACCCTTACCTTGTGGAAAAAGCATTAGATGGCCACTTTGACAATCCTGAACCGAGGAAATCATCCACAGAAAGCCCAAGAAGCAGGAGGGAAGTTTCAGTGACCGGTACACCTTCCAGAGAAAAAGGTGAAACCTCAGACAAGGAGAACTCGTGTAGCCCAAAGACTCAGCGAACACGAAAAGCTACCTTTGAGTTTGACTCTAAGGTCTTGTCTCGGATACACAATCACATCCGAAAGGGGATCGGTGAACTGTCGGAAGCCCACCGAACTGGATCGTTGGACAGACTGAATGGCTTGACCCTAACTCCTTTGATTCAGCAAACATGTGTGTGTCTAATATGGTGCAATCAAAGTTAAGAATTCAGATCCCTCAGGATAGAAAGATGTCTGGCACAAGCGATGAGGCAGCTCCTCAGGAAGGACGACCCCGAAGTAATACCGACCCTGTGTCACCATCATCCACTAGAGGCTGGAATGACCTGCTGTGCACAGCTCAGGCAGCCTCATCTAAAGAACCTTCAGGTAATGACGGGGTTTTTTGTTTGAGATTCGTTTCTTTCATTGTATTATGGTTACAATAGTTAGAGAGTTCCTTTTTTTCTGAATCGTTTGCCTTTTTGTGTCTGATTAGTAATATCACTTAATCAGTGATTGTGAATAGTCGTAAAATTGAAGAAACAACACGCGCACTGCACGCACGCACGCACACACACACACACACTCACACACACAACGAATCAAAAATTAAATTTTTTTTTTTAAGCCTTTGACCCTTTTTGGGATAGCTGTAGTGTCTAAGAATTTTTAGAAAGTATCATGTCAGCAAGTCTTGAAATATCATTGACAAACAAATTCGGTGATAAGTAAATCAAATAACATTCATAGCCTTTCTAAATTTAATAAATGTTATCTCTCTAACTTTAGACACATTGCTCTTTTCACTTCAAACAATTTAAAATTGGCATTTGAAATTGTGAAAGATCTCTGTTACAGTCCTTTAGGACATTTGTTATAGTTGCATTAACGTTAGTGAGTTGTTTTTATGTTTTTATTATTCCTATTCCATTATCAAGTTTCTTTGTGTGGTTGGGGGGTTGATTGTTGATTTTTTTTTTTTTCAGTTTTTTTTTGGTCTAATATCACTAAAATTGAACAAACGTAAAATTGAAGACAACAACAAGACAAGAACAACAACTTCAAACAAATTACAAAAACTGAAAACTGACATCAATCTAGACTGACTAGAGCTATACTTTTTTCTTTTTAAAAAAAAATCAATTTTGAAGAATTTTCGATCTGGAATTTCATTTTGAGATGAAATTTGTCCCAGCAGAGACGTAAATCTTGTAGAATATTGTTATTCATAACCACTACGTCTAAACTAAAGTAGTCATGAGTAGTAAACCATAATTTTTACATCTGGGAAGGCTGTCGTATAACTTCTTTTCCGCACATGTTAGAAATTCCTGTGAAACAAACATTTATTACTGTCTAAATTTTCCAAAGCATCAGGTCAGAATCAAATATTTCATAAAGTTCTGTTTCAGAGTTCTTGCTCAACATTTCGACATGTGTAGACTGAGATTACTTAAGTTTAAATCAGAGAATAAACTTAACAACTTGTGCAAAATCCTAAACACAATCAAATTCAGTTTGAATCAGAGTTCTTTTCACACAGTTTATTTGATGTAGAATGCAGGAATATATTGTTGTTTGCTGTAAAAGATATTATAATATATAATTATATATTTCTGTGTGTGTGTTTGATTTGTTGACATTTCAAAATTGTAAAAGATTACTTCCCTTGACTGAAAATCTGCTGAATATGAAAATACTGAGTGACCCTGGGAGGATAAGGGTTAAATTAAGGTAGGAAGCTTAGACAGAGTATAACCCAGTCAAGACGTGTCAAGCACACGCACTCCATAGCAGCACCATTACATCATCCTTACTGATCTACTGATCATTGAATGATCATTATGCAATATAAAAAAAAACTCTGCTACTGACTACTGTGGGCCTAGTTGGTCTGGTCTCATGGTGACATCAGTTTTGGTTTCTCCATGGGTACACTTAGAAGTGTGCCTGTGGTGAGTTCGTGTCAAAGCCTTTGGGATTGGAGGTTCATGGGAGAAGGTCATTATTTCTGCTTGTAGTGGTTGCCACCATGGGTGGGTGTCTCACTCAGTCTTGCTCCACAACTGAGCTATTATTACTGTCTCTCTCTCTCTCTCTCTCTCTCTCTCTCTCTCTCTCTCTCTCTCTCTCTCTCTCTCTCTCTCTCTCTCTCTCTCTCTCTCTCTCTCTCTCTCTCTCTCTAAACACACACACACACACACACACACACACACACACACACACACACACACACACACACACACACACACACACACACACAACACACACAACACGTAACACACACACACAACACACACACACACACACACACACACACCACCACACACACTGTATACACACACACACACACACACACACACACACACACACACACACACACACACACACAACACACTCCGCTTTCTCCCTCTCTCTCCCTCTATCTCTGTCTCAGTGTCTGTCAGTCTGTCATACACATATTTAAACATATATGTACATTTGTGCACACAAACACAGACACACTCTGACTCTGAGATAGGTATGTGAAAAAAGCACACATCACAGCAACTGAATAGATACCCTGTGATACTTTTAGTTAAAAACTACAAGTAGGTCTACTAATCAGAGTAATCTAGTCAGCAGAACTTTATTAAGCACTAAAAATCACAAGTTTTCTATATTATGATTATATTGCTAGATATGATTTCTATAAAAAAAAAAATGATATAGAGAAAATGGGAGGGGAGATGAAAAAAATTAAGATTTAGAGGAAAGTTTATGTTACATTGATAATACCGGGAAACTGTGTTAGAATCTAGACAGACATTTTGTCTATAGGTAGAAAATCAATTTCGTATTTTAACCCCCCCCTTCTTCCCCCCCCCCTCCCTCTCAATACAGTACCTGTGAGTCGGGTCTATAGATGCAAAATGGAATGTGAAATTTAAACAGATGTTTCATGATGACCATGAGCTCGGTGCAACAAGTAACATTACACTATATACTAGTCAGGAGAAAAGAATCTCACGCTTGCTGTCAAGTTCTTGAGTGATGGCTGCCCTGCCATAAGTTTGTATTGTTGGGGGAGGCGGGGTACAGAATATAGTGGCACGGCCGTAACTGTAAGCGACAGTGTCACAGACGAGAGGGGGCGTTATATACCTGGCAAGGAGGAAGAGACATCTGTCATTGTCTTCCTCGGAGTTGACGGACTGGTTTGTGTGTCAGGCAGGAATCCCTGGGTTAGCTTAGCTAGCACAGACTGGGACAGGCGGAGTGAAGTGTGCCTGGTCTGTAGACTAGTTCATGCTTGGATGTATTCAGCACAGTGCAGTGGTGTTAGGTTGTGTTGGATTTTTGCCTCTGTTTGGCTGATTCGCTTGTGAGCAATCTTGTGCAGCTTTCTGAGAAGGAGAATAGTCAAGTAGTGTTACTGTTTAAAGTGTTTTCACTCTAGATGTTTTGGTGTGAGGAAATCTGAATTAAAAAAAAAATGCTCAGCATCTTTTGGTTTAGAACTAGATACTAAGAAAGGTAAGATTGGGGATAAAAAAAAATGTGTCTTGATACTGTGATTGTGACAGTACAAGTTTTAATTTGGGTTCTTCGTGTCTTGTTGGGAAAGAAGTAAAATCTTTACAATGCAGTGTAAAATTTTGAATGTGTTTGTGTTTGGTGATCAAATTCTTTAAAAAAAAAAAAAAAGGGATCAGCAGGTATTGAATATCAATTTTGTGTTTGCTGATTAAAAGATATAGTAATTTGTATCATGTATACAAATTACCACAAGGTAGTAATATGTATACAACAAGGCTGTGCAGGTGTTGCTATTAGGCGTTTCCTAGCATTACATATGACACCCTTGAAGTCAGCCAGAATATAAGTTTATGCACCCTTGTCTCATTTATCACACCTGGGAATGGCTGTGAAACCAAAGGTATACACTGGATGAGAAGTTGTGCTTGTGGCTGTTGTCTGAAAGTATGCCATATTACATACTACATGATACAATAGGCAGCCATATGTATTCTCACGGAAGAGGATTTTTTTCTCTTTAAATGGAGTTACAATGTTAATTCTTATACTAACTGAGCGCTTGGCATTTATAAATAGGTTAAGACACTTTCAACATATCGCAAAGCAAGCATCGTTAATTATATAATGTAGGCCTTAGCACTGACAAAGAAAGGCTTTGCCCTGGGCCATGCAGGTGTCAACTGGTATCTTTTATTATTTAAAAAATAATTTTAAAAATTTACATGCAGAATGTGGTTTTGTGGATGTTTTCATTTGAGCTTAGTTATTCTTAGCCCGTTCCCAAGGGATGTGATACAAGGGAAAATTTGCTTTCACTTCAGCATGAGTGTTATCAATGTGTGACATTGGCACAGATTGTGTGCCCTTTGTCTCAGAGTTTGTCATCAGTTTACGTCTCTATCTTGAAACGGGTGCACAGTGAAAATCATACACTTTTCCACTGACTTTTACTGAGGTTTCTGTTTTATTGCTTTGGTTGTGTTTGTTACAGATTTTGTCAAATGTGTACACAATATGCAGGTTGGGGGGATGGGTGTGGGGTTGGGGGAGAGAGAGAGACTCAGAGAGAGAGAGAGAGAGAGAGAGACTCACAGAGAGAGAGAAAAATTTGACTTTCACTTCAGCATTGGTTTATTCAATGTGTGACTTTGGCACAGTTGGCCTTGTCTCAAGATTATCAGTTTAGTCTCTATCAATAAACGTACGCACAGTGCACACAATCATACAATTTGTCACTGATTTTTCTTGAGGTTTCTGTTTTTGCTTTTGGTTGTGTTTGTTACACGAATTGTCAAATGTGTACACAATATGCAGGTTGGGGATTGGTGTGGGGTAGATGTGCTAGAGAGAGACTCATGAAGAGAGGAATGAGAGAATTGACACTCAACAAAGAGGATCACAGAGAAGAGAGAGAGAGTAAGAGAAAGAAAGAATGGTGAGTTAGAGAAGTTATGCAATGAGAAGAGGATGAGAGGAAAGAGGAGAGTTTTTTTTGATCTTCAATTTGTATCTGAACATTTATTTGTGATATTAGACAAAAACAAAGAAAAAAGTTTTTTTTTAATCAAATCAACAACTATCCTCCACTCGCCACTCAATCAAAAGTGGGATGTGTGTGGTCAGTGTGGTGTGTTGTTCATTTTGGTGTGCTAAGTGTGTGTGAGGAACTACAAATAAACATGTAAGAAATACATTGTATTATACAATGTCATTGCTTCTCTAAAACAAGATTCTCACACAAATCATTTCACTATGTGACACAGCATGAGTTCTAAAATCAACAAGTGTGTGTTTTCTCATTTTTTTGTTTTCTGTTATTGTTTATGTATCAAATTACTGTTTTTATTGCTATCAACTTTCATTCTTTCAACTTCAGTTAACAAGATAATTTGAAATCACTTACTGACTTAGTTTAAATAAATGCATGTGGTGGAGACATAAATGAATAAGATAGGTCAAATGAGTCAGCTGGGCATGTGTTATGATGTAGTCCTGAATATTTACAACACAATTTATGATCTTTGTGATCTTGGAAATTTGCTCTGTGGTGTGGACTGCTCTAGATCGATATGTTTAGTCCTTGAATGCTTGTATTGTTAGATGTAGTGTTAAGGGATGTTTAATAATAACTATAATATTATGCCAAGCCATGAGACACCTTTGTGTGACTGATACTGGTAGTGCTGTAGCATGTGTGTGTGTGATCGTCGATAGTGTCGTGTGTTATCCATGCAGGAAAAATGTGAATTGTGTTCGTGTGTGTGAGTGTGGATGTGTGTGCGTGACATTGCACATGCATGTGTGACTGTGTGATGTATTGTTGTGTGTGACTGTGTCAGTGGTGTATGTGTGTGTGTTGTATTTTACAAATAGTATCTGTGTCACAGAGAGTTGACAACGAAATGAGAGAGGGATACTTAAAGAGACAGATTCGAGAAGAGAGATGTGTGGTAAGTTTTGTAGCAATTGTGCCGTGCATAATATTAAATATGATGTAAATAATTAATGCCTAATATAGTGTAGTGATGTATTGCATGCAACATATAGATAACATGCAATAGACATAGATGTATGTGCATGAGCGATGTATACATACATGTATGAAAATGTATTATAAAAAAAATGCTTAAAGTCTTAACAGACATTGATGAAGTAGGACAACCTGTGTTTTTTCATGGACCAGCATCAATCATGGAACCAAAAGAATATATAACCCTCCAGAAATGACGTGCAAACCAGCTAACCATTTCATGATTCTGTGTGTGCAGTACCTTCACCCCTGACAGTCACGAAACCCAGAGGACGAGGCAGAGCGCGAGGACGTTCCCGACGCACCCATCAGGAGACCATGGAGGTCAGATCCCGCCCGGGAGGAGGGTCTGAACAGGGTTCAAGGCCTGACCGGTCTCCGTCGCAAAACAAGAACAGGAATCACGAACAGTTCTCGGATGCTGTCAGTACCGCCACAGGCCCCAGCGGTGATGTTCGTGCGACGGAAGAGGAGAGTCGTGTCTCACACGGTGCAAACAAGCCTGCCTCCTCCCCTGCAGGAGGCAGAGGGTCTGGTAGAGCCTTACTCCCCACTCCAACATCAGGGGGTGGGTCTGTCAGGAGTGACGGCTCCAGACCATCGTCTGGTGGTGGGGGTGGCAGGGAGAACTCTCCCACATCAGGGGCGGTGGGTGGAAGCGGGTCAGAAAGCTCCGCAGGGGGCCGGCCTGGGAAAGGGCTGACACTGGTGATTGGGAAGAACTCTGAGGAGACTCCTCCGGTGACCGAGCAGGATCTGGAGACCCCAGACGACATCACGATGCTGCTGTCTCCCAACCACGAGTACACCTTGGACTGGGCCGCTGCCATGGCAACGCCCCCTGCATCTGCCGATTCGGCGCCAGACTGGAGTAGGTCAGGGCATTACTAACTGGGGGATTTGGTTCAAGGTTTGAGGGGGGTTTTTTTGTTTTTTTTGCTGAAAACTGGAACGTATAGAACAAATCAAATACTTTTTTTTAGAATTTTGTCTTTAAATCAAGAAGATTTGAGTCATGATGTTTGCCAAATTTGACTGCAGCAGGTGAAAAACTGCATTTATTTCAATTAATGTAGTGCCTCGTTGGATTGTTGACGTGCCTGACCACTTGCAGCACTGTTTAATAACCATACATGCATACATAATTTCCGAGTGAAAATGGTTTACTGTTGTATTTCTGATAGTTTCAAAACATGTTTTATGATTATATTGTCTGCACAATTATGATGTGAAGTTGAAGCATAGATCAGAAGAAAGCTGTGGTTACACACTCACTGACATGTGGATACATCCAAATTTTGCACTTAAAGAAACTTCAGAATACTCTGGATGACTGCAATACCTTTCCCCTGATAGTGTCACTTTAAGAAAAAAAAGAATCTATGTCAAGATATGTCTTAGCCTATTTGAAGGAACTTTCTGAGCTTAGATCTTTGTCTTATTAAAATGGGAAAACCTCGTTAACTCTCCACACAATGCCATTCTGAAATGTGTATGACTCGAAGCTGAGCAGTAATCGACTAAGAAAAATAAGAAGAAGGATTTTGTGTTTAGATCCATACTGGTTGATTTTAAGGCAGTATTTCTTTTTAGCTATTTTCTGCTGCAGCCTAAAAACAGTTTTCAGTTGGATCTGTTGGGGATTTTTTTTAAACTGATACTTTTTCCTTCTGTAGAGGTATGTTTTACTCGTCAAATCTCATATTGCACATAATGTAACACTGCAGCTTCCGATTTTAACTTCATGCAGCAGAACTTTACAAACATTCCTTTTTAAGAAGCAGGCTTTTTGGGAATTTAGCTAAGTGTGGAGTTATCTCTGTCGTGCTATTGTTTAGAAATAAGTTTCCTGTCATATCGAAATTTATCATATTGTGGCAGACGATCCTTTCGATATCAGTTGAATTGAATAGATATTTCTTGTTTTAATTTGTATTTTAAAAGAAAAAAAAAGCACCAAAAACCAACATTTTATGAGATAGTCTTGCTTGTGATTCTGATTCTACATTTGTTATGGATGTATTTGAATCAATTTCTGGTATTTTGGTGTGATTTTTCCTTTTAACTTAATTGTGATCTTTTACTTTCTGCTGTGTTCATTTTTATGAAGAGTGAAACTAAGTACTGCTCAGGTTTACCAAAGTGCTTGTACAGGAATAGGAATGGAGCTGTGTTGATTTTCTTTCTCTCTATGTGTCTCTCTCTCTCTCTCTGTGTCTCTCTGTGTGTCTCTCTGTGTGTCTCTCTCTGCCTCTGTCTGTCTGTCTGTCTGTCTGTCTCTGTCTGTCTGTCTGTCTGTCTGTCTGTCTGTCTGTCTGTCTCTCTCTCTCTCTCTCTCTCTCATCTCTCTCTCTCTCTCTCTCTCTCTCTCTCTCTCTCTCTCTCTCTCCTCTCTCTCTCAGTGAAAACACAATCACTCAATATGTGTTCATGCACATGCATCCTTATGCTTTCCTTCCTTTCTTTTAATGAATTGCCTTTTCCCTTCCTTTGAAGTGGCATTCTTTTTATACGTTAGAATAGAATGTAGCGTATGTCCAGGTTTACATATTTGATAGAGAGATGCCGTTGATTGTTGTGGGTTTTGTCTTAGCTTTTGATAATGCGCATGAATCGTTACAAACAGAACTAACATTTACAAATTTGTTATGTGGTTCTGCTCTGTTGTGCTTTAATTTGCTTAAGTTCATCGACATATGATTTGTACAGCACAATGCTTAAGTTCATCAGCATATGATCTGTACAGCACAGTGCTCAAGTTCACTGACATAACGATCTGTACACCTGCTGTGTTGAAGCCAAGACAGTACTTGGTGCATTTATGATGCACAATTTTCAGAGCCCTGTTTTCTGTTCACCATGTAAAGGGTAATATATGATATCTGTTTTTGTCATTATAATGCTGTTACAAAAGAGATGTAACCAAAATGGTCATAGCTGTTTAAAAAAAGAAAAGAAAAACAAAACATGAAAACAAATCAGCTGAAGAGCCCATATCAGAGTACCATAAAGATCAAAGTTTATAAATGCCAAAGCTTTTTTCTTGGTATGGATTGTTGCTGCTGTGATTGTGTGAAATCGGGCTGATGGATTGTTAGTTCAAGAGAGTTGGTTTCCCTGCAAAAGTAGTAGGCAGTTGTGATATGAATCAGGTTTTCTTGCCTGTTATGTTTTATCATATTCAGGCTGAACATAAGTTTCAAGACTATAAATGCATTTTGCTACTATAAAAGATAAAAGACAATGTTTGAGGAACAAGATTGGAGTCAAAGAAGCCTCATGTGTTAAAGGGGAGGGGGGGGGGGGGTATTCTTTTTTAGGTATTGATGGATTTTTTTTCTGTGTCACTTTTTGTTTGTTTGTAGGGTATTTTGTAGTTGTTGTTTTAACTCTGTTCTTTGTCAGTTTAAATCAGTGCTTGAAAGCTTGATATGTGTAAACAAATTAACAACATGATTTTTTTTTTGGTGGAGGGGGGTGGATTTGTTTTTTGTTGGTATGTTCTTTCGTTGTTTGTTTGTTTAGTTTTTTTTAAACTGTGTCCTTTGTCAGTTTAAATCAGTATTAAAGTGCTTGAAAGCTTAACCTGTGTAAATGTTGACCACATTAAGGATCAACAATTATAGTAGTAAGATTGAGTAAATTTTGAAGAGAAGACAGTCAGTTCAGAGCCTGTACTTCAAACTTGTGCCTTCTTCCAAAGAAAGCCTCTAGTTGTAAGGGCACAAAGATATTGGTTTTTATTTTGTTTTTGCTTTTCTTCTTGTCTCTCCGGTTGCCCTTAAGTGCCAGGAACAAAGTATTCTCACATTAGTGCCAATTTATTGCTTGATATTCGTGAGTGCATGGGTGGCAGTAGGTTACACCTTGCTGTCACAGGAATGGTAGTTTTGCTGGATTTTTTTTCTGATGTGAGTCATACAGACATAATCAGTATATAACCACTTCCCGGAATACTATAGGAAAAATAATATTCACCAGCTGTACAGCTCTCGCGAGCTTTGATTTGTTTGCTTTACAAGATTCAGTGCTATAGCAATTTCATTATTATCATCATCCTCACTATTGTTATTTTACAAGATTTGATGTTTGCTGAAAATGTATTCGGTGATGTAAGCTGATACATGGTTTTAGGGGGAAAAGAACCCCAAGTTATAGGGAAGAAAGTTTAAGTGGAATAATGAAAATAGCTGGAAGTACATCTTGCCTGGGTGTGTTGAATCTTGATGTATGTTTTTTTTTTCTGGTATAATATATTCAAAATAGAAATTTGTGGCAAGTGTTTTGTATTGTAGTTAGCAGCAAAGAAGAGTTTGTATTTAACTTTTCTGTTTTTAGACATTATTTTTTCATACTTTTGTAATTGATTTTTAAAAAAGAAAACTATGGTACTGATGTTTTACCTAGGTGAAGTAATCATAAAAATACGTAAATGAATATTTGTGTGTGTGTGTGTGAATTGTAATCAAAACTGTCACTGCCATTTATGAAAAGCACCTCATAGATATTTGTATTGAACACAATTTTTAAAGTAGAAAAGTATCTCCTTTCTTTGCTTCTTTTTTCAGATTGTTTTGACTCAACTCAGATATTGTCTTCTTAAACCAAATAAATGACAGCAAACTGTGTAAAGATTTTTAAAAACACAAAGCGTTGTATACATTTGGTTGTTTGATTATGTAACAGTTACCGGTATCGTTAAATGTTCAACATGTTTGCTGTATTTTTAGTTGATTTTTGTTCTTTTTTTTCTTCTTCCCTCGGCTAAAGCTCAGAGGTTCAGCAATGGCGAGATTTTTCGTATGCAACCGTTTTCACCCTCCATGAAGGTAGCTGCATTCCGATTTCAGGGATGTTCGTTTGAATAGATTGCATGACCTAGATGGGTTTGTCAACTGAGGACTTATGAAAGGCATTTTTTGAAAGGATTGATCATTTAAGGTTGGTTTTTTTTTTAGGATAATGGTGTTTATATCTCACTGTTTTAAATATATAGGCAGCCGCATTTTTCTGTCTTCAGGTATGTTAATCTTTTTTCAGGGAACTGAAGTCTAGTGTGCTAGGAATTTACGATGCATAGTAGGGGTATTTGATACTTGGCATCGCAATACATAATAAACCACCACATTTTGGGGTGTTTTTTTGTTTTGTTTTTCTGTAGGTTCAGGGTTTGCATAGAAATGAAATTGATACTTGATTTATTGTGTGTTGATTGTCAGTGATGTGTTTGATGTGAAATGAAGGTAATTGTTTAGCTTGAAAGAATTAATTTGTGTGATGAATTGTACCTATCTCAGTATTGTTCTGTTTGATATTACTTAGATCTGAAAATGAAAGTGTCTTTTATTGATTGTTTGTTGTCTAGTCTTGGATTTTTCATAGAATTAATACATACATAGATGATACTTTTCCTCATAATTTTTTTTTTGTTTTCTTTCAGTAAGATAATGTTTTATAAAGTTGATATTTTTTTCTGATTGTAGCAAGTACAGTTTGAAGGTAAATGTGAATGAAAAAAAAATGTGTTCAGAAGTGTTTGAACACTAAATAGTTAGTGTATTCTTAAAATTTTTTTTTTTAAAATTAGAAATGAATAAAATAATGTTGATCTCTTACGACTATTGAATTTTTAATGAATTAATTTTTTTGATTACACAGTGCACTTTTTTCACAGAAGAGTCCTAGTTGGTCCTCCTGTAGAGTTTTTTAAGTGGTCGCTGTCACTCACATTCCCTCTCTTTGTTGTTCACTTGAGGCAGCTGTGTTCTTTATTGAAAGTTTTGATACATACAGCATCACTGTGTGTGAAGGGTGTTACTGTTAGTTTTGTGGCATTACTTTTCTTTGAGAAAAGCACTGAAGGGGTTAGGGTAACAGAATGCTTAGGGGCTTTTGTACTCTTTTTACTAGATGTCCAAAAACATCGGCAATGTTATTATTGTTTTATCAGTAAATGCATTTGACATTTATCATTATTCATCAGAAATAAAAGCATTTGTTGGTCTTGAAGCTTTTAACACTTATCCCTACATTAAGGGAGAGAACCCCAGATTCAAATGTGGTGTTGTTCTTGTGGTGCAGTGTAGTCTTTGATAGCTTCTCTGTCCCATGTCTCTGGAGATTTTTCTTTTTATTTCATTCCTTGGCTAGAGCTCCAGGGTTTCCCAATTGTGAGATTTTGTATGCGACTGTTTTTACCCAGCGTTAAGGTAGCCGCATTCCAACTTCAGGGATAGTATCTAAACACAGCACCTGTGTGCATGGTTTTTAACAAGACTTGCCATTCATCTCTTCCGGCATGAAATGGCCTACTCTTCCTAAAAGCAGAACAGGTTTATTAAGCTCTGTATGTGTCGCACAAGAAGCCTCAGTTTATGGTCTCATCAGGACTTTAGGGGATGTGGAGCCAGTATGAATGTTAAGGGTAAAATCCCCTAAAACAGGGGTTTCTGTGGTGACTCGATCCCAGGCCATCAGGTCACAAGTGCAATGCTGTAACCACTAAGCTATCCCCCCTCCATCTTCTGATGTGATTCTCCCCTTGACCAAAATACTGTGTGGGTGACAGTGTTAAACCTGAGAGTGAATGAAAGAGACAAAAAAACAGTGCCATCTTGGATACAAGGAAAGCTCATTCTCAATGGATAGGGTTATGTGTGGTGTCTCAATCTGTCACAGTGGAGTCAGTTTTCAAAGTTCAGATCATCATGTAATAGAGCGCGTTCAGAAGTTGGAGTGTTTCTGCATGTCATGTTCTTTCTTGTATGGATTTCAGCCATTATGTTATAGTGCGTGTTGACTTTTAAGGAAAACCAAAAAAGGACCAATTTTGAGTGTATCTGTCTCCCTAGCCTCTGGCGTTGTGTATTATGTTTACATTTTCCCAGTGTACACAAAAAAGTACTTACTGCTAGTGGTGGTAATTTTAAAAGTATGAAAAATCATGTTTAATGTGTTGTTTTAGTTTGTGAGTTGAATTCAGTTGTTATCTGTGTTCTACTTGTCGTAGCGTTCTGTTTCAGTGTGTCTTGGATATGGAAAGATTCAGAAAATCAAGTCTCTTAACTGCTTGATTATCAAATCATTTGTGTGCCATCTTGTTTCCATTTTGACTGGCAGTAACTGTGTTGCATGCTGAATAAACTGCCGTGAAATAGTGTGTGTTAGTGTGTATGCTATGTACTGTTACGAAAGTTTCTTATTAAATCACTGCATTCAGCTCAGAATTCAAGAGATAACATGTATATTATGTTCTTGAAAGTATTCGGCAGTTTTAAAAAAATCGTAAATTTTTACCAACAACATTTATTAAATCCTTTTTATAAGACATTGAACTAATATTTATAACTAGTTCTTTTTCATTTTTTAATTACATTTTATAATTATTTCTTTTCTTTTGAATTGTGTTTTTTTTTTTAATTGAGTTTTTCAGTAACATTTAAAATTGTGTACTTGCTGAAATACTAACAGACTAATGTTGAGATTTTCAGTAGCATTTAAAATTGTGCCTTGATGACACACTAACAGACTTAATTAAATCAATAACTCTATCATGTGTTATCAGTTGTATTCATTGCAAACTGAAGATCCCAGGAAGTAGAAGAGTATGCAAGTGGATAACAGGATTGAAAGTGACCTGTTTGAAAATGCCTTGCTCTTGTTAATTGTTCTTCATTGTTAAACTGTGAACATTTTTTGGTGACATATTGCTGATGAGTGTTGATCATTTTACTTGTATCACTTACACACATAATCATTTTCTGTGTATTGATCTCGGTGTACTGATTTTTATCATTCAAAAAGAGAGAGAGAGAGAGACTGATTATGCCAAGAAGTCAAAGATATTTTTCCTCCCATTTTGTGATTTAACAAAACTGAGAGCAAAGGAAAAAGGACGAACATGTTTTACGAATATAAACTTGCCTTTTGTTACACTGGACAAATGACCACCATGTTACTGGTCGCTTTGGATACATTTTGTGCCCCTCAATTTATTAATCAGGATGTTGATTTGTTGTTGTTCTTATCTTGAACTATATTTGTACCGTGGAAACTGTTTGGAATAAAGTGATTTTCACATGTCAGTTTGTGTTTGTACAGAAAAAAAAACTGAAGCATGTAGCTTGTGAGAAAGTTAAGGAGGGTTGACCTGACTGGTGTGGTAAAAATCAGACGAATGTCTGCAGTTCTATTAATCAGCACCAGTGCCTTATGACACTGACTGAGACAGGAATGTCTCGCAACCAAAGTTTAGGAAATGGAATGTTAGTCAAGCATGCATTGCCCACATCACCTCTCTCACCTTACCACTCTGTGGTGTTATTGATTTCAGCAAAACGGAATGAGACACACACACACATGCATGCGCACGCATCTTTATCGTCAAGACTTACAGAAGAAAGAAAAAAGAAAAAAAGATTTGGAGGGATAGCAAATAAACATAAACATGTTGTATTGCAATCAAAAAAAAAAAGGTAATATAATGAATGTGGACAATCAGAAATAGCTCAAATTACATGACAAAATGGCTTCATCTACACACACACACAAACACACACTGAGTCACACACACACACACACACACACACAGAGTCACACACACCACCCACATACACACACACAGTCACACACGCACACACACATGCACAAATATATGTCCACCTACAATTTACACAAGCACAGACAAGCTCAGGAAAAAAAAGATTGAACAGATTTTTTTTTTTTTAAAGAAAAGATGATAATGCCAGAACTGAATGAATTCACAGATTACTTTGAATGCATGAAATATAACAAGTATAACTGCAATCAGACGGACAATAAAATCTATAAAACAAGTTTAACTGCAATCTGAAGGATAATAAAGATTCTATAAAATTGCAATGATCTGGGTCCTTTTTTAACTGACTTGGGGTTCTTTTAAGTCCCTTAATTAAAGGTCTCTTTTTTGCTTCATGCCCTTCACCTGGGAACCCTGTGTGTCCTGGAAGGACATAATGTGTGCATGAAAGTGTCTGTGCCTTTCCTTTTTCTTTCTTTTCTTTTATATCAAGGATAATGAAATTTTGCCTCTGTGTGTGTGTTGTGTGTGTGTGTGTGTGTGTGTTGGATTTCAAAGATGAAGGTATGATTAGTCTACAACCAAAATCTATGGTCATGATGAAATCTAACCACCAAATCAAAATAATTATAAATGCAAGAATTAGAATAGACTGACTAGAACTAGACTGCATGCAGGCGAAAACTGGAGAAGAATAGACTGACTAGAACTAGACTGCATGCAGGCGAAAACGGAGAGACAATGATCTATACACAATGTTTCAAAAGCAAATGAAAAAAATAAATAACAGGTATGAACCTTTTTAAAAAAAAATTAAATCTTGTTTTTAAACAGGTATGATTAAACCACCTACACAATCATTAACTTAAAATGACTTCTCCCTCATTCTGAATATTATATTAACTTTGATCCTTACTCTCACCCCCCCCCCCCCCCCCCCAACTTCTACACTTTCTACATGAGAAGTTTTCCAGGGACAAGTTTGTTCTTGTGTGTGTGTGTGTGTGTGTGTGTGTGTGTGTGTGTGACTTGAAAAATGCATATTGTCTAAAGACATTGATTAGTGGCTTCATACAAAAGACTAACACCCAAATCATAAGACCACAGAACTACCTTTATACTTGAACTGGGGGGGGGGGGGGGGGATAGCCTTGTGGCTAGAGCATTGAGCTCATAATCAAATGGCCTGGGTTTGAGACGCCCATTTTTTTAGGATTTTTTTTTTCCTACAGTTAACATCAGTACCGACTCCATCCCAGAAAGATCCTTCTCATGATACTACAAACGGAGGCCCCATGTATGAATGCACATAAAACATCTTGCACACACATCAAAACCTGT
>CM060320.1:24689991-24694991 GCA_030674155.1 Stramonita haemastoma
TGTAAAGTTTTCAAGCCCCGTCGCACGGGAGATAACCATTGACAGGCTTGGTGAAAGACATTCTCCCTCTGATGGTTGTACCGTTCAGATTTCTCCACTCTGGGGTCATACTGGCGCAGGAAAAAAAACAACAACAGATAAAAAGGATCCAACAGCATTATTCTTTTGAAAAAAAATGGATAGGAAGAAAAAATAAACAAAATGAAAGAAAGAAAGGAAAAGGAAAGATAAAGATGAAAGAAAGAAAAGTGTCCAAAAAAGAGAACAAATTTATAAGAAAAGAAAGATGGAACAAAAAAGAAGAAGAGAGAGAGAGAGAGAGAGAGAGAGAGAGAGAGAGAGGGGGGGGGGGGGGGGGGGGCACGAAATATACAAACAAGCTGAAAAAATAACTACGACAAAGAAACAAACGAGCAAACAAGAAAGCAGGTAAAAAGTATCATTATCGCTTAAAAAAAAAGGCAAAAAAGTAAGATACACATAAATAACATGTGTTAGATCTAGTCCATTTGGTCATAAATAAGGATAAAACACCATTAGCACTACTAACAAAAACAAAAAAACCCACCTCCAAACCAATACTTATTCTTTATGTTCTCAATTAACAGAAAATCATCGCCCTCCCCAAACAATCCCCCCCCCCCCCTCCACTCAAAATGAAACACAAAACAAAAAAAACAATAAACTAAAGATAACATTTTATATTACTTTTTTTTTTAAAAAAAGGGCCAGATGGAAAAAAAGTCTGTCCACACTTATCTGTAGCCCTCAGGAATAAAGATTATCAATCAATCAATCAATCATTCATTCAGTCAGTCAATCAATCAATCAATCAATCAATCAATCAATCAATCAATCTTCTCTTATTCATTCGCATGATGATCAGAAAGATTTTTTATCTAAGCGGTAAGAATGAGACTCAGATAACAATCGTCATTTCAACGCTATCCATAAGCGGTTTCCGTAGTGTAGTGGTTATCACATCCGCCTAACACGCGGAAGGTCCTGGGTTCGAGCCCCAGCGGAAACACTTTTTTCCTTTTTATTTCTTGTTGCTAATATTACTGTTATTGTTTTTATAAAGCTATCCACATTCAAAGTATTCATGTCATCAGTTTGGATTCTTTCGCCTTCCCTCTTTTTTTTTTTTCTTACAGAAGAACAAATGCTTGGAATTGTTTGTTCAATTGCAGTTCAAAATGCCACAAAAAATTAATATTAAAATAAACGTTAGCAGCCCAAAACTTTTTAGTACAAATGTTTGCGGACATTTTTCTTAGTTTTCAGTTTTGTTTGTGGCAAACTCTTTTATCCTCCTTTCTTTTCCTTTACTTTTGTTTCTATATTTCTTCGTGTGTCGTGTTTTGTTGTTGTTGTTATAATTCAGTTAACAAAAAATAATGATGATGATGATGATGATGATGATGATAATGATAGAGAGAGCTTGCTTTTACTGCTGAAAAACTAGTATTTTTAAAATTTAATTTATTTATTTATGTATTTATGTATCGATGTCTATAATTTTATTCTTTTATTTCGTGGATGATGGAATAAGTATTGCATAGTAGCCTGCAGCAAGCAGGTGACAATGCACTATGCTAGAAAATTTGCTTTAGTCCTTAATGTATGAAGTTTAGTGTAACATACGCTCTGTCTGCCTGTCTTTCTTTCTTTCTTTCTTTCTTTCTTTCTTCTTTCTCCAAGTTTCTTTCTTTCTTCTCTCCATTTTCTTATTTTCAATTTGAAAATTCGGGTACAACAAATGTATAATGTATATGATTAATCAAAATCGATGTAATTTTTTCAATTCCTGTTTATCCTGAGAGACTGACCCATACCTGGCTGGCTTGGCGATCGAGCTCCATCCTGTCCAGCTCCTCCTGATTCCCGAGGCTGCTCCGTTGACCAGTGGACAGGGCCGAAGCTGTGGACAGCCTCCGCTCTCCGGTCAGGTCATCATGAACAGCAAGACTTACGCTGTGTCTCCTCGCGTCCTGGAACGATGACCCATGTCCCAGCCCTTTGCCCATCAAAGGCTCAGAGGCCGAACTGAGTTGAGTCACGATCATGCGCTCTGCAGAATCCAGGAGTTTTTCGTGACGAGTTCCCAGCGCAGAACTGTGCCGTCTCTTGGGCAGAGGATGGGCGGGAGAATCGGCGCCGTTTTCCTCCCAGCTGATCTGTCTGGGGAGTGCCGGGGAGTCTGTCACCGCTTGGTCCCAGTGTACAGTCCCCACGCTGTTCACACTGTTCCTGCGACTGCTCATGGCAGATCTGGGAGCGCCGGGTTGGGCTCCTGCCTCCTGAGTATGAGGGAATAGGAAGCTTCCAGCGGATTTGGACGCGAGAGTCTTGGATGCAGAAGAGGATGCTCGGCGTGTGAAGGTGCAGTCTGAAGTGGAGGGTCTAGGGCTGTGCTGGACATGCGTGGTGATGCTCTTGCGGTTCCTGGCTTGGAGCTAGGCTGAAGGACGGTGTCTGTGTGTGAAGAGCGAGGTCCATGGGAAGCGTTGGGGTCAAACTCCACGTTGTAGGGAGAAGGCGTCAGCGTTGTTCTTAACCCAGACAGTTCCAAAGCTGCAGAGGAGTCGTAGTACCTGTGGTGTGCTCCATTCCCGGTTTGAGGATTTGGTAAGAAGGTGTAGGACCGATATTGATGGTGTCTTTTCCCGGATAGTTCTGCGTTCCGGGAACGTTCATCGTCAATAATTCTGCGTTTTTATGGTGGTTAGCCAGCCGTTTCAGAAAGTGAGATTTCTGTTTGCAGGATTGTGCTACACTGCCGTTTTCAGATTGTCCGTCCTGTGTGAAAGCCAGATACTCTTCAGCATCAATCTGCACAGCATCCACGTCATCACTGTAGCTGCTGGCATCTCCTAGTGTGCTGGCATTGTCCACAATGATGTTGGGAATCCTAGAGCCTGTTGGTACGACATCTTCTTCGTCTTGTTCTGCATATGTTGCGGGGTGAACTTCGTGCAGAAGATCCTCGGCAATTCCAGTTTCTTTCGCTCTAAAGGATCGGGCTCCACGTCCAGCAGTAGTGACATCAGTCACAGTCTTGCTGTGTGAGTCCCTTGTACTGGTGGCTGTAACGTCATCACATCTGCTGGTTTCCATAGGGTGAACTTGATGGCTCTGTGTTGGACCAGATCTCATGCGGTAACTGAAATTGTTGTTGTCATTGCTACGCAGGGTTTCACTGACATCAACACGAGTCACAGGTCTGGGGTATGCAGCCAAATTTTCAGATTCCATCTCTTCACGCACTTCACATGCACAGGCCTCATCAGCCATCGGATATTGATCTCCTCCTTCGCTGTGATCGATCGGCAGGCCTTGTTTTCGATCAAGGGAGACGTGGATATTGGCAGCAGAGTCTGTTGTATCGATCTGGTGCGATGCTCGATTGGTTGTTCTGTCGTTAGCACTTACTTTTGAGTCTGTGACTGCTGTCTCCAACGATGGAGCAACAAGCTGTTGTGAAGCAATCAGAGGCCATTGATTTTCTTTGTCATTTTTATGAGGTAGTTCTCCTGAATTAGGTGAACGCGTTCTTTCTGCTTTGTCAGGTGAAACACACTCAAACTTTTCATGTACTTGATGGTTTTCTTTGCTGATGGGATTGGAACGATTTTTTGGAGCCGAGGAAGCATTGGAATCAAAATGCCAAGTAGATGTCTTAGATTGCAGGTTTGTCGCTCTGGGTGATCGTGTCACAGTGCGGCGTTCTTTTCCCTGTTCTGGTTTTGTTGCTTGTGATGATTTTTTCCTTGAAGATGGTTTCGTTTCAGGCTTGTAGATGGCTTTCTGGGTTTTGTTTTGAGTGGTGGTTCTGTGAGCAGCACTGGTGTCTTTTGATGTATGATGTTTTGCATCAGGCAATGATGCACTTGAGTCTTTGACTTTTGTGCGTTTTGTATTTTCGTTTCTGTTGGTGTTGGATGTTTTAGACAGCGTGCTTTCCTTCTTTACTGTTCTGTCTACTTCTTGAGCTATTTTATCACTGGATTTATATCCAAGGGATAAAGTGTTTGCCGCACTGACTTCGTTTATGATATCATTATCTTCCACAGTGTTTGCTATACCGTCTTTGACTTTCATAGAAGAACATTCTACAGCATTCCCTTGCTCAGTGTTGCCACCAGTTTTCCTTTGAGTCGTTTTGTTCCTGGTGGTCTGTACTGCAGGGTCGGTAGAATGTTTGTATCCCCCTGCTCTGTGACAAGCGTACTGTCTGTATCAGCAGAGAGCTTAGTAAGGCCTCCTGGCTTCATGCCTGTCCTCTTATTCGTGGATGGTACAGTTGTGCTATCTTCTGGGGTCAAATTGTGTCTGATATCACAGTCTTTTCCATCTTCATTAATGCTTGTCTGTCCTACAACTAGGGCCAACAGCCCAGTGGTCTGGTTGGTACTCGATTGACCTCTGTCTTCATCGTCACAAGGCTTGGCTGTTGGTCCAGCGGGCCTGTGTGTCTCTTTGCTGTCTGTCTTTACGCTCCTTTCTGTCGTTTCTCTGCTTTGTTTCGAATTGTTGATGCCCTTGTTTTGAGTATTCTTGGACACCTTAGCACTTTCTTTCATTTCACAACCACTGCGATTCTGTTCATGGTTTGATACCCTCACTCCAGTGTAAGCATTAATGCCGACTTTGCCGTCAGCACAGACAGACTCGCTTTCCTTCTGTTCCCTGGCTTCCTCAAGTCTGTTTGCTGCAGCAGCAGTAGCAGATGATGGACGGTGGTGCTGGAAATCTCCGTCTTCTAAGGAAGGACCGTACAACTGTTCGTGAATTATACCCACTTTCCGTTGACGGGTCTGGAAGTTTCCAGCAGACATCCTGTCCGCAGCAGCGGAGCTATGTGCACGTGCAACAGCAGGACGATGGACAGCGGCGTTAGACGCTGCGCTGGATGCACCACCACTCTTGGTTGAGGTGTGACCGCTCGTTGGGCGGGATGCCTTGCCACTACTGGCTTTAGCAGAAGCGGGTCGCTC
>CM060320.1:24699991-24759991 GCA_030674155.1 Stramonita haemastoma
GCAAAGCTGTTTTCAGCAAGGTTTGATCTACTCTACTCTCTAAGTATAGGTTGTAATAAATAGTTCATGTAATTGTCATCAGTTGCAGGTGTTGTTTGTACCAGTCGACAAGTAAAGAGACAACGTTACGAAAATCATGTATTGCACACCATGCTCCCATGCACACACACACACACACACACACACACACACACACACACACACACACACACACACACACACACACACACACACACACACACATAGTGTTACACATCTATTGATATAATTATAATGCATTTGTATTTGTTTACATATGGAAAATGTGTGTTGTCAATATCAGCCATACGATAAATCTAGAGAATCTGAAGTGAAAGAGATGGAACCCAAGCATACTTTGTATAGTGTGTCAATCAAAGTCAAACTTTTATTTCCAGATGGTACATTGAGTAAGCAGTGCAGTTGCTTTTTTTCATCAAGCCATCCATCTATCATCCATCCATCATGTGTGTGTGTGTGTGTGTGTGTGTGTGTGTGTGTGTGTGTGTGTGTGTGTGTGTGTGTATTGTGTGTGACTAGTGTGTGTGCATCATGTGTGCGTATGCATCATAATATATTCATGTATTGGCGCACTTTTGTGTGTGTGTGTGTGTGTGTGTGGGGTGTGTGTGATGTGTATGAATTTAAAATGCCCTTTTCCTTACCCCAGAGTACTGCTCCATACTACAAACACAAGGCAAACAGCATCATGAAAGTCCTCACCATCATATATGTGGGAGTTGTGCTGGTGGCAGTACCATCAACAGTGTGGGGAAGTTCACAGTTTGAAGCAGAAGAAGAACAGAGTTCAACAAAGATACAGGAGCAAAAGAAAGAGGATACACCAAATATACATAGTCCTGGATCAGTGCTGACTGAGTCATCAGATGGTAAGGTTTTAATTTTATGTTACTTATTAAAAAAAAAAGGCAAACTCTGAAAGTGTTGCATCATAAGCTATGAATTATGTAACTTACTCCTTTCATTTTTCAGATTTAATCAATTTTGTATTTTAGAGTTTTTGTTGTTACAGGGATTATGTGACCTAAAATATCAGTTACTAAGTTACTATAAACTATGAATATGACACTCTTTTTCATTTCAGATTTGATGTGCAATTTAGTTAAGAAATTGAGCAGATTTTCCAATTTATAAATCATAAATTCATATTCAAAAGGTACGAACTGATTTTTTTTTTTATACTAAGTCTGCATGAAGGTGCTGTTTCTCGTTGAAGAATTTTTGTGGACACATTATCTTCTCACTGCAGTATATCTTTTGACTTTGTTTCATTTAGTTTTATCACCATTATGATAAAAAGGCTGTGTCTCTGAGGAGGTATGGAAAAAATTCCTAAGATCATGTCAGGGAATTGGTACAAAGAGCCAATGTATTATGTAAACTCTTGAGAAAAAATGTTCTCAAGACAGGCAGTTGATTTGGGACTAAAACCCATGCTCCCAGATTACTTCAGGTCATGAATTTTGATGATCTACTCACTGAGACTTATTTTAAACTGAAATCCTATTTCACATTCATGCTTTGACATCTTGGCACTCATAAAAAATTTCATTTGTCTTTGAAGAAATAGGTTACATGTGGCTGGTGATATAGATACATGAATATATATACCAGTAACCAGTCTGCATCCTAGTATTTTAGTGGACTGTTGAGTGCTAGGGCAGTGCAAATCCTCCACCCAAGAAGACTGAGAGGAGTGAGAAGACCAATCAAGAGTTGTTGTTCAACACACACTAAAAACTAGTAAAAGTGAAACAAAAAAATGTTGAATGTGGGTCAAGAAAGCTGCTTGTGCAGTATTGTGTATGAAATATATATATGTTTTGTTGTATTTTAATATTAATAACTATTATGAAATTTCACTTTTCTCAGAGTAGCCCCCCCCCTTCTTTTTTTCATTTTTTTTTTCTTTATCTTATGCCAGTTTGTCTTTTTTTCTCATTTCTTGACTAATGTAGCGGATATCATATATTTTGTCTTTGGAGATGAAGATAAGACATGCTTTTTTAGGTAAAATTTATTATAATGAATAGCTTGACTTTAACTTTGTAACATATTTACATTGGGAAACTAACGTAAAGAGGTTAGTATTGGACAGCCTCTGGCAGTCTGGCGATCATTAGTAAAATGTTGGAAAATTTTTATTCTGTCTAAATCTGTTCTGAACTAGTCACTAGTAATACTAGTATTGATTAGTATTAGAAAACTTAGTTCTGGCATGCACATCATTTCTAACTTTTTTGCTAAAATTGTGTGTGTGTGTGTGTGACTGTGTGTCTGTGTGTCTGTGTGCCTGTGTGTCTGTGTCTGTGTGTCTGTGTTTTATATGTAATATCTTACACACCAGGAACCTAGTGATAAATCAAATGTCTTTTGGCAAATATTTAGGATTAAAAAAAAAAAAAACTTTAATAATTTTATCTCAAGTTTTTGTGAATATTCATGATATCAACTTTAAAAAAATCATTCTTGAAGAACATTTTTTAGTTTAGAGTGAGTATTTAGAGTTTATTTAAAATCAATCATGAATGTCAAGTTTGTTGATGAAAGAAACAGCATAGGATATATATTGATTGAATCAAGGTTGTAAATTGTAGCAGTAGCAAACTTGCGCTTTTTTTTTTTTGTGCAGGTTCAAAAGTGGTAGCTGAAGAAATATCTGTTACTAATGGGGAAATCCAGTTGTACAAACGGATCAAACGTTGTTGCCAGAAGATCAAAAGGGTAAAGCTTCATTTCTCTCTATATGTTTTTAAATATATAAGCATCTTGACTGAGTCATCATTCTGTGTATTCATTATTATGATCAGTATTCACATTGACAGTAGACTTTTGAGCAATTGTCAAACTGGAGAGGAAATCCCCCATAAAAGAAAAGAAAAAGAAAAAGCTCAAAATAAAGGAAAAAAAACTTTTGTCGTATGTTTGATCAAAGGAATGAAAAGGCATGTAATGAGCGGAAGAACTGATTGTTTTCATAGATTTTGTGTAACCTATCCCATGCTGTTTAGTGTTAGTTCACATTTATTTCATACTTCATACTATCAGAGCCTGTTGCACCCTTTACTGAACCATCTGGTAAACATCTGTAGTTCTGAGTATTCTCTCAGTCTCGCATTGCTATAAATATGCGCAATTATGCCCTATCTTTGAGAACTTTAAAAATTTGTGTCTAATGTAAAGATTTATTACCATCACACGGTTTTTATCAAGTTTTTTTTTATACTAATGCCATTGAAAATAGCTATTTAAAAAAAAAAAATTAAGAAAGAAAAAAACCAAACAAAAATATTACCCTAGTGCCAATCATGAGCTGTTGTTTGGTTAAATAAAAGTTGAAACATTTTGTTCAAAAATGCTTGGTATCACTTTAAAGTTGCATTGATATTTGTTTGACAAATATGATAAATCAAATTTGGAAGCAAAAAGTAATAACAGGGTATCTGTGCTGTGCTTTTACGTTGTTCAACAGTCTATGACATTCAAGAGATTGATATTAAGATAGTTGTATTATTTTCACTGCAGTCATAATAAATGTGATTAAATAGTATATGTTGTTGCATTTCTTTGTTTTTCAGCCAAGGCATATTTGAGCAGGGAGAACTGTTAATCAACTCTACCTTTGTGAAGAAATATGACGAGTAAGCAGTTGCTATTTGTTTGATCTAGTTTTTGTGTAGGCTTTTTTGTTTTTGTTTTTTTGTTTGTTTGTTTTCAGTAATATCTTTTTGAGGTAAATACAGTGGCTTACAATGCTTAGAAAAAGTTGATTTTTGTTGTTGTTATTGTTGGCCATACATGCTATGGGTGAGTAGATAGACTCCTTTTTATTTTGCAATATTTTTTGAGAGCATTAGAGAATGATATATTGGTGACTGTGTGTGTGTGTGTGTGTGTGTGTGTGTGTGTGTGTGTGTGTGTGTGTGTGTGTGTGTGTGTGTGTAGGGTGTTCATGATGCCCTTTCAGAACTTTGCATTGAAACTGAACCCCATGCTTGCAGGTGTATTTGTAGTTGATAATTTTTTTTTTATAAAAAAAGGGAAAATACACATTCAGATGCATGCATACATGGAGAAACATTAAGCCTCTCTGTGTAATTCTGACATTTGCACTATTTCCCCCCTTTTTTTTAATTCAGTAAAAACTGAGTCATCTTTTGTGTTTTCTGGGAAATAACTGGAAGATGTTTTTTTCATTAAATCAAGGCTGCATCAGAGAGTCCTAAAATACTTTAAATTGTGATCTTCTACATCCCCTCCCCCCTTAACCCCCAAAAATATAAAAGGTTTTCGATTTTATTCTCCCTCCCCCACCAGAAAACAAGATTTTAAGCATCAGGAAAAACAAAAGATGTATATTATGTTTCAGAGCATTTGTACTGTTTGAGCAAGCGGCTCGGCTAAACCATCCTCAGGCACAGGAGTATGTGGCGATGGCTCACCTCTTTGGTGACCACCTGCCCCAAAATGTGTCACGTGCCAAAGAGCTGTTTGAAGAACTGTCTGCTGCTGGATCGCCTAAAGCTCAGATGGTAAGGCTTGTTTGTAACACTGGCTTCACAGTATGATGTGTGGATGCGTGTGTGTGTGTGTGTGTGTGTGTGTGTGTGTGTGTGTGTGTGTGTGTGTGTGTGTGTGTGTTCATTTTTCATTTTATGTTTTTATTTTGAGGATAATGAAACAAGCACTGATGTGTTTTTATTATTTTTTTTTTTAAATTCAGTCCTTGTATACTTGCTGTTTTTGTAAATTTTGTCATTCACCCCCACGCACAATTAGCATGCTCTTTTGAAAAGCAGAACAGGATTTAACGTGTGCGCAACATGTTCTGCATGCATTTACACACGGGACCTCGGATTTTATTGTCTGAAGGACTTTTGGGGGCAGTGAAAGTTGGTACTTAATGTTAACTCCAGGGGGAAAATCCTCTTGAAAGGGATTTTAAACCATATCAGCAGAAAATGAGCGCAATGCACAACACTCTAACCACCTGGTTATCCTCTGTGTGTATGTGTATGTGTATGTGTTGTGTGTGGTGTGTGAGCGTGAGTGTTGTGTATGTGTGTGTGTGTGTGTGTGTGTGTGTGTGTATGTGTGGTGTGTATGTGTGTGTGGTGTGTGTGTGTGTGGGTGTGGTGTGTGTGTGGCAATAAAATTGCTAGTTTTCTCATCTGTTTTTGAGATATTGTTATAGATATAATCACTGTAACCATCTCCCCTTAGATTTTGCTACTGCTTCATCCATTATGTTTTCCACAGGGCCTGGCATTCATGTACAGTGCTGGAATCCATTTCAACTCCAGTCAGGCAAAAGTAAGTAACCCAATATGTTTTCATTTTTAATGTTGACCTTGGAGTAAAAGATGTTCAGACCCCTTTGTTTTTAAATCCTTGATTTGACCCAACTCCAGCAAAAGGGGATGGATGACCTCAGATGCCTGTATATGTTCAAGCACAGAGAACAGCTAAATAGCTCATTATTATCTCTCAGAGGAAAGAGGTGGGAGTTATTTAGGTTTTTGTTAACTTTAAAAAAGATTGTATGGCTTTTATGTTTGTGAATGGTGAACATAACATCTTGTTGTAAACTGAGTTTGAAAATGAATATTGTACATCAAGTGATTCTGGTTCAGTTTTTTAAAAAGTAATTGTACTTGGGGGAATGCATTTAAGTGCGCAAGGTATTTGCTTAATAAAAAAAAAATGTTCAGAATGGTATAAGTTCTGAATTAATTTTGTAGTTTTGCATACTTTAGCAGTAGGTGCACAGTTTTTTTTAGACCAGTTGTTGGAAGTTTTTATTTTAATTCTGTTATTTAGACAAAACATTGATATGTACAGATCTTCAGACTGACTTGAAGTTTAGTTTGCTTTGGTTATGTTGCAGGCCTTGGTGTACTTGACGTTTGGAGCTTTAGGAGGTGATCCACTTGCTCAGATGGCATTGGTATGTATAGACTCAGAAGTTGCACTGTAGAATCATTGTCATAGGACATAAGCTCTGTACTTTTGAAAATTTTGTAGAGAAAAGCAGGCTGACAAATAATGTTAAATATTGTTCTGAGTGATGCCTTTGCTTTTTTCTTTCTTTTTAATAAAATTTTTGGCATTGCATTGGTCTTCCCCCCCTCCCCTTTTCTGTATAAAGTTAGTTAAAGTGTGTGAGGTTTTCCTACTCATGTTAGACAAAAAATTTCTTTAAATTTTTCGCAGTTGTATCTTTTTTTTTATTTTTTTTGTTTTTATTTTTCTATCAGCTTCAACCATGCAGTTGCCTTTGCAGACTGCAGATGACATTAATTATTTGTGGAAAGAGAGATTCTGATGCAGCAGAAACCTCTGCACCATACATTGTGGCGAGAAGGGGGTAGGAGACCTGTAGCAGCTGTTCTTTTGATTTTTAACTTATTTTTTGGTTGTTATTTTGCTTTTTAATTCGGTTCGTTTGTTTTCGATTTTTAGATGCAAATTTTGTGTGATGTTTGTGTGTGTGTGTGTGTGTGTGTGTGTGTTTGTGTGTATGTGTTGTGTGTGTGTGTGTGTGTGTGTGTGTGTGTGTAGTGTGTGTGTGTGTGTGTGTGTGTGTGTTGTGTTGTGTTGTGTGGAGGTTTAGGAGTAATTCTTTAATTTTTTTTTTTTTACTAATGATTTTTTTTTAATGTGCAGGCTTATCGTTATTATGCTGGTATTGGAGTAGAAATGAAGTGCGAGTCAGCCCTCACCTACTACAAGAAGGTGGCTAATGCTGGTAAGGTTTTGTGTTGATATAACCCAACTCATCAGATGCTCTAGTACTTGAACTTCTAAAACCCAATCACCCTGATGGATTGGGGAAGCTTTTAAGACTTTGAGCCAAGGCAATTTGGACATTTTTTATATGCATGACTTACAGGGTGTATTTTGGATCAAAAGTTTGTTCTTTTCCTTTAACAAATGAGATTGTCTTTACTTTTATGGGCTCTACTGGCATCCTATCTAAAACATGGATAGTTTCTAAAACATGGATCATTTTTAATGGTCCCCCCCCCCCACCATACACACATATAATTAACACTTAATTAGCTGAAAATGCTTTAAGATACTTTAAAATGGCTAGTCATTTTGTAATACATTTTCTATAATTTTTTCAGTTTATTTTCTTCAAATTACTGAAACTTTGTTGCAAGGACTTCTCTTTGTACTTTTAACTGAAAAAAAATCTTGTTTTTGGCTGAGACATCTATCTAAGATTCTTTTGATGTATAATGTGTTGCAGAAAATGAAGTGATTGATTAAGCGCTAAAAGAACCTTCTCTTAGTAATAAAAAAATACTTTGTTTTTGCCTGAGACATCTAAGATATCAGTATTCTTTTGATGAACAATGTGTTGCAGAAAGTGAAGTGTTTGATAAGTCTTGATCCAGTCGTCTCTTTATATTTCCTTCTTGTGTGTACAGTGGCAGACGCGGTGACCCCCTCAGGAGGGGTGGTGGTGCAGCGGATACGGCTGCAGGAGGAGATAGAGAGCCAGGGCAGCAACAGCCCCCTTCTGGATGAAGACTTGCTGCAGTACTACCACTTGTTGGCTGACAAAGGAGACACTCAGGCACAGGTAATTTACCTCATTTGAACTCAGCTCAATGCAGCTGTCTCCATCCATTGCCACTGGTGTCGGTAGGAGATTCCCCAATGCCACCAGGGTTCGCCATCTCTCTGTGTCTCTGCTGAGTTCTGTGATCTCTTGTAGTCCTCCCAGACCACTGACCTCAGTGGTGTTGGCTATGTAGGATGGTGGTGGTCTGCCACCAAATGTATCAAGGAAGAAGAGTAGATACGTATAGAATTTATAGGAAAGTTTGGAGCAGGTCATTCTTATTCGTTGACATGGAGACTCTGGTAAATCATCTCTTACAAGTGATTCATTCTAACAAACTAGAGAAGAAAAATAATAGGGGATAAGGTCTTTCGTATGTGTTAAGGAATGTATAGAATAACATGTGGAGCATGAATTTGATTAGGAGTGAGTGCTTGAGTTTGGATATGTCTTGAATTTTATGTCCTTGTCTGGGTAACTGAAGACTTCTTGGGTATGTCCTAGGTTTCTTCTTCTCACTGGTTTAATGTCTGTTCACTCCAAAATAAATTAGATGTGCACACATTCACAGGTAATATATTTGTACTAGTTTACCAACAATATCAAAAAAAAGAAAAAGAAAAAAAAGTCATTGTCTAACAGCTGTAAGGCACAGTGAAACCTGACAAAGGAACAGCAAATGCAGATGATACTTTAGTTTAAGACACTGTTTCAGATTGTGCTAGGCCAGCTGTACTACCAGGGAGGGCGTGGCGTGGCTGTCAATCATGAGATGGCTCATCACTATTTCGTCACTGCTGCAGAGTCTGGCAACGGCAATGCCTACGCCTACCTGGGCAAGGTAGGTTGAAACATCAGTTTTGCCCTAACATTTCTGCTCTTGTTTAGCCTGTGGGGTTAGTACAGCTGTATGGTATTTCTGTAGAACTTGTTAGCTAATGATGGCTGATATTATTGACTCCATTCTACATTTTTTGTTTGAAGAATGTGTGTCGTCAAACACAAGTTGTACTATCCCAATGGATGATAAATGTAAATGTTCATTGTATCAAGAAGAGATGTGACTTTTGGTTTCTTAATTCAGATAAAAAAAAATTAAGTAACAATTTTGAGAAGATTTCATGTAGGAGAGGTTGTTTATTGTCATGTTGAAATTTATCCATAAGAGACTGTGATTTGTGAACAAGATATGGAAATTTGTTGTATTGCTTCCGTATCAGTTAGAAAATGATAAGAGTCTGTGTGTGCGTGTGCACTCACGCGTGTGTGTGAGTGTGTGTGTGTGTGTGTGTGTGTGTGTGTGTGTGTGTGTGTGTGTGTGTGTGTGTGTGCGCGCGCGCATACATGCGTGTGTTTGAGAGAGAGATCTAGAAGGTATGCTGTCACTGTGTGTCTACATCAAAAGTACAGGAAGGTTACTGACAATTTATCTGTTTTGTGTAAAGGTAGCAAGATGTGTATTCTCTGTTTACCAGTGTGATTGCAACAAGAACAACTGTCTATTTATCATGGTTCATGTAATAAAAATCATAACTAGCCATATTTTTGTGTGTTTGGCAGATGCATTCTGAGGGAAGTCCTTTCATACCTCAGAATAATCTGACAGCATTCCAGAATTTCAAAAAAGCCGCTGATAAGGTCAGTTCATATTCACTTTAAAAAAAGAAAGGGTTTGTTGGGCTGAAAATTTTTTGTTTTTTTTAAAGCAAGTTCTTTAAGGTTAAATTACAGCTTTTGATAAAAGAAACTATGCTTTATATGAAAATGATTTGGTGAAAGCCACAAAATGGTGATTAGATTGGCACCACTAGAAGTAATTTGAAAATTTTACATGACATGTTTGAAGTAAATAAGAAAAAAAAGCTAAAAAACCCCAAACAAAAAATAAAGAAGCTAAGAGGGTGAACTCTTTTTGAAAGCCTAATGTGAAATTGATACTTACACAGTGATAGCCAGTTTTTCATCAGTATTTTATGTTGTATATGTAAACTAGTAAATCTGTGTCACTGGTAAGTGTGTGTCATGGGTTTTTACCTTGTAAAAAAGAGCTGATGTGTTACGGTTTTCTAATAATTTGACAAATTTGAATATAGATGCCCTAATGACCAGAGGGCAAGATGATTGTAGGGATGAAAAGGGAGACAATAAGTGACATTTCAGTCATTTGCTCTTTTTTTTTTTGCAGAATAATCCCATTGGACAAGCTGGCTTGGGAATAATGTACCTATATGGGAAAGGTGTCGACAAGGTTTGTCTTTTTCTTTTGTCAAGGATACGATTTGCTTTGTGTTGTTTGCTTGAAGGAATTTATGTGGTAAATTGTCAAGGAATGTATATTGAAAAAATGTTAGAAGAGTTCATCTTTGAAAAAAATTAGCAAATTTGACATGAATTGTTTTCACCAAATGCGGTAACTGTCTTCATATATATATCTTTAGCAATCTGTTCAGCTCTACGTAATGACAGATTAAATCAGATCAAAATGTGTTATCTATGCTGTTTATAACTGTCTTTGAGTTTGTTGTCTTCAGATGTTGATCTTAAAGAAATTTAGAAGGGAAGTAAATGGAAGATTGTGTGTAAAATCATATTGCAGAAAATGTCCACATGCCTGATTATGTTGATGTACCAGTCTATCTTTTAAATCTTGGTTCTATCTTTCATGTCTTGGTATGTATGTTTTTTTTTATTAGGAATATTCGTTTGAAATTTTGAGCTTTTAGAAATGTTATATTTTTGTTTATATTTCAATATTTGTGATATTATTTTCACCTCTGTGTGTTGTGTGTTGTGTGTGTGTGTGTGTGTGTGTGTGGTGTTGTGTGTGTGTGTGTGTGTGTGTGTGTGTGTGTGTGTGTGTGTGTGTGTGTTTGTGTGTGTTCTGAATTTGCTATTTCTGCAGTGTTGTTTAGTGATGTGACCTTTTTCTTATGTTTTTGATAACTCTGGTTTATAAGAGAAAGCCTCTTGATCTTTAATGCTTTTTTTTTGGCTATCTAGAAATGGACATGTGCAAGGATCGTGTCTTCAACTCAGCATTGTGTTATTTACCTGAAGTAACTTATTGGTTGAAATGATTGTGTCCTTAATTCTGTTGGTGTGTAGGTTGTTCAGTTTTGTGAGAGATTCGAGAGACTGATATAGCTCCTTTTGATTGAACATAATTTGGCTTCAGTCCTTCAGGTCCATGAAGTTTTGGGTTTGAATCTCAGAGGCGGTATAAGAGTGGGGATTTTTACAATCCCCCAGATCATTTTCAAGTGCAGCCCTGCCGCCTTAATTCCCTTTGTATATACACATGCAGAGATCAAATATGCATTAACAATCACGTCACGTCAGCATTTGGTAGTTATGGAAACTTGCAAATATGCAGCATGCAGCCTGTTACAATAAAATGAAGTTAGAAATGTCAGCTGAAGCCAGCAGGCAGACCCCCTGTTAAGTCACAAGCACAGGAGAAGACTAGGTACTATGCACCTCACCTGCTAAGGAAACACAGAGAAATTGAACATAATGTGTTGGCGCTGATCTTGCCCTCTTGATTGGCTGTGCTATAAATAACATCCAATGAAATGTCGTGTGCAGGACCTGAACAAGGCATTTCGTTTCTTCTCGCTTGCCGCGGACCAGGGATATGTGGATGGACAGCTCCAGCTTGGCATCATGTACTTCAGTGAGTCAATTCTCTTACTGGAATCATAGTCACATGGGTTTGCCTGCTAACGAGTAAACCTCAGTTCTGGGTTCGGTTCCCGGCCTTGCGCTTTCTTATCAGTTTGATAGGAAATCAACTGAATGTCAAATTTTTGGGTAAGACTCTAAACCATTCAGACCTGTGTGCTTATGGACTTGTGCATGTCAAAAGAGCCCACAACAGACAAACACATGCTCACAGACACTTATAATAATAATAATAATAATATATGGACCTTATTAGCGCTATCTACAGACACACTCATAAGTTTGTGCTGGCATGTGCACACTTTTTAACACACGCCTGCACGCATCCACTCCCCCCCCCCCCACCACACACACACACAAATCTAAACTGTTTTTATCTTATCTACTTTTGCTATTTCAGAACGTTACACCTTGTTCAAAATGACAAGCACATCTATAAACTAAAGATAAAATTACGAAAATCTCAATTTCCATAAGTTATAGTGTTTTGGGAAGTAGCAGACTGGAAGCTATAAATTGAAGATATTTGTTAAGTTCAGTTTCCATAAGTTGTGGTGTTCTCTCAGGGGAAAATAGCTGAGACTGGAAGTGAAGTGAACTTTAATGTTTAATGTTGACCAGGTGGTCTTAGGGTCCACTAGATGGAATAACTGAGTGGTCAGAGTGCTCGCTTTCCCCATGCTAAGGTTAAACAGCATTGAGTATGGTTATCAAGTGGATGGGTGAGCGTTTGTGCGCCATGGCTTCAGTACAGTCCCCCAGTTCACCCAGCTGTCAATGGTTACCTGCTTTTTTTAGGGTCAGGGAAGGTAAAGCAGCGAGGGAGAGGAGATGGGCGCCGCCCTCTATATGCCGGCCCCTAGAGAAGAAGCTGAGGTCTCTGACGCCTTGCTCCCTTATGACCACACAGGTTATGGAACACCTTTACCATTATCTTTTACCAGGTGGTCTAGGGGTGCGTCGTGACTACAAGATGGCGGTGAAGTTCTTCAACCTGGCCTCGCAGGGAGGTCATGTGCTGGCCTTCTACAACCTGGCCATGATGCACGCCACAGGCACCGGGGTCATGCGCAGCTGCCACACCGCTGTGGAGGTCAGGCGCTGATTTTTGTGTGGTATTGGGTTTGGTTTTAAGCATAGACTGTGTTCTGATTTTTAAGAAAAACGGTGCATGATGGAGTTAGTGTGTGTGTGTGTGTGTGTGTGTGTGTGTGTGTGTGTGTGTGGTTGTGTGTGTGTTGTGTATGGGGTGGGAGGGTGTGTGTGTGTGTGTGTGTGGGTGGGAATGTGGGGTGGGAGGGTGTGTGTGTGTGTGTGCGTGCGTGCGCGTGTGCGCCTGCGTGTGTGTGTGAACAAGATTGAAGTAAAACATGTGCTGGTCATATTTTTGTCTTTACTTTTCTTTCCTCATTTTTTTTTTTCTTCATCCTCTTTCCTATCCCCAGCCCTCCCCCCCCCCCCCCAACCCCCCCCCCCCCCGAAAAAAAACAACCAAACAAAAAAAACACCCAAAAATGAAAGAGAAAAAGTTCAGTTTTGGTGTTACACATTATAATGCTCATATATATAAAATTGTTAAACTTGTTTATGTGGACAGTTGTTCAAGAACGTGGCGGAGCGTGGGCGATGGTCGGAGATGTTCATGGACGCTCATCGCCTGTACAAGGAAGGCCTGAGTGACGCCGCCCTCCTCAAGTACATGTTCCTGGCAGAGCTGGGCTACGAGGTGGCTCAGTCCAATGTCGCCTTTGTGCTGGACAGAAGTGAGCGCTGCTGGACTTGGGTTTATACATATAACAATTTTAAAAATATTTTTTAAAATGTTTTTACTCAATCCAACAGAGTATGCATACTATAAGCAAATAAGGAGAAATTTTGTATCATCATGGAATGATTTTTTCAATCAGAAATAGAAAAAATGGAAATGCAGAAACTTTGTTTCAATGAAGAAAAAAAAGAAAAAGAAGTTTTTTTCTACTCGTTGACATAAAAAATTGAAAATGCTTTCCTATGACACTCATACGAATAATATATAATAATTTATTTGTGAAGAAAAGAGAATGTTCACCACAGTTTGTGCATGATTAGATTGACAAACAGGATCGGAGCTTATATCGTGCCCGACTTTTGTTGTGTGAGAAGTTGAATGATAGTGTTGAGATTTTGTGTGTTGTAGAATTTTGGTTTTTTTTGTATGTGTGCTGGAAAGGCAGTTTCATTGTTTTTATGTGTGTGTATGTGTGTGTGTGTGTGGGGGGGGGGGGGGTGTTTGTGTGCGCCCTGGTGTGCTCATGTATTGTACATGTGTTAGGAGTGTGTGTATGACAAAAGCCACCTGTATGTACCCATGCTTGGTGGTTACATGTTTTGTGTGCGTGACAACTTCTTGCATGTGTCTCTCCATCTGAGAGATGTACAGTTGGAGGAAGGATTGCATGGCTGAATGAAATCTAGGTGAGGAGGAAAGGGAAGGTCATTGGTCTTACAGCTGTTTGTATCCACACTTGAAGAAAGACTGTTGTGTGTTGAATTGTAATCTTGGTAGGTTATCCTCTTTGATATGTTTTTAAGAATTTGTTGTTGTTGTTCCTCAGCTAGAGCTCCAAGGTTCAGCAACAGTGAGAGTTTTGCATATGCGACTGTCTCCCTCCTCCCCCCTTCCCCTTCACCCCCAACACACACAATTTGCGCACACACACACACACACACACACACACACACACACACACACACACACACACACACACACACACACACGCACACACTATGGATATCTCACATTCGCAATCACAATCACATACCATGTCCTGACATGTTTTTGTTTTTTTTAAACCATGAAGTCTTGACATTGATGCTGACTGTTAAGTAACTTAAGCCATGTCTATAGCCTCAAAATTTCATATGATTTTTGTTGGTTTTTTTTTTTTTTCTAAAACTTTGAAAACTGTTTCAGAGGACAGCGGCATGTTTACTCCTGATGAGACCTTCCAGAGAGCCTTGCTCATGTACAGCAGAGCTGCAGCCCAAGGTATAGGCTAACACTCTGTGTGTGTGTGTGTGTGTGTGTGTGTGTGTGGTGTGTGTGTGTGTGTGTGTGTGTGTAGATGTTGTACTGTATAGATTGTATTATATTATAAGATGGGGGTGGCAGGATGGTTAAGATGTTTGCCCACCAACTAGTAAACTGTGAGGTTCTTAGTTTGATCCCCAACCTCATCTTTTTTTCCCTGTTTGACGAAAAAATCAAACTGAATGTTAAAGTCCTTCGGATGAGACTATAAACTCAGACCCTGTGTGCGAATGCATGCAGAACATCTTGTGCATACATTAAATATCTGTGCCGCCTTTTGGAAGAGTAGGCCATTGTGTGCCGGTAGGAACAGGTGAAAAAGATAAAAACCCTCATGCGCACAGGTGTTGGTCGTGTTTAGACACAATCCCTGAAGTCAGAATGCTGCTATCTAAATACTAAAATATTGGGGGGTGGGGGGGATGGTCTCATATGCAAAAATGTCAGAACAGTTGAGTTTATGCATATTGAAAAATGCACATATGGATTTAGTCAAATTGGTAAAGATGACCCCAAAGAGTGTATTTTCACTCTTTTTTTTGTAGATTGTATTGTATATCTTGGCCATGAAATTTCCTTCTTGTCAGGCAAAAGTTTTCATAAATTATAATTTTTGATTAGGCATATTATGCAGGTTATCAAAATTCGTAAGATCTGCTTAGATATTAAGATTTCTCATTTGTTTTCTTCTTAAAAAAAAATTGTTTTTTCTGTTTTAAATAGTTATCACACCAGGATTTGGGGTTAATTATTGCCCCTGAAACTGTAAAATCCTCTGGCACTGGCAGAAACCTTAAATCATATTTCTCCAGGCAGGGAACTGGTTACGGGTGAGTTAACCCTTATACCCCTGGGGTCACACAGTTTATTCACTGTGAAACTTGTGTCAAAGGGAAGTAATTTATACATCTTTCAATAGTCAATACACAAAAAACTGAGGGCGCTAATGGGCGCTACAGGGTTACGTTATAAAGGGGCGCTAATGGGTGCAGCAGGGGGATAAGGGTTAAAACAGTTGCATACGTAAAAATCTCACCATTGGTAAACTTTGAAACTGTAGCCAAGGAATGAAAAAAAAAAGAACCTTGGAGTTCTAGTTGAAGAAAGAAGACGGATTATCAGCTCTGGCTGAAAAACAGTTCTGTGTTTAGGAGAAAAAAAAAAAAAAAGTTCTGTGTTTAGGAAACTTACATCACCTTTTCATCAGTTCTGAATTTTTTTTTTTTTTTTTTTTGTTCACCAGGCTCTACAGTGGCCCGCCTGAAAATGGGTGACTACCATTACTACGGGTACGGCACCGAGGTGGACTATGAGACGGCGGCCACCCACTACCGCCTGGCCTCAGAGCAGCAGCACAACGCCCAGGCCATGTTCAACCTGGGCTACATGCACGAGCAAGGGCTGGGCCTCAAACAGGTGGGCTGGGCATGCAGGCAGGCAGAAGGATGAGTGGGTTTTTTTGTGTGTGTGGAGGATGGTGGGCGAAAATACTTTACTGCGCAATATAACACACTCATATATATGAACTCATACACAGACATACACACACAGACATACACACAATGCATGCACACATACATGCATGGCAGGAGAGGGTACACACACATTCACACACACATACACACACACACACACACACACACACACACACACACACACACACACACACACACACACACACACACACACACACACACACTTCAATGTACCATCTGGAAATGAAAATTTGATTGATTGATTGATTGACACACACACACACACACAATGGCATAGCATGGTGGTTATTAAAGCGTTGTGTTCATGATCTGACAGCCCAGGTTTGATCTTGGTTTGAATCCACCACCAAGTACTCCCGTTCCAGGGGATTTTTCCTTGAAATAAAAATTTAGATTAAAAAAAAAAATACACACCAACACCACAAAACTTTTCAACCCATCAAAAATCCCAGTTACCAGGCAAACTGCTGCAATGGACATATATCCTAGGTCAGTTGGAGGGAGAATTAAACTCTCTTTCCCTCAGATCTACTGATCTTATATGATATTATTCTCTTTGATATATATATGAAAATGACATGTTAAAAAAAAATTATGCTAAATATGGCGGCAACAAAAAGTATGAGCAAGGGTTAAAAGTTAAAGTTAACTATGAACTCAGAAGTTAAAAGTGGGTAGCATTTTTGGGGGGTGGAATGAAAAATTTAAAAAAAAATTCTTGTAATACAATGTGTGTGTTTTAAGTGTGCTTTTTTTCTGAAATCAAAATGCAGTGGGTGTTGAAATGAATGTCAAAGCAATAAGTTAAAATGTTTTTCAAGACTTATAGCTGGACCTTATCTAGTCACAGTGTTGATTCTAGGGTGCGCCCTTGCGGGATTCCCGCATTTTTTTTCAACTTTGCCGCAAAATAATGTGACCAGTGCGCCCCAACGGACGCAAAAAAACTGTGGATAGCGCATATTTGAACAAAACAGTGCGCCCCCGCAACTGCCGTTTGTATAGTTTCAAAATAGCGCTACATGCGTTGGTCATTACGTTGATACCCCAGGGACAGCAGGATGCACTGAGTAGCGCCTACAGTCGTCTCAACCATCACAAAGCGGCTGGTCTGACGTCATTTCCCTACTCAGTTACGTCATTACGTCATTTTCAAAGGAGCCGTGACTCCTGAAACAAGTGACGTCATTGTTACAGAGATCGTTACAGAGATCGTTAGTGGTGTTTGCGGAAGAGGCCGCGTCCCAGCAGGGTTCAAAGCTGGCAGACCTAAGAGTTTTCAAGGCAGTTTTTCAGATCTGGCTAGACAGGTAGCCCGTGCTTGGCAACAATAATGATGGCATAGGGTAGACTATCGGCTGGATATATCAAAAATGACTTTGACTCCCTCTCTCTCTTCCCCCCCCCCTCTCTCTCCCCCCCTCTCTCTCTCTCCCCTCTCCCCCCCCCCCCCCCTCTCTCCCCCTCTCCTCTCTCTCTCTCTCCTCTCTCCCTCTCTCTCTCTCTCTCTCTGCATGGGAGGAAAAAGACTGATATTGGATTTCAACTCTTTTCTCATCTAGATGTAGATCTCTCTTTAACAGAAAATCTCTCTCTCCCTCCGTCCCTCTCTCTCTCTCTCTCTCTGTCTCCTCCCTCCCTCCCTCATGGGGAGGGGCAAGACTTTGATATTTGCTTTCACCTCTCTTCTCATCTAGATCTAGATCTCTCTCAAACTCTGAAAGTGGAAATTTATACAAAATTGACTTTGACCCCCCCCCCCCCCCCTCTCTCTCTGTCTCTGTCTCTGTCTCTCTGTGCCATATGGGAGGAAAAGATTAGATAAGACATAGACATTGGCTTCAACCCCTTTTCTCATCTAGATCTAAATCTAGTTCTTCCTCCAACTCTGAATGGAAATACAAAATGGGACTTTTGACATCCCTTTCCCCCCCCCCCCCCCCCCCCCCCCTCCCTCTCTCTCTCTCTCTCTCTCTCTCTCTCTCTCTCTTCTCTCTCTCTCTCTCTCTCTCTCTCTTCTCTCTCCCTCTCTCTTTCTCTCTCTCTGGGGGGGGGGAGGGGGTGGGGGGTTAAGACTGATTTTGGCTCTTGCCTCTTTTTTCATCTAGATCTAGCTCTCTCTCAAACTCAAAATGTGGAAAATTTTTAATACAAATTTGACTTTGACTCTCTCTCTCTCCTTCCTTCCCTCCCTCCCCCTCCCCTCTTTCTCTCTCTTTCTCCTTCCCTACCCCCTCCCCTCTCTCTCTCTCTCTTGTATACAAACAATGCATCTCCTCCTGTATCTATGTAGTATGTATCCATCCACATCTGAATGTACCACAATCTTCCCCCCCCTTTCTCTCTCCCCCCCCCCCCCCTCAAACTCTCTCTTTCTCTTTCCTGTGTAGGAAAATCGTTTCACAGACCAGTTGCAATACATAAGGTGTATATTAAATCCTGTCTGCCTACATACCATCTTGTTTGTTTTGTTTCTCGTTCTTGAAAAATAGCAGAAATCAGAGTACTAACGGTATTATGAGCAAAATATACTATTTACTACTTGTCCCCTTTTTTATGAAGAGAAAAGGGGGGAGGGGGCAAATGCCCCTTTTTTTCATTTCAGGGGGCCCATGGGCCCCCTTTTTTGAAATCCTAGAATCAACACTGTAGTCATTTGACGCCTCGCACACATACCATCAGTATGCATTATGTAGACAACTTTAAACTTGTGTGTTTTTGTCAATATTGATGTTCCTCTTCACCTTCACCTTTCTATCCTGTAGTCAGTATACTGATGTAGAAAGTGGAAAAAAAATGATACCTGTCCAGTGTGATCTATGAGACCTTGTTGGACTGTGTGATATTTCTAAGCTGTTGCTGGATGTGGCAGGATGTTCACCTGGCCAAGCGTTTCTACGACATGGCTGCGGAGACCAGCATCGATGCCCAAGTGCCTGTGGTGATGGCCCTGGTCAAGCTGGCCTTGTTTTATGGTGTGGATGTGTTTAGCAAGGAGGTGAGTCGCTTAGCGTCTTGATTAATTAACCCTCTTAGTACCAACCCGTGATTTGCTGGGTTTAAATAATTGCCCCCCCCCCCCCCCCCCCCCCCTGAATTCCGACTCGGGATTTGCTGAGATTTACACATGCAGTAACCTTCACCAATCACTACCATATGCTGAGGCTCTATCAGGCCAGAGGCCCAGAGCCTGCTGTGAGTCTGGAAGTAATTATAGCTGCTGGTGTGTACTTAAAAGGAGGAAAAGGCGAGCGAGCATGTGTGCCTGACCTGATTTTGTGATGTAATGCAAAATCTAGGGGCAATTTGTGTTAAGAAAATCTGCATACAAGAGGGTTAAGGTATTCTTACAGATATGCAGAATTCATTCTTGAACTGGTGTGTGAACATATGAGGCCCACACACACAAACACATGTGTACAAGTGATTTCTCATGCATGGATTGCATGCACATGTGTACATGCATACACACACACATGGTCACATGCAAAAAGTGCACACACCTACATTCATACATACACAAAGACATGTATTTGACGTTCAAGTAATTATCCATTTATTCATTCATTCATTCTTTCTCCTTCCCCTCTTTTGACACAGGAGTGCACCCTAATTTAGAAATGATTACTGTAAAGATAAAGTTGATCTGAAATATCAAAATGATTCTCGAAGCACGATCACAGACTGTATGAACCTTCATGCCCACACACACAGTATGCATGCAAGCACATGCACACGCATTGACTATATAATCTATATATTGTGAATATTTTTGTGTGTTTACATATGTATGTGTACACACACACACACACACACACACACCACACACACACACACACACACACACACACACACACACACACACACACACACAAAGGAATCGGTAAATCAAACACAACCTCCTAATTAAATAAACGAAAAAGAAAACCAGACACCCCAGGTTACACCAGATTTGCTGTGGTTTCAGCTGGAGGATTACCAGTTTGTCTTCTCCGCCATCAAACCCAATGCCGTGCTGGGCGAGGACTGGGATCTCTACGTGGTCACAGCTCTGGCTGTCATCCTAGGGGCTCTCATTTTCCTGCGAAGGAACAGATAACCGTGCATGTGTGCCCGTCTGTCTGTCTGTCTGTGTGGAGAGGCCTGTTTCTTCTCTCTCCTCCTCCTCCTCTTCCCAGGGCTTTCTGGATTACCCCGTGGCTTCCTTTTCGCAGCAAAGGATTGGAAGAGCAAAGGGTGGGTGAGAGGGGGTGGGTGGGTGGGGGATATTGTGGATATGAAAGTTTTGTGCAAAGTGATGATGGCAGTACTGGTGACTATTTCTTTATTTTTTTTATATTATTATTATATACTTTTTGTGTTTTTTATTGTTGATATTGTACACTGTGTTGTTTATAAATTCTGTGTCGAGATTGTTTTGATTTCTGTTTTATGGGTCGGATTCTTTGATCTTCCAGAATCGATTTTGTTGTTTTGGGGTTGGGTTTTTTTTTGTTGTTGTTTTTTTTTTTGGGGGGGGGGGGGGGGGGATTTATCTGCAGTAATTTATGTATTTGTTTAAGGTGATGCACTCATCTGTTCTTATTTGTGATTTTCTTTCTGAAGTATTGCTTGTGATTCGATGTTATTGCAAACTGAGTGTGAGGGTGTTTTTGGATGGCTTATTTAAAACGATAAGATTATATTGGGTGAGTGATGTGTATATACACGTTGTTGGGTCGGGTTTTTTTTGTTTATGTTTTTTGTTTTGTTTTGGTTGGTGTTGTCTTTTTCCCCTCCACTGCTTTTTTTTTTTTTTTTTTTTTTTTTTTAAAGAGAAATTCACACTTCAGCAATTTGATTGATAATCATTTTTGGTGTGCCAATATGTCTGTCACCGATCTCATTCACCACTGTCAGAGGAGCTAAGTTGTCTTTCTTTCCTTGCTTTCTTTTTTTTATCTTTCTTTTTTGGAGGGAGGGGGGGGGGAGGGGAAAGGAGGGGTGTTCTTTGTATTGCTTTGGTTGTTTTTTTGTATAGCTTTTTTTCTTGATCCATTTATAAAACAAATATTTAAAGATTTAAGATTATGTCACTGTTAACTCTTACATGAGCTTAGATTTCAGGCAAAAGCATACTTGAAATGTCTCATTTGATTGGTAAAAAAGGTCAGAAAAAGTATATTTAAAAGAGGAAGAAGAGTACGTGCATTTTTACATTCATTTAGACAGTATGACAGGTATAATGAAAAGCAATTTTCTTGCAAAAATCAAAGAGGAATCTTTCTCTTGCTCAAGTGCCAGGACTTTTCAGTACGCTTCAAAGACACAACACATATCTTGAACATTTTATGTTTTTATCTTTCTCGAGATTTGTCTTCTTTTTTTTTTTTTTCCTCCTTTAATTGTGACCTTTTTTTGATATTTTTTTCCCCCATCAAAGCTGTCAGTTTGCCTTCTCCCATCCTTCTGTTACATATTATTATGTTTCCAGATGAGACAGGTGGGAGCTATAGTATCAGTATTTTAGGGTACTTGTAAAGTGTTGTTTTACATTTTGACATTTATGGGGGGTGTTTGTTCTTTCTACATATAATCTACATTTTGTGGGCTTGTATATCATGTGTGTTGTATGCTTATTATGATTGGAGGGTAAGCTTTCAGCCCTCTGGTGAGAAATGTTCTCGAATTCTGATCAATACCCATTTGAGATATTTTTCAAGGTTTGTGTGGTCAATTGCTATCATGTATGTGTTTTATTGTTCTCTTTATAATCTTTTTGTCTTGTTTTTGAAGTTGGGAGGGAGTAGAAAGGTTAGTGAGGAGGGTTTGTACTAAGCTCTTTGGGGTAGATGATGAAAGCTTTTATTTGTGTCTTGAATTTTTTCTGAAAAAGCTTACAGAGAGAATGAAAATATAAAAGAGGAGTTGGTAGAAGCCGGTAACAGCGTGGTTTTGTGATGGAAACAATCAAGCTGGCTCTTCTGACAGTCCCAGAAGGTGCAGAAGACTTGATAAGTTGGCAATGATCAATATTACTGAACTATTTGCATGCCAGTGACAACAGGTAGTATGCAGAAAACACATGATGCATACCTAAATTGGAAAAAAAAATGTTTTCTCTCTCTGAAAGCTCATAAAAATGTGGAAAGCAAAATCTATGTGGAAGAAACATTTCGATTTCTTGTAAAAACTGATTTTATGGTTGCAATATTTTGATTTAGAAAAAAAAGCCATTACAAAAATGTAGATACCAATAAATAGACAGACGAAGAAGTATACATAGATTGATAAATAAAAAAAAGTTGATATTTACAAATTGTAGATGTCCTCCTACGTTCTCCATGAAGGAAGGTTACGAAAAAAAAGGGGGGCACTTGATTCACCATCGACAGGTTTTCTGGATTAACACCCAGGCTTGGGTGCTGAAAATTCTCCCAGCACTCAGTGTGTATGATTGATGATGATGTTTTCCGGTATCAAAATAAAAACGAAAATTGTATCCTCTCCATTCTTTTCATTAGATTGAAAATGAATCTAGTAATAGAGGAAGACTGGGAAATGTGACTGATAGTTTATGAATGTGAAAAGTGTGTGTTATAGCCTGTGAATGTGAAAAGTGTATGTGTGTGTTTTGATGTGTATGTATTGTTTGTGTGAATAGTATGAACAGGAATTGTGTGAGTACATATGGGTGGGTTTGAATGTGTGAGGAGAGAGAGAGAGAGAGAGAGAGAGGAGAGAGAGAGAGAGAGAGAGAGAGAGAGAGAGAGAGAGAGAGCGCATACATGTGAATGAATGTGTATTATGTGTATGAATATGTTTGTGTATATGTACCTGACAGTCCTATTGTACAGAGATTGCAATAAGGTGTCAGCACTGTTTTAGGTGCTCGGTTCTTTTGGGAGGAGGGGAAGAAGGGGGTGGTTGTAGAGGAGGGGAGATATGCCTGCCACTTTGAATCTGCTGTGTATATGCAAGGTACAAGAAAAAGTCTGATAACTATTTGAGTTGTGGATAACATTTTTTAGATCAACAATTTTACCACAGCTACACTAATCAGACAAATAGATGGAAGTTTTACTGTAAATCTGGGCATGACCGAGTATTCAGCAAGAAAAATGACAGAACTGAGCTGAACATACAAAAAAAAAAGCAAGAGAGAGGGAGAGAGAGAGAAAATGCACTCAGCTGAAAATATAGGTATAGAAACTGTAAAAACCAAAGCAAACAAGAAAATGGAGATGGGAATTTTGCAATGAAAAGTAAATTGAATTGTCAGACCTTAGGAAAGAGTTCAGTTAACTCAAAACAGAAAGAGAAAAGCTGTGATTGAGCTTTGTTTGCAAGTGCAAATTCTCTTACAGTCTTTATCTTTGATAGTTGTTACCATCATATTGATACAAAAGGATGTTGGACCCTTTTTAAAGCCTGTTGTACAAAATTCTTGAAAATAGCAGTTCATTTCTCGTTCAGACATCACATGTTTCTGAGAGTAAGATTAAGGGTCTATCAGAAACAGGAATATGAGGGAAAAATGGTACAAACTTGTCTCCTCTCTGATGTAAAACATGGGATTTTACGAAAGCATTACATTAGGATTGCTGCAGCAGAGGTAGTTTTGACCAACAACAACAACTAAAAGCAATTTGGCAAGGCTAAGGTACACCCTCTTTTTTAGCAGCATGTAGCGTCAATCATAGATTGTAGTACTTCTCCAGTTTGGACAAATTCATGGTGCTTGAACTTGTCGTGTCCCATATCAGACTCACACTTGTCAATGTGTTGACAGTCTTTGAGAGTGTAGAAGAGTATTGATACATATGTAATTGCCTTGCAAAGGGCGTGTGATTTGCCATGTGCTTTGTCAGTGCTCAGTGTTGTGTTTGTTAAAGATGTGTTTCTTTGGTTTTGGGGGGAATGGGTTTTTTTTGTTTTTGGTGTGGTTGTGGCTTTGCTGGAAACATTCTGCGGCCCTAATGTTTTATGCCAGAGGTGCTGTGTGAGCCAGGAATCAATTTCATGCTTTTTCTGTAACAGTGTCTTTGTACGGACAGGACTTTGTGTTTTTAGCTTACAGGGTTTGGGTTGATCAACAAGATTGAGAGTGTAACAAGCTTTGTGAGAAACAAACAACAAAAAAAGCCATAATCTGTGTGTCTGTATGTGGTATCTGTCTTTGGTTGGTCAGACACGGTAGGTGTATCAGAAAGTAGGACAGAAAACTTTTTTTCCTCCCCAAGTTTGAGAGGCTAAATTTGAGATTTTTTTTTTTTTTTTTTTTAACAATGTCTTAAGGATTGTAAATGTATTCTCTGTGAGGTTATCGCAACTTGAGACATTTGTGTTTTTGTACTTAGTGTTGTCCTCTTTTACTTTGAATTCCGACTTTCTTCAGTCATTCAGATTGACTAGACTGTAGGACAGAAGAATATATACTCTGTGATATTTCCTCTGTAATAGCTCATACATTTTGTGTAGACAAGAGTAGCCTGGATTACAACACAGGTGATTGATGGAACAGCACCTAACATTGAAAGTAGTTGATAAAAATCTTTTTATTTTATTTTATAGGAAATGCTCATAAAACCACTTCATTAATTTATCTCTGACATCCTCCTCCCTCCCCCTTTTCTGACTTTAACTCTGTCTTTCACCGTCCCTTAGCAGTTCTGTGTGGTGGGGATGTGTAGTTTCCAGTGAACCTTAGGTATGTTTTTGTGAAACCTATCAACTTACTCATTATCTGTAGGGCAGTGTTGTCAGTTATTTCAGTTGTCATGTGAATTGTCTTTCAGCAGAATTAGCCATTCTGAGGTCAACAGAATTTGTTATGTATTTTTGGTCTGTTATTATGCTCATGTAGCCACACTCCCTTTTTGCCCACCCAAAAGTTCATATAATCCATGGATCTATGTGTCTGCTGTAGTTGTAATCATTCCAGTCAGTTAGAAACATCTCTTGCTTTACTCACAGTGAGTGTATTTCTAGATCAACTGTTAACATGTGTCATACATCAACATAGTGGGCCGTTTGGGAAGTCACAATGCTTGTTGGATTCTGAGTCACCTTCGGTTTATTAGTTGTTGAGGAGACAGTCAACCACCACATCAACAGAGTAGTTTCTTTGTTTGAACTGTTGTCAGGCCTTTGATGTCCATGTCGTCTTGTTTGATGATAATTCAGACGTCATTATATCGCTTTTGGTTTTTTTTTCATCAGAAGGTTTAATTTGATGAGTCATTTTCTCCAAATGATTTTGAAAAGTAAAAAAAAAAAAAGGGTGTCAGAGGTTTGGATAGAAAATTAACACATGTATAAAGTATACTATGAAACAATTTTGTTTGTTTGTTTGTTTGTTTTTTTCAAAACTTTTTTTCTTGCCATTTTACTTTTAAAAACTTCCACTCTGCTACGTAAAAGAAACTGTGTCAGCTGTATCTTGGGGTTGGCAGCTCTGACTAAGCCTTTGTCATGTCATGTCATGTCATGTAAAAGTTGTGTCTTCTGTGTAGACTTGTCTGGCCTTTTACAACTTTGGATGGTAATACATGGTGTGTGTGTGTGTGCGTGTGTTTGTGTATCAGAAATTTGAATTGTGAGTGTGTGTATGTATACAGTGCGAAATTGCAACATGTTGCCAGTACATTGTGATTTGATGAATGTCCTACATGCATGGAGAGGAAGATGATCTGCACTTACTATCAGGATTAATGAGGATGATGATGTGTAGGCTAGCGAGGGCCTGTGTGTTCACACACAAACATGTGTGCACTATGAATTCCATGCATCAAAAGAGTATGTGCATTCAGTGAAAAATATATGTATATGGAAACCAGAAAGGTGTTTTGTCTATAATGTTTGCTTTTGTGAGAGAGAGAGAGAGAGAGTGTGTGTGTGTGTGTGTGTGTGTGTGTGTGTGTGTGTGTGTGTGTGTGTGTGTGTGTGTGATGGTATATTGCAGTCAGAAAGAGTGGGGTTTTAACTTTAAGCAGTATGATTAAAATTAAAAACAAAAACAAAATAACAACCCCAAACCAAAGAAAATAAAAAACAGCAATCCTGAAATCCAAAATGCAGCTACCTTCATGGTGGGCAAAAACAGTCACATGCGCAAAATCTGACAATTGATACACCTCGAAGCTCTCATTAAGGAACATAAAAACACCAAACACAACAAACAAAAACACAATAGACATTGCTTTCTTGTAAATCTTTTTTTCTGTGTTTAAATTCAGCAGCATCATACTTGCCATATCTGACTTAAACAGTACTGGCTTTGAGCTGATATTGCATAAAGTCAGATATCATGAGATATGGTAAGTATGTCTTGCTGGACAGACACTATAGCCAGATGGTTAAGACCATTTGACTTTAATCCCATAGGTTCATAGAGTTGTGGGTTTGAATCTCAGCAGTGTTTTGGTGAATTAAGGATGGGGGGGGGGGGGGGGGGGGGGGGGTACAATCCTTCAAGTACAGACCTACTAGTAGTGCCTTAATTCCCTTCATGTATATACACATGCAGAAGATCAAATTATGTATTTTAAAGACCCTGAAAACGTGTCAGCATTCAGTGGGTTATGGAAACATGAACATACCCAGCATACATCCTTGAAGTTGGAATGCAGCTACCTTCTTGGTGGGAAAAAATGGTTGCATATGCAAAATCTCATCATTGGCAAACCTCAGAGCTGTAGCTTGAGAGACAAGGGGGAGGGGGGGGGGGGGTATGTCTTGCTGAATTGGGATTTTAAACAGAATCCTTTAGCGACCCAGATTTTTCCCATAGCTTGCCCATGTGTTTGAGTGATTTTCCTTCCATTTTAAACGGCATTAGATTAAAAAAACAAAACAAAAAACGAAATAATAATTCAAGAACTTGAAATCCTGTTGAAAATGACCAAAATGACAACCTGCGACAAACACCTCCTTAAACACCAAGGCTTGTCTATTGAAATTATGATCTTTTAATGATGACAAGAAGTAATGTTATTCGTTGCCGAATTAAACAATCTTGTGAGACTAGCCTGTGTCCACCACAAGAACAAATTGGAAAAGACCAGACTGCTCTTGTAATCATCTTTGAGTTAATTTGAATCACACACACACACGCACACAAACATCAATGCTCTCTCCAAAATTCCCCTGTACTCTCCCCATAATCTTCCTCTACTCTCCCCACAATCTCTCTCTACTCGTTTTCTCCATGTGCTCTCTCTCTACTCTCCCCATATAATCCCTCTACTCTCCCCATAATATCTCTCTACTCTCCCCTGGGCCCATAATATCTCTCTACTCTCCCCATAATCTTTCTCTACTCTCCCCATAATCTCTCTCCCTGGAAGACTATTAAGTTGAGCTCTAGGCACTAGAACGCAAAGCCTGGGCAAGTAAGGAAGGCAAGCTGTTACCCAAGCAGCAACCCCCCCCCCACCCTCTTCACGTCGCTGGGATGGTCCATTGGAACGGCAATCGCCGATATGCATGGTTCCAGTGCCGTCGCAGGAGCCGCCAGAACGTTGTCATGATAGCCCTGAACCGCCTGGGGACTCCAGTTCCTTGATTTTTCCTCAGGGATGATATCTTAACACGACACCTATGTGCATGCTGGTTTTTTGTTTTGTTTTTTTAACTGTGTTTCTTCTTTTACCTGCACACAATGGCCTGTTGCTCTGAAAGGCTGAACGAGTTTTTAACGTGTGTGCAAGATGTTCTGCGTGCGTTCGCACACGGGCCTCGGTTTATATGTCATCATCCAAATCTCTTACTCTCCCATACTCTCCCATAATCTCTCTACTCTCTCCCATACTCTCCCCATATCTTTCTCTACCTCCATATCGTCCACTACTCTCCATAATCTCCCTCGACTCTCTCCATATCCCCTCTACTCTCCATATCTCCCTCTACTCTCCCTATCTCCCTCTATCTCTCCTTATTTCTCTACTTCTACTCTCTCCATATCTCCCTCTACTCTCTCCATATCTCCCTCTACTCTCTCTTATCTCCCTCTACTCTCTCCTATACTCCCCTACTCTCCATATCTCCCTCTACTCTCCCATATCTCCCTCTACTCTCTCCATATCTCCCTCTACTCTCTCCATATCTCCCTCTACTCTCCATATCTCCCTCTACTCTCTCCTCCATATCTCCCTCTACTCTCTCCATATCTCCCTCTACTCTCAATCTCCCTACTCTCCATATCTCCCTCTACTCTCTCCATATCTCCCTCTACTCTCTCCATACCCTCATCTCTCCATATCTCCCATCTACTCTCCATATCTCCCCTACTCTCCATATCTCCCTCTACTCTCTCCTATCTCATATCTCCCACTACTTCCATAATCTCCCTCTACTCTCTATAATCTCCTCTACTCTCTCCAATCGTGTGCCGTGGAACAGATGACATATTTACAATAAACTGCATACACACGGGACCGATAAAAAAAGCACATATTGCTTATTCTGTTATCCTCGATATAAAGATAAATAAAAATAAATTAAAAAAATATAAATAATCTCTCTCTACTACTCTCCCCATAATCTCTCTCTACTCTCTCCATAATCTCCCTCTGCTCTCCATAATCTCCCTCTGCTCTCCATAATCTCCCTCTGCACTCCATAATCTCCCTCTGCTCTCCATAATCTCCCTCTACTCTCTCCATAATCTCCCTCTGCTCTCCATAATCTCCCTCTGCACTCCATAATCTCCTCTGCTCTCCATAATCTCCCTCTGCACTCCATAATCTCCCTCTGCTCTCCATAACCTCCCTCTGCACTCCATAATCTCCCTCTGCTCTCCATAACCTCCCTCTGCACTCCATAATCTCCCTCTGCTCTCCATAACCTCCCCTCACTCTCTCTCATAATCTCCCTCTACTCTCTCCATAATATCTACTCTCTACATAACCTCCCTCTACTCTCTCCATAATCTCCCTCTACTCTCCATGATCTCCCTCTACTCTCCATAATCTCCCTCTACTCTCTCCATAATCTCCCTCTACTCTCTCCATAATCTCCCTCTTCTCTCCCCATACTCTCTCCATAATATCTACTCTCAACATAATCTCCCTCTACTCTCCATAACCTTCTACTCTTCATAATCTCCCTCTACTCTCCATAACCTTCTACTCTTCATAATCTCCCTCTACTCTCCATAACCTTCTACTCTTCATAATCTCCATCTACTCTCCATAACCTTCTACTCTTCATAATCTCCATCTACTCTCCATAACCTTCTACTCTTCATAATCTCCCTCTACTCTCCATAACCTTCTACTCTTCATAATCTCCATCTGCTCTCCATGATATCAATGTACTCTCCATAACTTCCCTCTACTCTCCCCATAATCCCTCTCTACCCTCCCCATTTTTCTCTATTGATAGTATTGTTTTAAAGAATAGAAAAAAATTGTGTGGGTGTTTTATTACATTTATTTTTTTATTATTTGGTTTGTTTCCACATTGATGCAACCTGATGTTGCTCTTCTCTCTCTCTCTCTCTCTCTCTCCCCCTCTCTCTCCTTCTCTTCTCTTCTCTCTCTCTCTCTGTGCATATCTTGTGTCTGTCTCGTCTATATCTTAGTTTGTCTCTGTCTGTCTGTATGTATGTGCATGTCTGCCTGTGTAACTGACTGTCAACCTGTCTGTCTGACTCATGCCAATATGCACACACACACGCACGCACGCACGCACGCACGCACGCACGCACGAGAGAGAGAGAGAGAGAGAGAGAGAGAGAGAGAGAGAGAGAGAGAGAGAGAGAGAGAGAGAGAAGAGAGAGAGAGAGAGTCCACACACACACACACACACACACACACACTCTCTCACTCACTCACTCACTCACTTTTCCTCACCCACACACACAAATAAGATATACACACCATTTCTTGATGCAATTATGACTTTTTTTTATTATTATGATTTCAATGACCAACAATAAGAAGAAGAAGAACAAGAAGAAATACATCATAATACAAATCATGAAAACGAAAACCAAAAAACAAAAACAAATACTAAAACAAAGACACACACACATACACACACATACACACACAAAATACACACATACAAAGAAACCCAAAACAAAAGAAACATGTTCAAGTATTGCACCGACCCACTTAATATTAAAGTATTTTTTTCTGGTACACCTCTGGCTGACTCTCCAACTTCCATCTTTCACAACACAACACAGCACAATGATGATATAAATATTATGTAACCAGCTGTGCAAAAACCAATTGTACAAAAAAAAAAATAATAATAATAAAAAATACACGTATGTCGCCAACAGGACGGAATAACAAACAAAAATGCTAAAAAGTGTTTTAATAAAATTGCGTAAAGGCAAAATGTACACGCGCGCACACACGCAGATGCACACACGCACGCACGCACGCGCGCGCACACACACACAGAGCATGCATCTGTGCATACACACAGAGCGTGAATCTGCGTGCGTGAGTGCGCGCGCCACCCCCCCCCCCCCCGCCCCCAACACATACATACACGTGTATGAAGTGTACAACACAAGTTTTAAGTATAAAACACATATACAACGCGTGCACACACACACAAACACACACACACACATACACACACACACACGCGCGCGCGCGCACGCACACACACACACCACACACACACACACACACACACACACACACACACACACACACACACACACACACACGCGCACAACGCACACATACACAAAGAGGACACATGATGCACTGTTCTCGCATTTTACAAACATTATCTTAAGAACGGAATGTCAATATGAACATGTGTACAAAAATATCTTAACGAAAAAATACAACGCGTGACAGTTTCACTAAACGTAATAACACTCATAAGTACAAAACATGTCGCAGCGATTATGTGGAAAACACATAACAAACATAGAAATTACTGACCGCAAAATTTTTTTTAAAAAAAGAGAGAAAAAAAAAGTGACACGATTTTTCGCTTGACGCAGTAACCACAATAAAAGCAAAAACAACATTATATAATTTCAACAACATTGTATATTTAGATAAACAACAGTAAAGAAAATGACAACATCAAAAAACCAACATCCATGGTGTCTAAACTCTCTCTCTCTCTCTCTCTCTCTCTCTCTTCTCTCTCTCTCCTCTCTCTCTCTCTCTCTCTCTCTCTCTCTCTCTCTCTCTCTCTCTCTCTCTCTCAGACACACAACACACACACACACACACACACACACACACACACGCACGCACGCACGCATGCACGCACACACACACACACACACACTGAATCTTATGTACCCCGTCTAACTAACAACTGGCTAAAAAAAAAAAAGTTTTAAAATCAGCACAAAATTTAATATGATTTAACTTGACTTGTAACTGACTAGATCCTGTTGTTGCAGAAAAAAAAGAAAAAAAGAAGTAAAAGTTCTAATAGTTGTAACAAATATTTCACAAATATTGTGTGTGTGTGTGTGTGTGTGTTGTGTGTGTGTGTGTGTGTGTGTGTGTGTGTGTGTGTGTGTGTGTGTGATGTAGTGTGGTGTAGTGTGGTGTAGTGTGTGTGGTGTGGTGTAATGTGGTGTAATGTGGTGTAATGTGGTGTTGTGTGTGTGTGGTGTGTGTGTGTGTGTGTGTGTGTGTGTGTGTGTGTGTGTGTGTGTGTGTGTGATCATTCTTTTTAAAAGTTACATTCACAATTTATCAACTGTACCACAAAATCTAAAAAACTAACACCGCATTTAACCTTTATTCACATGTACAAAACGTTCTCCACACAAAACGACAACACAAAGAATCGCACATACAGATATATAATAAGTCAAACCACCATAACAACGACAAACAACAACAACAACAACGATAGCAACGGCACTTTACAACAGTATCACCATTAAGGATAATTATGAATTATTTTGCACAACATGAAACGAGGCAGCATAGGCAGGGGAGATAACTTGGAGATAGCTAACTGTCTTCATGCGTACTCACTGGCCTTGCACCCCCCCCCCCCCCCCCCCCACCCCCACCACACACACGCGCGCGCGCACGCACAGAGCATATGTTTATACACATACAGAGAGAGAGAGAGAGGGGGGGGGGAGCAACAGACGGACAGACAGACGGACAGACAGACAGACAGACAGACAGACAGACAGACAGACAGACACACATAATTATATATATGTATGTATGTATGTATGTATGTATGTATATTATATATATATATATATATATATATATATATATATATATTATATATATATGTATATATATATATATATATATATAAAATATATATACAACATACATACATACATACATACATACATACATACATACATACATACATACATACATACATAGACAGAAATATAGAAATATAGAAAGATAGATAGATAGATAGATAGATAGATAGATAGATAGATAGATAGATAGATAGGTAGATAGGTAGGTAGGTAGGTAGGTAGGTAGGTAAATAAATAGGTAGATAGATATGAGATTCATCGAACCCAGTATTTGGTTATCTCTCTCCTACTCTGTCTGTCTGTCAATCCACCCGTCAGTCCGTCCATCGGATTGTCTGTCTGTCTGTCTTCTCACATACTCTTTTAACCCTAGTCTCTCTACAGTCTCATTCTCTTGCTGTTTTATTAATCTTGTGTGGTTGATTCTACGTGCTGGGAGGTATCAACAATCATTAACTGCATTTGCTATGATAATGGTGCTTTATAATATTTACATATTTACTTACTTGACCAGTTCTATCAACAACCAGGAATCGAACAATCTATCCCTAAGATTGCACAATACGCATCCGTTTCAACTAGTCTACTACAAGACCAATTTATTGATTATTTTATGCGCTGATAAAAATGGTTAAAGGATTGGTGTATATGCATTGACGATGCAGGGTTATACGAATATAGCAAGTTAGGTTGAAAGGGTTGTGTACATACTCTCTCTCTCTCTCTCTCTCTCTCTCTCCTCCTCTCTCTCTCTCTCTCTCACTACCCACACACACACACACACACACACACACACACACACACACACACACACACACACACACACACACACACACACACAACAACAAAACAAAATCAAGTTAAAAGCAAACCAATATAAAAAACCACATCCCGTCACATCCGTTTCTGATCAGAACCAAAAAAAGCCAAAGATACAATACACAAAGTTCTCAAACTTAATAACACCAAAACATGGGAACTTAAAAAGCGTATGTACATAACAGAACAGCATTGCTTTATTGTGTTGTCCTTATGTACAACAACCAAGAGTAAATAAATAAATAGAACTTTACATTTCATAATTACTGTACTTGCTTCCATCAGTTCAGGTTGTGTTTTTTGTTTGTTTGTATTTTCAAATGTCTTCAAAGAGCACTGCTCTATTTTGCTCCAAATGAGAACGGAAACGTGACGTTTAGAGTACTTCACCCACTTCCTGTGGAGTACAAACCACAGCAACTCAGTCCAGATCATCAATCATGAATTCAGTCATTGAGGTTTTTCCCCCCACTTTTATCTTGAATGTTTTCGAAAACACACGATTTGCTGACGTATGACCCTGCAGAACAAACCAAACTGATGACATCACACGTCCTTGACATCTGTCAGGTCGGCACACTGGGGAAAGTCTTCAGCACCATTGTGACGGAACCCACAACTCGTGTCGTTTTCGAGGATGGGAGAATGCATTTCGAATCGTTTTCCCAGCTTGTCAGCATGTGTACGCTTTTGGGATGTCTTTTGTAAGGAGGCGTGTGGTTTATGTGTCTGTTCACAGGATGTTCTTGTTGTCCTAATGGTTTGACATCTGAGATCATTGGAATCAAGTCCATCACGGCTGACTCTTGCTTGAAGCAAGCAATGGCTGCAAGCGCATATTACCTCAAGTATTCTGCAGTGCCTATGATAGTTCTCGGAAGAACAGTGAGACCAGGACACTGTCAAATAATCGGTGCCTGTCTGAAATGCCATCACTGCAGAACTCAGGAAGATTCCCTTGTCCATGCAGCATGTACTTTTGCTTGCTTTTAGACAGGCAGCCTGAACGTGAAACTTCTGCCAAAGATGACTTTGGTTTATCTGAACAGATTATCATCAATCACACATTCTGTCCTTTTCTCTTTTGAAGGCTACTGGCGAAAAAGTCTCAATTGTCCAAGCGAGGTAATGAGGTGTCTTTTTTTTTATAAATAAAAACAATTCTTAAAAATCAGACAGAAAGACCAAAAAAAAATCTCTCAGCCATGTCAGATCTGAATGTTTGAACCAAACCTTGGTTTGCTGTCAGGGCAAATGACAAAGAAACTTAATCTTTGCTTCTTAGATCCACAGGGAACCCTCTTCTCCAGGTTCTGGTTATGTCGTCCGTTTGCTTTCAACATGTCCCTCTACCTTGTTATGTTTCCTTATTCAATCAATGTTCACTCCTTTTCTTTGATTGTCATCTTCGACTTCGTAACATTCAACGATGTCAAAATGTGCTGTCTTGAGCGTGCAATGACTTTGAGAAGGTGGACTAATATCAGGCAAACACAGGAAGGAACAAGGGCTCTCACCTCACTATGGGTTGATGATAGGCAAGAGCTTGGAGATTCATTACAATGAGCATCAGTTTGCTGCCATATAAAACAAAATGTTATATCTTGATCAATAGAACAGGTCAGGTTGTGTTGAGGGTAATGCCTGGAAATGTCATTTGGCCAAAAAGTCACGAGGGGGCAAAATCGTTTGGCACCAGACCTAGAAGCCCCTCTGAACACCTGAGGTTATTCAGCTGAGGTGGTGTCACTACTATCTACATCATACTGGCAAGGTTAGGTACCTGAGCATCTTCTGATGGCAGTCGCTTGGCTTGAGGTGATTTCTTCTACAGTTCATCTTGGATAAAGCATGGGTGTTACACGCGTTGTTACTAAGAAAATTGGCAACGTTATCATTCAGTTAACAGTAGGTGTGGTTATGGTCAGGTGAATAAGCTTTCACGTAAAAGCCAGATCGCACGCAATGTCAGCAACAGAGGCACACAATGTGCAAGACATAGACTACGGTCGTAACTCAAAATCAACTCTTGTTATGATGATACACTTATCAACTGTCAAAACAATACACATTCATACCTTGTGACTGGTTTGACAATACTCTTTGTAAGCAAATAAATCTCATGCTTTGATGTGTCTGGATCTCAGATCAAAGTAAATGCACCTGGACTTTCTTTCATAAGATTGTAAAACTGGTAAGAAAAACGACAAAATATGAGCAAAAGAACTCTGTTAATGCCACTGTATGAGCCTTTGGACCAAATTCAGTCAAGCAAGGGCAAGCTCAGATTATTTTGCCAAGACAAGAAATAAAAAGCAGGATGGCGGTACACCATCATACCACTAGATCCAAGCTCAGTTGAACTCAGCCCGTGTCATCTCCTATTCTTTCTGACCCTAGCTAGACTAACCAAGGACAGGAAAGCGCAATCCGCCAGACGACGAACATTCCAACAAGTTGTTTCTCCATCAGAGCCTTCAGAGACTGACTTTGGGCAGAGAAAAGGAGCGCACAAAGTCAGCGTCCTAAGAAGAAGCAGCAGGTCATGAAAAGTGTGCTGACCACTCCAGGTGATGACCCCTTCTGTTCAGAGTGGATGACCCTCAGCGTCTGAAGGCGCAGGTACGGCAGCAGTAGTTCCTGATGGCTCGCCGTTTACAGGCCCCAGGGTTCAGCGTCACCAGTCCTCGGCAGTAATTCACGTTCTTGTCGGGCTGGTCTGCCTTGCAGCGCCCTGCACACGCAAGAGATTGGACAATTATAATCAGTTTAGGTTTCATTTCATATTGTGGTGGGTTTTTTTTTTTGAGACCACAGGGGAAAAAATGGGCTATACCTTGGCTTACCCTGTGCTAAGCTTGTATCTGGGTCTGTAATGTCCGAAATGGGACTGGACAAGCATTGCCAATATCCTATCATTAGTACAGTTAGTGATACCAACCAAGAAAAAAATCGTTCTTGAATGAACGTTTTATTCTGGGAGGAAAGCTTAAAACCAGTACAGTCTGTGATGCAAGAGATTTCAAAATTAGATTATAAGTTTTGAATGTCAAAGCCTGAATCTGACAAGATTTGACTAATGTGTGTCAGCTGGCCTACATCCAATCAAAGAAAAAGTCAAGACCGAAGTTTCTGTACTACAACATGACCTTTAAGTGCTAGGAAAAGGTAAAGCGTTTTGGCCTCCTTAAAATTATACAGCTAAAAACCAACTATTCTGTCGTTCCGTGTCTCAACGCCTTAGGCAAAGGTAACAGGTAAAGGTGTCCTATAATCTATGTGGTCGAAGGAGAGCGAGGCATTAGAAACCCCAGTTTCTCTAGGGGCCAGCATATTGAGGACGGCGCCCATCTCCTCTCCCTCGCTGCTTTACCTTCCCTAACCCTAAAGAGGGCAGGTACTCATTTACAGCCTGGGTGAACTGGAGGACTGAATGAAGCCACGGCATGCAAACGGTCACCCATCCACATGGTATCTACGCTCAACAATACTGCTTAATTAACCTTAGTGTGTGTGGGGGGGAAGCGAATGCTGTGACCAGTGCATAGTGTATGTAAGCAGGTAGACAGACAGACCTGCACTGCCAGAACCTCACCTCTCCTTCTGGACTTGCTCCTGGTCCGGGACCTTCTCCTGCCAGCGCGGGACCTGCCGCCCCGCCGACTCTGCTGATCCCGGTTTTGGTTGTTGGGTCTACCCACCCGGCCACGTATGACGGACTGCGGGACAGTGGGAATGGCGTTGTTCAATTCCCTCTCCGCTCCCGAGCCTCCTCTCTGACCGTGGTCTGGTGTCCCTCTGCCGGAGGAGGAATAGCGTGAGGAGGAGGAGGAAGAGGAGGAGGAGGCGGAGGAGGAAGACGGAGAGGAGGAGGAAGAGGAGGAGGTTTTTCTGGAATGCTCTGGAGTTTGTGAGGTCCGTTGTTTGATGACAGAGTTGGCCAGGCACTCTCCTAGATGGCAGAACTGGAAAAAGGAGAGAAAAATGAATGAGGTAAAGAATGAATCGAAACAAATGGGAAGTATGGACAAAATGGCAATTACAGTACCACAGAGAACGACCTGTACAATTAGTTCAGGACAGAAAAAAGTGAAAGCGATTTTTTCCCCATTCCTTGGCTAGAACTCCGAGGTTCACCAAATGGTGAGATTTTTCGAAAGCGACCATCCCCCCCTCCCCCCCTTTCCAGACTCCAACCATGAAAATATCCGCATTTCAACTTGAGGACATATGCTGGATATATTAATGTTTCCGTAACCCACCGAATCCTGACATGCATTACAAAGATCTTTAACCTGCATATTTGATCTTCTGTATGTGTATATATACTCGGATGGAATTAAGGCACCGATAGGTCTGCACTTGGAAGTTGACCTAGCAGATAATAAAACCAAAAAAACCCTCCCCTTTATTCCCCTTACGCTGCAGAGATTTGATCCCACAACTTCAGAGACCCATGGGGTTTACAGTCGAACGGTCCTAACCTCACGTTGGTAGCATCCATCAAAGTGAAACAAGAAAATAAAAAAAAATGAAAAAGGAAAAAAAGAGCAAGGCTGGAGCCACACACAAAACAGGAAAGCCTGTGGTCTAATAACTACATGGCCTCAGGACTTGACTTACCATGCCTTCGCCCTTGTGCAGGCAAAAAGAAGCCGTGTCTATAATACACGCCTGAAGACTTGACTACCACTTCGCCTTTGCAGGCCTGTGGTCTAATAATTACACGGCCTGAAGACTTGACTTACCATGCCTTCGCCCTTGTGGCAGGGGTCCCTGGGAGAGCAGTCAGGTAGGAGTTGGTACGACAGGCACCATTCATGTTGGGATCCCGACACCACAGCTGTCCGCACACCACAACCTGCACGTCGTATTCCTGTATAACACACAAATCATTGCCGTTATTTTTCACCAAGCCAACTCACGAAAGTAGTTACGACAAAAGGTTTTTACAAACTGTGTCATCAAGTAATGTAACAAGATGAATAAAAGGAATTTAAAATCAAAAGTACAAATATATTTCTTCGTTTTTTGCCCACAAAATGCAGGAAAAGGGTGGGAGATGAAAAAGCAAACTAACAAACCCACCCCAAACTCAAACAAAACACACACAGCGATAAGAAACAGTTGTATGGGAGAGAATAACATGTTGCGTGGAAGGGAGAGAATTACAGACAGCAAATTGTGAAAATTATTGATCTTTTCTTCCCATTCAATAGGAAGGAAACAGCTTATCAGCCTACCAAATAGAACAATACAAGAAACTCCTCACACACACAAAAAAAATTCCCAAAAGAACATAACCTAAATCAAACAAACAAAACCACACCATGCAGATAAAGGGGGACAATCAAGAGAAAACGTACATCGCAAAAGGTGGATTTAGGCCCGTAGATCATCTGGCAATGGCGGTCAGGGGAGATGATCTGTCCTGGAGGAAACTTCTGCAGATCGTATCTGTAATACACTGTCGGGGTGTCCCTGACACACGCTGCTTTCTTGGACCTGAAGAGAGAGAGAAAAAAAGCTTCTTTTATTATTCTCTTGAACATGGTGCTGTTGCTATGAATATCTTATTCACATGAGGTAAAAGATAAAGGTAAAGGTGTCCCATAACCTATGTGGTCACAGGGGAGCGAGGCGTCAGAGACCTCAGCTTCTCTAGGGCCAGCATATTGAGGGCGGCGTCTATCTCCTCTCCCTCGCTGCTTTACCTTCCCTGACCCTAAAGTGGACAGGTACCCATTTACAGCTGGGTGAACTGGGTGACTGTCCTGAAGCCAAGGCGCGCAAATGGTCACCCATCCACTTGGTAACCATTCATATGTGGTCCTACTTAATGTCGTCGGTTTGGAATATATTGTTTGAGTAAAATAATAGCAAATCAGAGTTTATGCTTTATTTAACCAGACCAAAATAAATGAAAAATGCAATCTTTCAAACTACACTCTCTAATTCTATGTTGTCCAAACCTCAGTCTGTTTAATTTTTTTTTTACTCAAACTGCGCATGCACCAGTATGCGCTCGTGCGCGCACACACACACACCACACACACACACACACACACACACACACACACACACACACACACACACTGAAGTCCTTTGGATGATACTATTAACTGAAGTCCTGTGTACGAACGCACGCAGAAGATTTTTGCGCACACATTAAAACCTGTTAGGCATTTCGGAAGAATAGGCCATTGTGTGAGGGTGGTGGGAACGGATGACAAAACTTACAAAACCGAGAACACACAAGGACTGGATGAAAAAACAACAACACATGAGTACTTATTTCATTATCCTCGAAATAAAAGAATTTTTGAAAAGTACATAATGATCATGATTTATTTTGCTTTAAAAACCCTCCCTACTCACCTCAGGTGTTTTTTCATCTGCTGGACGGAACAGCGGGAAAAGAAGAATGCGTTCCTCAATTTTTCAGCATCGTAAGTGGCCACTGGAGCCATGACGTAATTTCCTTTGGCGGGACAATTCTCAAATCCTGGGTCACCGTCATGCACTGAACCCAGACTGCAATAGACAAGGAAATACGGAATTCTTTGTTAGAGTGGCTTAGGTGGTATGGCTTTGTCATTTTAAAGAAAAAGAAATGTTAAGAATAACAGTTTTGGCATAGAATCTACAACTTCTCTGTGTGTGTGTGTGTGTGTGTGTGTGTGTGTGTGTGTGTGTGTGTGTGTGTGTGTGCGCGTGCGCGCGTGCGCGCGCGCTGTGTATGTGTTGTGCACTGTTGTGCACTACGTTCCTCTCTGCTAGACTTCTAAGGTTCACCAATGGTGAGATACAGAGTATGGTGACTTTTTTGCCCATCATGAAGGTAGCCACATTCTGACTTCAGGAACATTACATTATTACAATACACATATATACAGAAAATTGATGGTTATGGACAGAAAATGGCCAATCACCTGTGAGCCAGCTCGTGCGTGGCCACTTTGACACACTGGAAGTCGCTGGTATCGGAAACGATGGACACCGAGTTGCCGTTCTTGTTATCACAGATGGCGCCCAGATAGGCCTTTCCTGCAACAAAAGACGCATTTCGTTGCTCAATGGTCATCAAATCTAACGTAAGAATTAAGTTATAATTAACATTGCTGACCAACAAATTTCATTTTCGTGACCAGTAAGTTATGATAGATACATTAGGCATAGATGACAAATTCCACAGTCGTGACCAAGACATTATAGATCTGGTAGACAAAAGTTCACAGGTGATAAATTCCACAGTCGTAACAAGTTATAGTAGATAAAAATTTCATCGGTGACCAACAAGTTCCACGCTCGTGACCAATACGTTATAGAAGACAAAAGTTCATCAGTGATCAATATATTCCACGTCCGTGACCAATAAGTTACAGATCTAGTAGACAAAAGTTCATGACATTATTTACTAACAAATTCACAACATTCGCTTGCTTCGTTACCACCCCATTTGTTAACAATAAAAATTTAATCGACTATTACAAATACAATAATGTCACAAAAAGTTATAACAGATTCAGCCATTTGCCAACTCATCAAACCTCTCTCTCTCTCTGTCTCTTCTCTCTGTCTCTCTCTCTCTGTCTCTCTGTCTCTCTGTCTCGTCTCTGTCTCTGTCTCTGTCTCTCTCTCCTTCAAACATTGAAATAAATAAACATCTCTTACCTCCAAAAGAAATGTCGTATTTGTTGGATAACCTGTACCTGTAAAACAAACAGAAAAGTGATAATTGATACAATGCTTCATACGATAACTGAATATACGTACTATTGAATATAGGCAATTCAGTATTAAACCTTAAAAAAATTCAAAGAAAATACGTACGCAAATGACACGTGTGCATACACACAGACAAAGATGCTATGTGTGTGAGTGAGTGAGTGAGTGAGTGAGTGGTGTGTGTGTGTGTGTGTGTGGTGTGTGTGTGTGTGTGTGTGTGTGTGTGTGTGTGTGTGTGTGTGTGTGTGTGTGTGTGTGTGTGTGAATTTGATAAGCTTCAAAACAGAAGAAGAAGAAAGAGGAAGGAGAAAGAGGAGAAACAACAATAAGAAGGAAACTTAAAAAAACAATAACACCACAAAGCCATCACTACCACCCACCCCCACCACAACCACAACACCACAACCCACAACACCACCACTATCAAAACAAACAAACAAACAAAACAAAACAATCTCCAATCCACCACCACCACCACCACTCCTTTGCTCTCACACTCTCGCGCTTCAGAGACGTACCCAGAGAAGACCATAGCGTGGTCAAACTTGGGCAGCGTGGTGTGCTTGGCTTTGATCCAGCGAGAAAAGTCGAAGAGTGCTCGGTCTGTGTTGACTGAGGCTCGACCGTTGTGTTCCGCGATCTTGCTCCAGTCTGCCAGCTTCTCCATCCAGATAGAATCCTCTCGTGTCTGCCATATCACATCACATCACGTCACGTTACGTTACGTTACGTTGCATTACATTGCGTCACATCACATGCGTCACGTCATGTCATATCGTGTCACATTACAACGCAGGACAGCACAGCATATATATCATATCATATATATCATATCATATCATATCATATCATATCATATCATATCACGTCACAGCACAGCACAACACAGCACAGCACAGCACAGCACAGCACAGCACAGCATATCACATCACGTCACATCACATCACATTACATTACATCACATAATATAACATTACATCACACAATATCTCGTCACATCATATCATGCCACATCACATCACATCTCCTGCTGTGACTGGAATACAATACAATAGACGCAATACAATGCAATACAGCACAGTAGTAGTAGGCACCTATCAGTCTCGGAAGACTATGGAGTTGCGCTCTAGTCTTTAGAGCGCAAAGCCTGGGCAAGTATGCATGGAGGCAAGCTGTTACCCATGCAGCAGACCCCCCCCCCTCTCCATGGCACTGGAATGATCCATTGGAAAGGCAATGACCGATACGAATGGTTCCAGTACCGTCGCAGGAGCCACCAGAACGTTGCCATAAACCTACAGCCCCGAGCCGCTCTGGGACCCCAACTCCCCGATTTTTTCTCAAGGATGGTGTCTAAACACGACACCTGTGTGCATGCTGGTTTGTTATAATTTTGTCATCCGTTCCTACCTGCACACGATGGCCTGCTCTTCGAAAGGCGGAACGGGGTTTTAACGTGTGCGCAAGATGTTCTGCGTGCATTCGCACACGGGGCCTCGATTTCGAGTCTCATCCGAATGACATCCGAATACAGCACAACATAACACAGAAACACAATACAACACAACAATTATTCAACATGGTATGTCAGAATCAATCTGTGATGTCTTGGGGGCAGTACTACTGTTACAAAGATAGAAAGTTGTCATTCATTCAGAAAACAAGAGTAAAGAAACAAAAGATTAAGATCAAAATAGTATGACAAAGTTTAAGATTGAGGATCGAAATGATGAATGAATAGTTGAATGGCTTGTTGGATGGATGGATGGATGGATAGGCAGATGGATAATGCACATGAATGGATGTTGTTAGGTGGCCAGTAAACATAGAGACATTCGAGACTTTTTTTTTACTCTTTAGATAATGGCTTGATGAAAAAAAGCAATCAATGCTTATTCAATGTACCATATGGAAATAAAAAAATGATTTGATTTGATTGATTTTCGTTTCGCCAGACTGAAAAAGAATACCAATGTGATGCTGGCTGTGGAAGCATAGAAGGAAGCCTTACACATTTGGCGCCAAGATGAATCTGAAAATGAGTTTTTTTTTTTTTTTTTTACTTCCAGCTTCTTCTGTCAGAAATGGCTAATCTGTGTATTTTTAGGGGATACCTATATCGGTTACCATACTTACCTAATTCTTATTTTCTTGTTTCTTTTTTTTTTCTCAGAGAGTGACACGGAAAAAAAGTCAGTTACTCTATGTTGCCAAAAAATAACAAACACCACCTCCCCCTCCAAACCCAACTCATTCATGATTTCGCCAAGCTAGCTGCCAGCTTTTTGTGTGTAATCAGTCAAGTCAAGCATTAATGTTGATCTCACTGTCAACGTCAACGCAATCTTCCTTCAAGCTCTTTCTTTTGTTTTTATTGTTTCTAATTTTTAAAAAGGTTCGCTCCTTAGCATGAAAGAGAAGGTGGACAGCTGGAACCAGAGGACTGACCCAACCAACATCTGGCACGGTACAGACTGACAGACTGACTGATAGACAGGTTGACTGACTGACTGACTGACGACGGGCTGACAAACTAGCAGACTGCCTGCATGAATGACTAAATGTCAGTCTGTTAGTTTGTCAGTCAGTCAGTCAGTCAGTCCGTCAGACTGACTGACGAACGACTAGACATACAAAAAACGACCATACAAGCACTACACTGCAACTCTACCCCCCAACCCCACCCCCCACACCACCACCACCACCACCCACTCCTCCCTCCCCTTCCCCCCCCCTCCCCCTCTCTCTCTCTATAGGGGCAGTCCAAATTTTTTTTTTTGCTGTGGTCCACAGGCAGGCAGGGCTGAAGCCTTTCAAACGCCATCAGCAGGAACGCTTGAAGTGGAGCCAAGCATGACATCAATTTTCTCGCTGCCTTTAATCCGGGGAGGGAGGAAGAAAAAAGTGAAAGAAAGGTGGATGACAAAATAAAAGAAAGCGGCCGCTGACAAAGCAGGTACAACACACACACACACACACACACACACACACACACACACACACACACACGCTTGCACGCACGCACGCACACATAAATACAGACACACGCATGCACGCACGCACACACACACACACACACACCGCGCTGCACCACACACACACACACACGCGCGCGCACGCACGCACGCACCACACACACACGCACGCACACACACCAAAAAAAAACCTTGGATGGCTAGGTAGGTAGGTAGGTGGGTAACCAGTAGGTAGGTAGGTAGGTAGGTAGGTAGGTAGGTAGTGGAGTACCCAGAGTAGAGGGGGGAGGGAGAGTGGGTGGGTGGGGGTAAGGTGGAATTCGGACATGAACTCAGCGGCCTGGTAGAGTTTTAAACACAACGTCTGCAGTGTCTGCGTGAACAGCCGGAGGTTTTGTCTTGTCTCACACTCTGTGTAAACTCCATCTGATTGCTGAGTAAGGAAGGAAGGAAAGATGGAAGGAAAGAAGGAAGAAGCTGGGGGGAGGAGGGTGGGCTTCTTTGTCAGTACAGGCCTCCATGTCATTTATACCCCCCTGGCTGTTTTTTTTTTGTTGTAATTCTTTTTAGTTTTATGATAAACATTATTGAGAAACTATACATCGATCGTATAAATAATTTTATACAATAAAATTTGCTAAATCGTCACTGGACTCAATCCGCACCCCACCCCACCCCTACCATACCTAAGCTTCAGTTCTGAGGTTCATCAATGTTAAGATATTTTACGTCTGTGAACGTTTTAGCCCACCGTTAAGGTAGCCGCATTCCGACTTCGAGAAAAACTACAAAATTTCAAATCGCCAAATAGTTGCTGCTTTAAATGATTTTACTAAAAAAAAAAAAACACCCACCCGATCCAAGCCAGCCTCTCTCTCTTCCTCCCCACCTTTCTCTCTGTGTCTCTGTCTCTGTCTGTCTGTTGTCTGTCTGCCTTGCCTGCCTACCTGCCTGCTTGCCCCCTCCCCCCCCCCCCCCTCCTCTCTCTCCCTCCTCTCCTCTCTCTCTCTCTCTCTCTCTCTCTCTCTCCAAAAAACCCCTAAAAATCACCAGGGAAGAACAAATTTTACTTGGTAGGGGCCACTCGCATAGACAGCACTGTGCAGAGAGGTCCCGTAGACCCATTGCATTGGACCTGACCTGAACTTTTACCTCCCCACCAGACCATTGCCCCGGGCAGTGGGGAGAGGGGGAGAAGGGGAGGGGGAGCAGTAAGGAAAAAAAACGGGGAAAAAAAGATGAGTGGTTTAGTAGGGAAATGAGGGATGCAACCTGTAGAGAGAGAGAGAGAGAGAGAGAGAGAGAGAGAGAGAGAGAGAGAGAGAGAGAGAGAGAGAGAGAGAGAGAGAGAAATTTTGACAGGTAAGTAGAGCACCGGTGCACAAGAGAACATGCTAAAACAAAGTAAGAAGAAGAAGAAGAAGAAAAGAATGAAGATGAAGAGATGAAGAAGAAGAAGAAATGCGAAGAGAGGAGGAGGAGACAAGAGTGAGGAGAGGAAAAGACGAGGAATGCAAGGATAGAAAAAAACAACAAAAAAAACTCCATTGCCCCTAAAGTCACTCTGTACGAAAAAAAAAAACGATGGAAACTCTGAGACAGAGACAGACTAACAACAGACAGAGACAGACACAAAGACAGACGGACAGATGCTCTGTCCTGTGTCTGCCTCTGCCTCTCTTCTCTGAAAAAAGACATATAAACAGCATGATAGCAGCGAAAAAAAGACAGGAGAAAATCGAGAGATCGACCAATTCTATCGAAACTCAGTCTTGCTTTGTCAGTGGAATTTGTTCCATCCTCCCCCTCTCCTCTCTCTGCACCCCCCCCCTCCACCCGTTCCCCCCCCCTTCTACCCAAAGGTTCAAACTTCCACACACCCGCTTAGTGCCCAGGGTGAAGGGTGCAAAGGACTTAACAGAGGAGGTCTCTGGGCTCTTTGGGGCTTCTGGTATAAACACAGACACTCTGGAACCGACTCTCTCAATCTCGCCTCATAAAAGTTCCAAACGCGCGCGCGCGCACGCGCGCATACACACACCACACGCACCACGCATGTACATATTCACAACATACATACATACATACGTACGCTCGCACGCATTATATACACATGGACGGTACGCATGCATGTACACAGACAAAGACAGACAGATTGACACACACACATGTATGTGCGCGCGCTTACATACACATATACACACACATATATATTTATATATATACACACACACACATACACATACACAGAAACAAAAGCTCCAGACCAGTAAAGATCAACCCTCTCGAGAGAGAGAGAGAGAGAGAGAGAGAGAGAGAGAGAGAGGAGAGACAGAGAGAGAGACAGAGAGAGAGACAGACAGACAGACAGACAGACAGACAGACAGACAGACTCAACACACGACAACAACTCACACACACACACACACACACACACACACACACACACACACGCACACACCACCACACACACACACACACACAAGATAAAATATGGAGGGCAAAGGTTCGATGAGGTCAAAAACCTGGGCCAAGAGAAAGAAAGAAAAGAAAAAAAAAAGGTTTACGGAGGTAATGAAAAAAAAAAAAGCAGAGAGAGAGAGAGAGAGAGAGAGAGAGAGAGAGAGAGAGAGAGAGAGAGAGAGAGAGAGAGAGAGAGAGAAGAGAGAGCAGACAGAGACCAGAGACCAGACAGAGAGAGAGAAGTATATAATCATTACACGCTCCTTTTCGATGATTCAGCCCCTAAACAATCGTGTAGAAATCTGGTTCTTGTTTTCTATATGTCAACTTGCTCTTGTACAAGGAACGAATCTTACAACACAACACAACAACGAACGAAAAAAAAGAAAGTACCGATGATTCACTGCATAAATCACACACACACATACACGCACGCAAGCAAGCACGCACGCACGCACGCAAGCACGCACGCACGCACGCAAGCACGCACGCACGCACGCAGCACACACACACAACACACGCACCACGCAAACGCAACACACACATACAAACGCACGCACACACACATACACGCACGCACGCATGCACACACATACACAACACACACACACACAAACAAACGCACGCACACATACATACAAAGACATACATGCGAGTGTGCACACAGAATGCACGCATGCAGGCAGAATGCACGCAGATACACATGACACCACCCTACATTCACTTTACGAGAGAGAGAGAGAGAGAGAGGAGAGAGAGAGAGAGAGAGAGAGAGAGAGAGAGAGAGAGAGAGAGAGAGAGAGAGAGAGAGAGAGAGAGAGAGAAAAGAAGAGAGAGAGAGAGAGAGAAGAGAGAGAGAGAAGAGAGAGAGAGGAGAGAGAGAGAGAGAGAGAGAGAGAGAGAGAGCAACAGACAGAGACAGATAGAAACAGATATACAGAGAGAGACGTAGACAGACAGACAGACAGCAGAGATACAGACAGACAGACAGTCACACAGATGGTCAGAGAACATTAACACTCCCATCACAGAAGTCTGAGAGGAAACTCAAACTCATTTACAATTCCCGGCCAGGGACTGAGAAAGTGGACCACACTAATGATCCATAACTCCCCACTTGCCCCCCCCCCCCTCCTCTCTCTCTCCCCCCCTCCTCCCCCCCATCCTCTGAGAAAGAAACTCAAAACTCATTTACAATTTCAGTGACACTGAAAGTGGACCACACTAATGATCCATATAACTCAACCCCCCCCCCCCCCCCCCCCCTCCTCTCTCTCTCTCCCCCCACCCCCACAAAGAAACTAAAAACTCATTTATAATTTCAGTGACAGGGAAAGTGGACCACACTAACAAATACCTCTCCCCCCCCTGTCTGTCTGTCTGTCTGTCTGTCTGTCTGTCTGTCTCTCTCTCTCTCTCCCGCCTCCCCCATCTCTCTCCCCCTCCCCTCTCTCCTCCTCTGCTCCGTTCTCCCTCTCTCCCTGCTTTCCCACAACAACCGTCCATCACTGTAAACAAACCCACCATCCGCAGCACCCGGTAGGCCTAAGATGACGAGACAAACGAAGTGGCCGGGACGAGGTGACGTCAGACCCGGAGAAAGGCAGCGTAAGACAAATGACGCCACGATGACATCATGACGCTGATGATGGTCATAAAGTGGCACACTACTGCTCCACTCCCGGTGGACCCCCCCCTCTCCCTCACAGGCCTATACCCAAAGCTTGGAACTCTGCCCAAAAGTGTTAGCTATTTGCATCTGCTAGCATCAAAAGATGTAAAAATTCTGTTTTCGTGAGAATTTTTTTTTTTGTATTTCGTTGTCTATTTGGCAGTTATAAGCTTTTACCAAGTTTTCGAGATGTCTTTCATGTCGCTGCTGCTAAAGTAGGCTTAGTATGTGGTCAGTCTTTTAGTAGATATGGATTTTTTGGTTACAAGATTTAGTTTTAGTTTTTTTTTTTTTTATAATTACGCTCTGTTTAAATAAATGTTCAGGTTTCTAAAAGCTTGGTAAGAATTGATATTGGAAACCTAACACTGGTCTGATTTCTACGGTGCATCAGTAAACATTCAAAGTTTTGGGAATTTCTCTCCTCTCCAACTTCTTTTTGTCTTTAGATCTTCTTGCATATCTTATATCATTCTTCAGTAACAATCATTTTGCTGTTTTTGTGTTGGTGGGATAGCTCAGTGGTCAGAACACTCGTTTTCCCCAAGCCAATGTTCAGCAGCATCGATCGAGCGTGGTTACCAAATGGATGGGTAACCGTTTTCGCGCCTTGGTTTCATTACAATCCCCCCTAGTTCACCCAGCTGTCAATGAATACCTGCCCTCTTTAGGATCAGGGAAGGTAAAGCAGCGAGGGAGAGGAGATAGGCGCCGCCCTCACAAAATGCTAGCTCCTGAAGAAGCCGAAGTCTCTGATGCCTCACTCCCCATACGACCACATAAGTTATGGGGAACACCTTTACCACCACCTTTACCTGCTGGACTTGAAATTCTGGCACAGGTAGACGACCATAGGCAGAGAGGGTTATGGAAAGGAAGGGGGGTGGGAGGGGGGTGAAGGGAAACAGACGCAATGTATGGGGAAGTGGATGCAAGGCAGGCAGACAGGTAGGCAGGCAGGTAGGCAGGCAGGTGGGGGAGAAAAATACGGTAATGACAGGGTTTGTTCTACGGTACAGCGGCTGGCTGCCGTCAGGGCAACCTGTTAGCTATGTTAGCTGCTGGAGGCCTCTTGTCAAGGTGATTCCAGACAGCAAAGGGTACTAGGCTAGTCTACTATACTACACCCCAGAGTGTGTGTGCGTGTGTGTGTAAGTGTATAAGTGTGTGTGTTGTGTGTGTGTGTGTGTGTGTGTAAGTGTGTGTGTGTGTGTGTGTGTCTGTCTGTCTGCCTGTTGCCTGTCTGTCTGTCTGTTCTGTCTGTCTGTCTGTCTGTCTGTCCTTCTGTCTCTCTTCTTCTCTCTCTCTCTCTCTCTCTCTCTCTCTCTCTCTCTCTCTCTCTCTCTCTCTCTCTGTGCGTGTCAATATAATATTGTACACCATTTTTTTTAAAGTCACGACAGATTTCTCTACGTAAAATTCGGGCTGCTCTCCTCAGGGAGAGCACGTCGCCACAAGAGCAGCGCTACCCATTATTTTGTTTTACTTTTCCTGTCTGCAACTGTATTAAATTGTTTCCCTATCAGACTGGCTTTTTCTACAGAATTTTGCCAGGGACAACTTCCTTGTTGCAGTGGGTTGTTTCACGTGCGCTAACTAATTATGTGTAACACACAGGACCTCAGTTTATCGTCTCACCTGAAAGACTAGCACCCAGACCACCACTCATGGTTAGTGGATGGGGCAAAAGTTTCTGGCCCAAACAGGGGATCAAACCATCACACACTTCGAACCCGGACTTTTTCGTTTTTTAGGCAGGTGCGTTGCGTTACCTCTAGACCACTGATCCACTATGTAAAAGCACAAGCACTGTTAAGAATCAAGGTAGCTGTATGATGCTGATGAATAACAAAACTTGTCCGAAAAATGTTTGTCTTCTACATCTAAAAATCATTATTTGACAGCTTAGTTTTGCACGTCGTTCCATTTTACTTTATTTCTTGTAATTTTGTTGGGGGTGTGTTAAAATTTCTAAGATTCTATTTCATTTTGTTTCCTTTTCATCATTTATTTTTGTTCTCGCATCTTGATAATTACAATTATTAATATATTATTGCTTTCCGAAAGCTTTGTGCGTTGTATCATCTTTTTTTCACATCTTGACAATAATTATTAATATATTGCTTTCCGAAAACTGTGTGTGTTTATCTGTATCTAGCTGTCGAACTCACTCTCAGAAAATGGCGGCGGAAGTCTATTTTCACAAAGTCATCATTTTTCATTTCTGTCTTGCCGTCAGCGTTGTAGATACCATCAGAAAACAACAACAATAATAATCTCTCTCTCTCTCTCTCTCTCTCTCTCTCTCTCTCTCTCTCTCTCTCTCTCTCTCTCTCTCTCTCTCTCTCATCTTTCTGCAAGGCAGGCAGGCAACAAGCCATTCTGAAGTGTCTGGCCGTAAGTTCAACGACCTGGGAGGACCGGTAAGTACTCTTTTGTTATTGTTGTGTGTGTGTTGGGCATGAGAGCTTGTTGTCTCCCTTCCTCCAGGGGTTAAAGTTAAGGTGGTGATCCATGGATAGTGCTGTGCTGTGTTGTACTGTCGTGTAATCCGGTCCCGGCTACTACTACCAGACAGAATTCTATCTGTGTGTCTCAGCCAGCCAGCTTTCAGTCGGCCAGCCAGCTGGCAAGCCAGCCTGTCTGTATGTCTGTCTCCGCCTCTGTCGTGTCTGTCTGTGTGTCTCTGTGTGTGTGTGTCTGTCTGTCTGTCTGTCTCTCTCTCTTGAGCTGGATGTCACAAAGCCATTATTTGTTTTTCTTATCCCTTAATAAAATGTTTCAAAGTGTTTTCAAGTGTGTTTTAAGTGTTCTCTCTCTCTATTCACTCTGTCTCTCCTGTGTCTGTTTGTCTCTCTCTGTTCTCTGTTTCTCTCTCAATGCCTGTAATAAAGAGACAGGATGAACACACAGTATGCAATACATATAGCATGAATTTCGAAATTATTTTTCAACAAAGAATAAAAAACTCCAAATTGGACAGGAAAGCAACCGCCGTCCCACCCCACCCCCCCTTCCCCGTACCACAGCCCCTGCTAATAAATCAAGCAGTACAGGGATGGAGACAAGAGGCAGAAGAGAAAAACGATGGGAAGACACACAGCCATCAAAGAGCGGACTGGCCTTGAGTGGAAAGGAACGACTTGCAACTGGAAAGCTGGGAAAACCCATAAAGAGAAAAGTGGAGGAAGCTGGTTGCGAAACCTTCAGTGGTGCCACAATGAACAGTTACTAGACTACAGGGAATAGGTGAAGGTGAAGAAATCAGTCTAACCTTACGCGGGCTCACCACGCCAATAAAAAAATAATTAAAAAAAACACAACAAAAAAAGTAACACCCCCCCCCCCCAAAAGGTAACTAACTCAAAAAACTAACCAACAAAACATCAAAACTGCCAAGGACAACTTCAAAGAGATCGGAAAAGAGCAGGCCAAACATCCCCCCCCCTCCACCAATCTTACTAGCCTACTACAGTAGAGCGGGAAAACCAGTGGTCAGAGCACTCACTTTCCCCAAGCCAAGGTTAAGCACCATCCAGCGTGGTTTACCAAGTGGATGGGTGACCGTTTACTCGCCTTGCTTCATCAGTACACTCCCTCCCAGTTCACCCACCTGTAAATGGGTACCTTCCTGCCCTCTTTACGGGCAGGGAAAAAGTAAAGCAGCGAGGGAGAGGAGAGATGGGTTGCTGGCCCCCCTAGAGAAGCAAAAGGTCCTCTGATGCCTCGCTCCCCTGACGACCACATAGGTTATGGGAACACCTTTCTCTTTTTTTGTTTTGTTTTGGGACACTATTACTACCTAGTTGGCCTGGGAAAGCTGTAGCCCCCAACATCACCGCACCATCCATCAGGGCAATGGTTTGTTGCTACCTGGCCCGGGCCCCCATAGCTTAGAAAGCCATAGTGATTAGCAGAGGACGGCTGTAATTGCCCACTCTCCTCGGGAGGTAGAGGCTACCTACCCCCCGCACAGACAGAAGAAGAAGAAGAGAGAGACAGAGAGAGAGAGGGAGAGAGGAGAGGGAGAGGAGAGAGAGAGAGAGAGAGAGAGAGAGAGAGAGACAGACAGACAGACAGACAGACAGAGAGAGACAGATAGACAGACAGACAGACAGACAGCGACAAAGAAACAGAGACTAAGAGAGAGACACAGAGAGGGTGGAGGGAGAGAGAGAGAGAGAGAGAGACAGAGATAGAGAGAGCGAGAGACAGAGAGAAAGAGAAGAGTAGGCCGTCCTCCAAGACTTCATAATGGACAAGGAACTGACACAGGTATGCCAACCACCGCTAGGAACTTTCTTTGTGGCGCGGCCAAACTGCGATGGCTATGTCGTCTGAAGGTCTGGAAGATCTACACCTTCCCCTCCCCTCCTCCCCCCTTTTCCCCCCACCCCCATCTCCTCCCCCTTTTCCCCTCACCCCCACCTCCTCTCCTCCTCCCTCCCCCCACCCACCTTCTCTCTCTCTCTCTCTCTCTCCTCTTCTCTTTCTCTCTCTCTCTCTCTCTCCCTTTCTCTCTCTATCTTCCCGAGACTTTTGCTACTTAGGTCTACTACTTAGTACTTCTACTAGGGATGAGGGAGGAGGGAGGGAGGGTGTGTGTGCATCAAGAAGCACTAATGGGTCAGTCAGGTTGTCGCAACTCATTTGCCTTCCTCCCTGTCACCTTTAACCACGTAGGTCATTTCTTTCTCCCCCCCCCCTACTCCTCCCAGCCAGCCCATATAGGGTCCGGTCTGTGTCCAGTCTAGCTGGTCTGCTGCTAGCTCGATACCTCCTGATGAGTACCTATACTACTTACTATACTTTCTAGGCTTTATGGGGGATGGAGGGCCAGGGGTATTCAATCATTCTTCTCCAGACCTTTCATCTTGCTCTTAGATTGCATGTGGTTGTGATGGTGTGGTGGTGGTGGTGGTTAGGGGATGGGGGGGGGGGGTAGGGGTTGGGGATGAGGGGGTGGGGGAGGAGGTGGGGTGGGGTGGGTTCTGTTATGGATTAATGCACTTAAGTCCACGCTGCGTTGCGCTGCGCCGTGCCTTATATGATGTTGCTTCATATAATGTTGATGACTATATAGACCTATATTATTATTATCATCATTATTCATTATTGTCTTGAGTGAGAGCTCCTTTTCAAGCCCCGTGACTTTTTGTATTATTATGAGAAGCGAGCGTTGCGTACAGCAAGAGAGTAAGCATTAGCATGATCTTCTCTGATAAGTTAGAGTACTTAGACTTTTATTCTCATTGTAGGTGAAAGAAGTGAAAGTAGTTAGGGTAATAGATAAGGTTGTTTGGGGAGGAGAGCGAGGTACATAAAATACCTTCCCCCCTCCTCTCCCCAACACACACACAAACACTCTCTCTCTCTCTCTCTCTCTCTCTCTCTCTCTCTCTCACTCACTCACACACACACACACACACACACACACACACACACACACACACACACACACACACACACACACACACACACTGCCACAGAAAAACAATTGAAAGACAAAGGTCAGAGTTGAAGGTTGGGTGATAGAGCCGGGAAGAAGACTGATTTATGAGCCGCAGCATCAAGTGTCTGTTAAGTTGTTCTTTGAAAATAGAACACTTCACAGGAGAGAGAGAGAGAGAGATAGAGAGAGAGAGAGAGAGAAGGAGGGAGAGAGAGAAGAGAGAGAGAGAGAGAGAGAGAGAGAGAGAGAGGAGACAGAGACAGAAAAGAGAGAAGAGAAGAGACAGAGAGACAGAGAGACAGAGAGAGACAGAGACAGACGACGACGGACCGACCGACCGACGACAGACAGACAGACAGATACAGTCTGTAACACAGGCAGACGAACAAAACGGGGAACTGTTGACGAACATGATAGCCAAGTGGTCAAGACCGTTCGACTTCAATCCTATGGGTCCATGAAGTCGTGGGTTCGAATCTTGGGCGACATTTGGAGAATTAAGGTAGGGATTTTTTTCGATCTCCCAGGTCAGCTTCAAGCGCAGACCTTCCAGTGCCTCAATTCCCTTCGTGTATACAAACATGCAGAAGATATTAAAGTTTAAGATCCTGTACTTCATGTCATCGTTCGGTGGGGTTACGAAAACACAGAACATACCCAGCATACATTTTCAAAGTCGGAATGCAGGTACCTTCATGGAGGGCAAAAAAACCAGCCACATACGCAAGATCTCACCATCGGTAAACCTTGAGCTGTATTTGAGGATAAAGCCAATATCCCCCAACCAAAAAAAACCCAAACAAAACAAAAAAAAAACAACCAAAAACAATAAACAACCCAGACCAAAAAAAACAACCAAAACAAAACACAACCCCCCCAACAAAACAACACACAAAAGGCACAGGGTTAAAAGATGCCACACAGTCACGTCTCACCTCAGCAACCATGATGCCAGAAATGCGGACACTGATGGACAGCCGGCGATCTTCGATGGTCTGGAATCGTTCGTCCATCTGAAACAACAAGCGCCCAGTCTTCTTCAGACCTCGCGCCATGAGAGACAAGCTCTCGACTGATAGGTTGTGATGACACGCGATAAAACTGAAAGCAGCGATGGATAAATCCATAGTGGGACTATTTCTTGTTTTTTTTAAAGAAGAAATGTCGAGGTCTTTTCTGCATGAATGTATCTTTTTATATATATTTTTTTTAAAATGGTAAGACCTTAATGCAAGAATGAAAACAAAACAAAAAAAAGGAGCACTTTATTAGGAACACTCTCAAAGCCTTCAAATATGAGACTTTGCGCTATTATATAACATACATTTCGAGGAAATTAGGAGAAAAGTTTTCAAATATCTTAGTCTTGGGAAATCTTAAATGTTACCAGCATGGCAACTTCTAGAAAGTTACTAATTTTGGAAAGTCTTGGACTCTTTCCAATATTCTAGCTGAAAAAGTCCCACTAATGTTTTTACAGTCATTTAAATACTTAATTCCCCAAAGTCGGACTGCTTACGGCTACCTTTTAATGGTGGGTAGAAAACGGTCTCATGATATACAAAAATCTCATCATAGAGCTCTAAGCTGAGGAACAGACACAAAACAAAAACAACAAAAAACCCAACAAAAAACAAAACAGCACTTTATGGTTCTGAATTTCTGTCCATTCCTCGCACTCCTTCCCCTTTCCTTGCACTTCCATCTTCCTCTAAATTCTGTACAGACCCAGAAACCTTTACACACCAGCAACTACAAAACCCTTCAAATTCGGGATAATTAAAGACCCATTCACCACTTTTCCGCGGCGTCTCACGCGTATTTCATGGAAGAATAGGTCATCAGTTATCGCCGCTAGACGGATGAAATGGGCATACCTCGTATGCAAAACCCTTTCTTTCATGAAGGACAACGCCCTCTAACTTCCGCCAGCACCCCCCCCCCCCCTCCCCCCTTCCCCCCACAGTCTCTTTCCTCTACACTCTTTTCTTCATTCACAAGGTGACTGAACTGTTTTTGTTCCTTCGCACTAAAAACACAAGACCGCTGACCCTACGACATCAAAAGGTATGCGCCACTTTTTTTTCCACCCCAACCGTGAAGATGGGTGATGTTAGTCCGTCGCTTGCAACTCAGTCCCTTCCTCTGTCTCCCCCCTCCCCTCCCTCCCCCCCCTTGCTGCACTGGCGACCTAGAGAGAGCAATCATCTCCCTTACCCCTGGATTAACCCAATTTAACGGGCGCCCTCCTCCCCTCACACACTTCGTCCGTCCTGAAACGTCCAAGTAGCCGGACAATAATTAGGTCCTTTGGGGTGAAAGGTCTCCTTTGAGGTGAAAGGTTCCTTTTGTACCCCACCCCCCTTCCTTCCCACCACCACCACCACCACTCCACCACCACCACCCCACCACCCCTCGGGGAATAACACTGGCCATTTTTTGTTTGTGAATGATAAAGGTAGGAAGGTTACCGACATTATTTTCTTTCTTTCCTTTTTATTTTTTTTTTTTAGGGTGGACATCTGCTTGTCTCTTCTTAGTCCTGACCTGCCCCTTTTGTGCTATGCTCTTTGGGTTACAGTGTCTGTGTTACAGTAAGGCGAAATACTGTCTTACCTAGACGTGAAGGGCGTGGCACTGTAGTGGGTGACTGACTTTGAATGCAATAGAAGAAGAAAGGACAGATAAGAAAAAAAGAAGACAGGGAAGCAAACTGAACAAAAAATGGTTCATGCTTTTGATGACAAAAATGTCGGTTGAAAGGAGGCTGGAGAGAGGGGAGGAGGATGCGAGTAGAGAAGAAAGAAGAAGGAAGAAGAAGAAGAAGAAGAGAAGAAGAAGAAAGAAGAAGTAGAGTAGAGAAGAAGAAAAGAAGTAAAGAAGAAGAAGGAAGAAGAAGAGAAGAAGAGAAGAAGAAGAAGAAGAAAAGAAGAAAGAAGAAGAAGAAGAAGAAGAAGAAGAAAGAAGAAAGAAGAAGAAAAAGAAAAGAAGAAGAAGAAGAAGAAGAAGAAGAAGAAGAAGAAGAAAACTAGAACAAGAACAAGAAGAAAAGTCAGAAGAAGTAGAACAAGAAGAACAATCAGAAGAAGAAGAAGAAAGAAGAACAAGAACAAGAAGGAAAAGAAGAAGAAGAAAATTGATATTAGAAGACACATACACACCAATGCAATAAAAACTCACCATGGCCACCACAATCCCATAATACCGCCGGATGCGAGCCAGCGCCACCTGGCGCTTGTTTTGATTCTCCGCCAGGAACTTCCGGTAGATGGAGTTTCACCACCACCAGTAGTTCCACCTTGGCGGTGATCATTCTACCACTCCTCTTGCCGCCCACCCGGCCTCGCCGTTTGTTTTTGTTTCGCGTCCTCCGACGTTGTCCTCTCTTCGAGTCTGAATTCGGAGGGAAGGCTTCGTCGGTCTCTTTGCCGTGGATCGTCTGCTTCGTACATGATGGACTCGCTCTGGATCTGAAATGAATAAAATGAAGAAATTGGGTAAAAGAAAGGTAGGAAGGAAGAGGAAGGAAGGAAGGATAAATAAATAAATAGGGGGGGGGGGGGGGGGGGGGGGGGAGCAGCCCGAATTTCAGGCAGAGAAATCTGCTGACATAAAGTGGTATAAAATAAATAAATATAATAAATAAAAATAAATAAATAAGTAGATGTGTGAGTGCTAAATGGAAATGATGAAATATTGTCTGCACACAATGTCTAGATCTATTTGTTTCTTTTGAAATGCATATAACTGTGTACCAATAAAAATTTTTTAAAATTATAAATGACTGAATGAAGGAAGGATTGAAGAAATCGATACAGTGGAGGAAAAAAAAAGGGGGGGGGGGTCTGAAAGAGGAAGAAATACAGGAAGCAAGGAAGAATGAATGAATGAATGACTGTGTGAATGAATTAATATAACTTTGTAAGATTCCATTTTGTTCTTCCAAAAACGAAGTCGTTTAGAAAAAGAAAGGAAAGAGAACTGAAAGAAGATCAGACTGAAACAGAGCCACAGACAGACAGACACAGGTAACAACAACATCCGGCATACAAAGACCAGAACACCACCACCACCCTCACACACACACACACACACACACACACACCATAAAAAACGCATACAATGACAACACCCACCCACCACACACACACACACACACACTGGGAAGAGGAGAGGGGTATGGAAAACCAAGCCAGCTGGTGGCCCAGATAGGAAGTAACCTGTCACAACCAAAAAAAAAACTTGTAGCACGTGCTGAAAAGCAGGTTTCAGCACAAGACCCAGCCGACAGCCACTGCCCAGAACAGCACAGGCTGAAAAAAAGCCCACACAAGCTGATGCAGACTTGGTACCGGTGTGTACGTGCGCCACAGGCCCCAACGCCGAAGACTTAACGAGGCAGAGAGACAAGCCGTGATAATGGCCAATCCACCCATCCCTCCCTCAGATAGCCTCTGTCGCCGTCTGTTCTCGCCCTCTCAGCACTTCCCTTCAATATCGGCTAGTCCTAGTTCCTAGGCCTACTTACTACCTCCGATAGGTTATATACCCACACACCAGTGGCTGGCTGGCTGGCTGGCTGGCAGGTTGGCCAGCATCAAAGCCAAGTTCCACACATCGTTCTGGAACTTCCGTCTCTACCTTATTATCAGTGATCCCTGAACAGCCATACAGGCAGCCATGAAGGCTGCCCACCATCTTTATTTTTTGCTGAGATTCCTTTGTTTTCCTAAAATTATACTTTTGTGTTTATTTATAATGCACGTACTATAATTTTAGCTTCCCCAAAACAACAAAACATTCCGCCATCCCCCCAAAAACTCAAGCAAAAAACAACAAAAAGAAACAAAAGAGACCATTGCATTTTTGTGAAAGACTAGCCTCTGAGTTAAAATTCATGTAATTTTGCACTACTTTAGTAATTTACTGTAGGAACACAAGCAATCCTCATTTTAATGATCATTTCCAACTTTCTCCTGACTAACCTGGTATTGCTCTATGTCCTCAACCCATCCACCCCCACCCCCCCCCAAAAAAACCTGTACAAAGTGCATTTTCTCATACTTCAACAAATCTGTGAAAATCAGCAGAAAATGTCCCGACTTAGCACTGTCTTGATACTACACGACCCGGAAGCTACAGGTGGAGTGTAGCCAAACAACATGCGCGCACACCGGATGTGGAATCTCCGCCATGGTGCCTGATTCCAAACGAGGCTGGTTTCACGGGTCAGAACCCCCACCTGATGTGTTAATATCCTCTGGGGATTTCTTTTTTCGTTTTTTTTTTTTTTTTTCTCTCTTCCCGTCTAGCCATCTTTCGTTCCGCTCGTAGTATTCCAAAGGTAGATTGTTCCACTGAAGTCGATCAGTTTTCCGTTTGAATTCTCCACAGTTGTGTCGGTACTCCGAATCAAGTTTCGTACTGTGACGTAGATGTGACGTAAAACGTGCTATGAAAACGTGCGTTCTTGCACTGTCGCAAAACCTCTTTCTCCCCCCTCTAAAAGTGTGTCACTTCCTTTAGATAATTAAATGAAGGTGGAAAACTGTCCTCTCTCTCTCTCTCTCTCTCTCTCTCTCTCTCTCTCTCTCTCTCTCTCTCTCTCTCTCTCTCTGTGAGGAAAAACTGTTGCCCCCTCTGTCTGTCTGTCTGTCTGTCTTCTGTCTCTCTCTCTCTCTCTCTCTCTCTCTCTCTCTCTCTCTCTCTCTCTCTCTCTCTCTCTCTCACTCACACACACACACACACACACACATGGCCCATTTCTTGGATAGCCTTTCCAACATCCCCCAACCCCCCCAAAAAAAACAACAACAAAAAAAAACCCAAACAAAGCAAACAACGTGGTTTCCTTGCATTCTTTCACAAACTTGTGCTATGCTCCTATGTCAGATAACCCTGTCTGCTGCAACAGGAGTCACCCCCCCCCCCCTCCAGACAAACGATGCTATGATTATTATTGTTATCCAGCAAGCTGTTTACTTTATGGGTAACCTCTCTCACGGCACGAGCGCCCTGTCTGCTTGCCCTTGCCTTGCCTGCCATGTGTTGTGTTGTGTGGTGTGTGTGTGTGTGTGTGTGTGTGTGTGTGGTGTGTTGTAATGTGGTGTGTGTGTGTTGTGTGTTGTGTGTGTGTGTGTGTACGTGTGTGTGTGTGTGTGTGTGTTGTGGTGTGTGTAGTGTGGGTGTGTGGTGTGTGTGTTGTGATAGTGTTGTGTGTTGTGTAGTGTGTGTGTATGTGTGTGTGTTGTGTGTGTATGTGTGTGTGTGTGTGTTGTAGTGTGGTGTGTGGTGTAATGTGGTAGTGTGTGTGTGTGTGGGGTAAGATGTGTGTGTGTGTGTGTGTGTAATGTATGTGTGTGTGTGTGGGGTGTTGTGTGTGTGTGGTGTGTGTGGTTGTGTGTGTGTGTGTGTGTGTGTGTGTGTAAGTGTGTGCGTGTGATGTGTGGTGAGGTATACACAGGTACGTACGTGTGTGTGACTGCGTGCGTACGCGCGTGAGCTAGCCGGGTCTGTGACGTATCAAAATTCACGTTTGCGTGTTTGACCTTGCGTCAGTAGATTTGGCTCGAGCTGATCTTTTTTAAATTTATTTATTAGTTGTACGGTCATAAAATTTGTGTTTAGAACACGGTACAGTGACAAGCATATGCTGCTGAAACCAAAAGAGAGAGAGAAGAAAAGAAGATGAGAGGAGAGAGGAGAGAGAGAGAGAAGAGAGAGAGAGAGAGAGAGAGAGAGAGAGAGAGAGACAGCACAGACAGAAGACAGACAGCAGACAGACAGAACAACACAACAAGACAACAGACAACAGAG
>CM060320.1:24762491-24769509 GCA_030674155.1 Stramonita haemastoma
GAAATAAAGAAAGCAAGATTGAAATGTATACAGCGTGTTTTGTGTTTTTTTTTTTGTTGTTTTGGGTTTGTAAAGGGGTTTTGGAGTTATTTTTTTGTTGTGTTGGGTTTGTGTTGTGTGTTTGATTTGTTTGTTTGTTTTAGGTGTGGGGTGTGGTGCGTGTGAGTCGTTGAGTTCATTCTATTGTGAGCGGATTCGGTCCACATGGGAAAGTTGGGTGTTCGCCTCCCCCCTGGAGTTAACTTAGTACTGACTCCATCCCCCCCCCCATCGTTAAAGTTCCTCGATGAGGCTAAAAAAAACAGGTCCCGTGTGTGTTTAAAAATGCACTCAGAACACTTCCAGCACACGTTAAAAACCGTTCGCATTTTGAAAAGAATATACATATAGCGTTAAGGGTTGGAACTGATGATGAAATTAAAACAAAAAACACAAACAAAACAACGAAACGAAAACGCATACACACTAATGTATTTAGACATCAATCTCGATGTCAGTTATCCTCATGGTGGGCGATGGGTCGCGTACACAAAATTTCACCTTAGGTGATCCCAGAGCTCAAGCCAAGGAAACGTATATAAAAACAACAACACTAACACAACAGAACAAACAATAAACAATAACCAAAACAAAATGCGTAACAAATACATTGAATTTATGAGAAGAACCCCCCCCCCCCCCCCCCCACAACACACATTAACCTGCAAGCAAATAAAACCAACAATAAGGGGAAATAATAATACAATAGGAAGATAAAGATGCTATAAGTTTTTGTGACGTGAAAGACTGGGTATCAAAGGAGAGAAACCCCCGAATAATCGAACTAGAATTACTCTTATTCCTGTTTGTGTATCGTCTTTCTTCTTTCTTCTTTCTTCTCTCCTCCTCTTTCAAACACTTAGGCAGCAAGCAAATCATTGTTGTCTGCCATACGAGCGAAAATGCCTCATAATACCGTTAAGCCCTTGATAAGTCAGGCCCAGAGCATCCCATTTCGGAATGGGGGAAATTTGTTACATTTAAAGGCCTTCATTAACAAAATAAAAAAAAGGCAGAGGCATGGACCAAGAAGGGAGAAAATAGACCAGAAAGAAGTGACAGGAAGAAAAAGAACAAAGAAACAAACTGAGGGAAAGAAAAGAGGAAATTCCTGGTACAGAATTTCTTAGGGTGGGGATGCTATTTATGCTGACAACTCTCTCCCCCCTCCACCAACCCGCCCCCAAATCACTAGGGGTGGGGTGGCGTGGGGGGGGGGGGGGGAGCTTATCTTATGTCTAACGTCAACCAAGGGTGAAAGTTAAGTACAGAATGATGACGCAAAAAAGAGCAAAGAAAACAAAACAACCAACCACCCCCCCCCCCCCCCCATTTTTTGGGTGCAACCCACGACAAGGGGTAGATGTAGTTTTTAGAAAATGTAAACCACTTGTTGTCTTCCCTGCTCCTATACCATCTTCTTTCTGCTCGCACGTGTAGTTAGTTCTACAGCGTACAACCTGTAGCAGTCACGTGGTCTGCCCACGTGCTCATGTCGTCATAAATCGTCTGGAGAGTTACCCCCCTGTAGTTCAACCCCGTTAAGACCCACCAGGGTATGTGTGCTTCTCTCTCTCTCTCTCTCTCTCTCTCTCTCTCTCTCTCTCTCTCTCTCTCTCTCTCTGTTTTAATTATTTTTTATTTTTTATTTATTTTCCTGCTTATTTCTTGTCTGCCATAAATTGAAGACTCTGGCATCCACCGTGCTCTCTCTTCTCTCTCTCTCTCTCTCTCTCTCTCTCTCTCTCTCTCTCTCTCTCTCTCTCTCTCTCTCTCTCTTCTGTCTGTCTGTCTGTCTGTCTGTCTGTCTGTCTGTCTGTCCTCTCTCTCTTCTCTGTTTGTCTGTCTGTCTGTCTACTGTGCCTCTGTGCCTCTCTCTCTATCTCTGTCTCTCTCTCTCTTCTCTATGCCTCTCTCTTGTTTCTCTGTCTGTCTCTGTTCTGTCTCTGTGCTCTGTCTGTCTGTCTGTCTGTCTGTCTGTCTGTCTCTGATTGTCTGTGCTTTCTCTCTCTCTCTCTCTCTCTCTCTCTCTCTCTCTCTCTCTCTCTCTCTCTCTTCTCTCTCTCTCTCTCTCTCTCTCTCTCTCTCTCTCTCTCTCTCCTCGCTGGGTGAGTTATCCCGATCGCTACAGGGGCTATCTTCCTGGCTGAGAATTAATGGACGTCGGTCGTTTGCAGTCCCCCTGTTACCGTGAACTACATTTGCAAAGCATTTTCTGATAATTGTTTTTTTTTTTTTTTCTTTCTTTCTTCCTTCCTTCCTTTCTTTCTTCCCTTCTCCTGGAATCCTACTTTTGCGGAATTTCAGCCTTGTTAATTTGAATAGAAGGTACATGTTGAGCAAACAAGACACTAAAATAGGAAGAGGAAGAAGAAAACCCACAATAATACAGGAAGCCATGTAGACAATTCTTAAAAGGAAAAAGAGAACCAAAAAAAAAAACCACGAAAAATGTCAAGAATGTAAACTGTTTACGTAGATATTAAGCTTAGTGTGTTGTGCATTCCAGGTAAGCAGAAAGCAAGTGCAGTATTATAGTTATTCGATGAATGCTAGGGAATATGCACGTGTGAGTGCAGATGCACAAACATGCACGCAGGGGCGCGAGGGAGGCGCGCACACGCGCAGGCACACACACATACATATTCTTATACTGTTTTGTTTACCGCTTGTCTACGTAACCGTAGGTCCAGCTTTAAACGCACCCAACTGCCTAAAAAAGAAGGCACCTCAAAACTAAAGCTCACGCCCACCAAAAGAAAACAACAAAACAAAAACAACAACAAACCCTCAAACAAAACAAACAAACAAGCAAAATAAACATAGCAACCCCCCTCCCCCCCCCCCCTAAACAAACAAAAAGTCCCCAAACCCAAACAATGAACCTGAACTAAACAAAACAAAGCTAAAGATGGTGATGCATTGTCCTTCCTGTTTGTATTGTCCTCTTTGTAATATTTTGCATACATGGATTATACTATTCTCTTGCCCCCCCCCCCCTCTCTCTCTGTCTGTCTGTCTGTCTGTAACACTTGGAATAAAGGTTTCTGTTGTCTGTCTGTCTGTCTGTCTGTCTGTCTGTCTGGTCTGTCTGTCTGTCTGTCTGTCTGTCTGTCTCTCTCTCCTCTCTCTCTCTCTCTCCTTCGTTGTTTAGTATCTTTTCAACTTGATTATCCCTGAAAAGGGCGGGGACTGGATGTAAAAGCACACGAGTGCTTATCTATTATCCTCGAATAATACTTTGCCTTGCCTGCCTTGCCTTGCCTTGCTTGCCTTGCCTTGCCTCTCTCTCTCTCTCTCCTCTCTCTCTCTCTCTCTCTCTCTCTCTCTCTCTCTCTCTCTCTCTCTCTCTCTCTTCTGTGTAAAGTGTAACCCTTTCGAATAAAAATAATCAATTAATAATTCTGTGTGTGTGTGTGTGTGTGTGTGTGTGTGTGTGTGTGTGGTGTGTGTGGTGTGTGTGTGTGGTGTGTGGTGTGTGTGTGTGTGTGTGTGGTGTGTGTTGTGTGCGCGCGCCTGTGCGCACAGACACACACGCCCACTTTTTTAAGTCAGTATTTTTCATATGTTTATGTCAGAACAGGATAAAGATAAGCTTGTAAGCTTAAACCTTGTTTCTGAATAAAGATCTTTTTTTATTTATTTATTTATTTTTCTTTTTACTAAGACTTCAGAGAGAGAGAGAGAGAGGAGAGAGAGAGAGAAGAGAGAGAGAGAGAGAGAGAGAGAGAGAGAGAGAGAGAACTTAGAGAGATAGAGAGAGACAGACAGAAAGAGAGACAGACGGCACAGAGAGAGAGAGAGAGAGAGAGAGAGAAGAGAGAGAGAGAGAGAGGAGAGAGAGCTTGTACCATGTCTCTCACACACACACATTGTTGAATTTTTCTATCTTTCTTTCTTTACAAAAACAAAAGGGCAAGGGCAACAACTGCCTGGTGTTAGTCATCAGACAAAATTTTGTCCCTTGGATGACACCCCCACACTAAAAACCTCTTTGTTTTCTGTCTGGTCGGGTCTAGTCTAGTCTAGTCTGATTCATTCATACCACCACAGCCCGCCGCCCCTCTTGTGAAGTGGAGAAAAAGGTACCTAGTACATACTGTCATCGTTAATGTCACACCACTTGTCCGTTAATAGCGACTCTCTGTTATTTATCTGTCTGTTTAGTTAGTTTGTTTGTTTATCTATTTATTTGGCCCCCCTCCCCGCTCTTGCTGTGGACAAACGTACCTAGTACTATGCTGTTGTCATTTATGTCACACCACAGTTTTGTAATAACAAGGACTTTGTAAATTATTTATTAATGTATCTACTTTATTTATTCATTTAACCATCATTCGGTTCTTTATTTACTTATACGATTTTTGGGGTTTATTTACATGTATTCATTTTATTCATCTATTCATTGATATGTCTATTTATTATTGAAAAATGAATTCAAGAGTGGATAAGTCAATGTAAAGTGAACACTAGTTTATATGTTTGATTAGGGTCAGTGTGGGGAGGGGGGGTGGGGTGGTGGTGGTGGTGAGGGGGGTCAGGGCGCGTGCATGTGTGTGTGTATTTGATACATATACAAAACAATTAGCTTGGTTCTTCAACTAATACAAACCACATAATCTTTGTAATCACACATTCTTATAACCACCAACCACATTTCCAGATGGTGAACAAGATTTAGCAAAGGACTTCCTTTTTTTTTTTTTTTGCAATAGCCATCTTTTTGATCATTCATCATCTAATATTAATGGGATATTTATATCCACAATCAAAAAACAAAAACAAAAACCCACTGAGCTAAATATAGCTGAAAGTAGTTCCACTCTGGGAGATGCCTTTAATTAAGGGTAGGGAGCCGGCAAGCTTCCAAAAATAAACCCACCCTCCACAAGCGGAAGCGGAAATGAGGGGCTCAAAAGACCAAAAGAAATTCCAGGTACAAAAGAGCTGGGACAGAGGTAGTTGTTGTACTGACTGTAGAGAAGAGGCTAGGCTATAGTGTAGTGTAGCCTATTATCTGCACACGCACTTCTGGTCATTAATTACAAGCAAAGGCCAAAATGGTTATAGCTTGCAGCCAAACTAGATCTACGATAGTAGCCCGAGAAAAGTGTATCTATTTTTATTTCTTTGTTACACTCTCTCTCTCTCTCTCCTCTCTCTCTCTCTCTCTCTCTCTCTCTCTCTCTCTCTCTGCCTGTCTGGATGCCTGTTTGTCTCTGTCTTAGATATAAAACAAGCGCGCAAAAGAGTTACCCAGATGCTCTTGAATTTGTCTTTAAGTTAAAGCAATGGAAAATGTAAAAGAATGGAGAAGTGAAAGCAATGAAGAAATGAAAGGAATGGATAAGCCAAAGGAATGAATGGGTAGTGTACAAGATGGTAAGTTGAGGGTGCAGTCCCAAAATTGGATAGATAGCTCCGCTGGGACTCTTAACAGAGTCACCCCCAAAAAAAGAAAAAAGAAAAGTTTTTTTCTTACCAGGTAGAACCAGAGACTCGGCCATCAGCTGACTTCTCCGTCTGTCCTTGCCAGTGTTCAGACCACAGTCGTGATGAACCTGAAACACAGCACAGAATATATAGATAAATAACTACAATTATGGTATGTCACCTTGATCCTTACCTTGGTGTGTGTGTGTGTGTGTGTGTGTGTGTGTGTGTGTGTGTGTGTGTGAGAGAGAGAGAGAGAGAGAGAGAGAGAGAGAGAGAGAGAGAGAGAGAGAGAGAGAGAGAGAGAGAACTCAAGAACTCAAAGACTTTATGGTGTGTGTGTGTGTGTGCGTGGTGTGTGTGTGTGTGTGTGTGTGTGTGTGTGTGTGTGTGAGAGAGAGAGAGAGAGAGAGAGAGAGAGAGAGAGAGAGAGAGAGAGAGAGAGAGAGAGAGAGAGAGAGACAGACAGACAGACAGACAGACAGAGAGGGAGCTCGGCAAAAAGAAACATAACAAAACTGGGAGATATGTAGAAGACAAGACAGACAGACAGACAGAAAAAAACAGACATCAAATAGACAGAAACACAAACTTCATGTTGTCCTTCATATGGGTGAAAAAAAAAAGCGTTGAGTAGCGCTGCCGTTATAAGCGCCTGAGTCAGCAGTTTTAAAGAGCGACACAGTCATAACAATATAATGCACTATAAGCAAATGACGCAACAACCACACATGTAACACGCACACACACACACACACCACACACAGATAACCCAAGACACCCAACGCTACGCTATTGCAGTAATAGTATAGGCCCCACAAGTAGCCTAAGGGCGACTGGGTAAAAAGTCAAGGGTACAACTTTACGCTTCCATGCCGGTTAAAAGACATTTCCCACGTCATCGCCCGATAAGAAACCGCCATTGTATCTCTCTCTCTCTCTCTCTCTCTCTCTCTCTCTCTCTCTGTGTATGTGTCTTCGACCTGGGTGGGTAGGAGGGTGAGAGGGTGAGTCTACCGCTCGTACGTCAAAGACTGGTAGGCATTACATCTGGCCTTTGATACCCACCCGCGAGCAGACTCTTGCTTTATAACGTTACTTACTCACTTGAAAGTGTACAATGAAAACACGGGAGAATGAGAACGAAGAAGAAGAAGGAGAAGAAAGAGAAGAAGATGGTGAAGAAAAAGAAGAAGAAGGAGGAGGAGAGAGGAGGAGGAAGAGGAAGAAGAAGAAGAAGAAGAAGAAGAAGAAGAAGAAGATGATGATGGAAGAGGAAAAAGATGGATGATGATGATGATGATGATGATGATGATGATGATGGAGAAGAACTTTTTAGAAGGGGGAGGAAAAGAAAAAATCACACAAGATTGTCAATTTGTTAAGAGGAAGAACCAATATGGTGTTTTATTGTTATGCTCTGCCTGCCAGTTAAAACGTGATTGTTTTGTTTTTGTTTTGTTTTGTTTTGGGATGTGTGTGTGTGTGTGTGTGTGTGTGTGTGTGTGTGTGTGTGGTGTGTGTGTGTGTGTGTTTGTGTGTGTGT
>CM060320.1:24774609-24787109 GCA_030674155.1 Stramonita haemastoma
GTGGTTTTCTCCACAGTAAGGATACAGTGTTGTAATAACACCTACCTACCTACATCTTTAAGCATCAGGTCTGTATCATCACTATCAGTACCGTTTATCATCCCCCCACCCCCCCACATAAAACATCAAACGGATGGAAAGAGCACACACACACACACACACACACACACACACACACACACACACAGACACACACACACACACGAAACCCAGTAAAAGAAGAATTTTATTTTTTAAAATGCACACGATGGTGATGATGACGATTATGATTACAATTATGGGGGACGGTACCATTAAAAAGTCTTTTTCATCAAGGGAAATCACTCGGGAGTGTTAGTGACTTGAAACGATCGGAATGGAGTCATGGTAGGACATGGACCCCATTTCCGCCCAGAAGTTGGGAGTTGTTTGGTTTTTTTTAATACATAAACATGTTTTTGCTCCTGATCTTGATTTCCGAGTCACGTTACTCTTTCATCTTTTAGCTTTACCTCATTTTATTCATGTTACAACAGAAGAACGGGCATTGCCCTACCGGTTATTTTGCCGACGAGAGTAGTGGGGATGGGAGGGAAGGTTGGGGGTGGGGGTTAATGGAGAGTGAGAGAGAGAGAGAGAGAGAGAGAGAGAGAGGAGAGAGAGAGAGAGAGAGAGAGAGAGAGAGGCAAGGCAAATTCTTTTATTCGAGGAAAATAGATAAGCACTCATGTGCTTTTTTACACCCAGTCCCTGCCCTTTTCAGGGATAACATCAAGATAAAAAGATACTAAACAATAATACTATACGCAGTACCAAACAAATTAGAGAGAGAGAGAGAGAGACAGAGAGAGAGGACAGAGACAGAGACAGAGGGCAAGGCAAGGCAAGGCAAATAATTTTATTCGAGGAAAATAGATAAGCACTCATGTGCTTTTTTACACCCAGTCCCCGCCCTTTTCAGGGATAACATCAAGATAAAAAGATACTAAACAATAATACTATACGCAGTACCAAACAAATTAGAGAGAGAGAGAGAGAGAGAGAGAGAGAGAGAGAGAGAGAGAGAGAGAGAGAGAGAGAGAGAGAGAGAGAATGCAAGTGATACATTTCGAAGAGACATTTAAAAGCTATTTACTTTGGATCGGTGGTCTAGAGGTAACGTGCCTGCCCAGAAAGCGAATAGTCCAGGTCGGAAGTAGATCTATCCAGTGGTTCAATCCCCGTTTGGGCCAAACACTTTCCCCAATCCATTAGACCATGAGTGGTGGTCTGGGAGCAAGTCTTTCGGATGAGACGATAGACCGAAGTCCTGAGTGTTACACAAAATAATTCAGCGCACGTAAAAGAACCGATGGCAACAAGAAGTTGACCCTGACAAAATTTTGTAGACATAAAGCCACTCTGATGGAGGGAACAAAAAGAGAGGAAAATAAGAATGGGCGGCGCTACTCTTGTGGCGACGAGCTCTCCCCCCGGGGAGAGCAGCCGAATTTCACGCAGGGAAATCTGCTGTGATTTAAAGTGGTGTAAAGTAAAAACAAAACTAAACAAAAACAAAACAACTCTCTCTCTCTCTCTCTCTCTCTCTCTCTCTCTCTCTCTCTCTCTCTCTCTCTCTCTCTCTCTCTCTCTCTCTCTCTCTCACACACACACACACCACACCACCCACTAACCCCACTCTCACCTCCTCACACACACACACACACAAGAGACCGACCCCACTAACCCCACTCTCAGCCTCCTCGACCACCCACTTTGTTCCAAGACAAGAAGACTACCACACCAAGTCGCTACTAGACTAGTAGTAGGCCTAACTACTTCTACTACTACTACTACTGCTACTACAACTACAACCATGCAGACTTATCTCTTATACCTGGCGGCTGAAGAAGAAGAAGAAGAAGGAAGACATGACCATTAGATTTTTTTCTCGGCAGAACAGTGAGTAGCCTATCTCCTATCCCCGGAACCGGGGGCCATCCTTCCTAAATCCCAGACAACGCGCGCGCGCGCGCGCGCGCGCACCCGCCCCACTTCTCTCGGGCAAGGTCAGGTCAGGTCAGGGGAGGGGGAAGGGTGAGAGGGAGGTCAAGGGAGGAGAGAGAGAGAAAGAGAGAGAGAGAGAGAGAGAGAGAGAGAGAGAGAGAGAGAGAGAGAGAGGAGAGAGAGAGAGAGAGAGAGAGAGAGAGAGTTCTTCTGTCTGTCTGTCTGTCTGTTGTCTGTCTGTCTGTCTGTCTTTCTGTCTTCTTTCTTTCTTTCTTCTTCTTCTTCTCTTCTTCTTCTTCTTCTTCTTCTTTTCTTCTTCTTCTTTCTTCTTTCTTTCTTTCTTTCTTTCTTCTTCTTCTTTTCTTCTTCTTCTTTCTTCTTCTTCTTCTTCTTCTTCTTCTTCTTCTTCTTCTTCCTCTCTTTCTTCTCTTCTCTCTTCTCTCTCTCTCTCTCTTCTCTCTCTCTCTCCCCCTCTCTCTCCCTCTCTCTCTTCTCCTCTCTCTCTCTCATCGTCGTTAGTCCCTGATCTTCTTAGAGACACAGAGGGAAACAGGTGAGTGAGTTGATCTGCTAGCAGCCAGAATGGTCATTGCATCAATCGCCCAAGGCTACTTACTACTTACTTACTTACTGTCTACATACCCGCCTGTACAGTACAGGATTTAAATACCAAACACCTAGCGTTCCCCCTCTCATCTATACTAGGGACAACACCCATAACAAGCCTACTTACTTACTTATTTACTCACTACATACCCGCTTGTACAGGCTTTACCCAAACAGCCAGCTCCGCACCCCTTCAATCTTTTGGACAACACCCATAACAAGCCCAGCTGGGCTAGTAAAGCTGGTATGAGGCGCCGGGCCCCGCTTGGTGTGGTGGGTATATATATAGTAGTAGTATAGTATATAGTATATATAGTATAGTAGTCTAGTTGTAGGGTTGTTTTGGGAAAGAAAAAAAAACTTTGCAGCACTAAATCCCTACTGGGTATAAATGATAAATAAAAACAAAATCGTTATACAGGAATGCCTGTCTGCCTGCCTGTCTGTATCAGTTTGGGGTGTCTTCATGTACAAACAACTGCTATAATTATTAGGGGGTTAACAAGCTTATACTTACTTCTACTACTACTGCTGCTGCTGTTGCTGTTGCTTCTGCAACATCTATTTCTACTACTACTACTGCTGCTTCTACTACTGTTACTACCACTCTGTTGCTACTACTTCTACAGCAACTACTACTACCACATCTACTACAACTACTACTAGCAATACTACCACTACTACTTCTATTACTACCTACTAATACTACTACCACTTCTACCACTACTCCAACAACTACTTCTTCTATTACTACTTCTACTACTTTCACTACCACAACAACTACTACTACTACGTTACTACTACTGCTACTACTACTACTACTACTACTACTACTACTACTACTACTACTACTACTACTACTACTACTACTACTTAAGACTTCTGATTCCCCAAAAAAGTTGATTATTCTTCCCTTCTTCTTCTTACTCCCTTTTAATTAATAATCAACCAAGCCCCACTCACCCACCTTTTCTTTTCTTTCTTTTCTTTTTTCTTTCTGTTTCGTCTTGGCATGCATCAGGGTTTGTTTTCGTGGTCTAAGCTGGAATGTAGGAGAGGGGGAGGGAGAGGGGAGAGGCCCTCCTGTCAAAGGTTGTCATCATGATCAGAAGGGTGCAGTGGTCCAGAAGGACTGACCTCCTGCCCCAAATCGCGAACCTTTTGCGGTACGTACTTATCACAGAACTAATCCGGCGCCACAGGAGTTGTCACCGTGCCATACCTACATACACTACAGGGCAGTCGCCTTTGGCTGTTTCATGCATACACGCACAACACAACGCACGCACGCACACACGCGCAGGCAGGCAGGCACGTTGGTTAACTATCCATCTTCCTGTTGCTCTGAGCATTGATTCGTATGTCACGTATGTTTCTTTCTGAATACAATTATTATTATTGGGGACGGGATCTAGTTCAGTGGTCAGAGCACTGGGTTTTCCCCCCAAGCCAATGAATGTTAAAGCTGCATCGAGTGTGGTGACCACCCTATGGATGGGTGAGCGTTTGTAATTGTGCGCCTTGGCTTCAGGTTCACACTCCAAATCAACAGTCTGAAAAAACACTAATCTGGTGCAGCGCAGAACAGAACAAGCCCTATGTTATATGTAGGTACCCAATACCCAGTAGCTGAAACACTTGGCGGCTGCATTTGGGAGAGGGGGGTGGGTGGAGGAGGGTGGAGACAGGAGATGGAGGGAAGGGGGGAGGAGACAGGGTTAAGAGTGCTTGAGACTCCCCCTTCAAAACAAATCACTCTGTGAAGTGCCCACCCATATACCAGACTTCACAATACAAAGGCCGTTTGCCTTGTTGAGCCGTTCTTCTCCGCCTATGTTAAGATGTAGGGGGGATGCGGTGCAACCCAATCAACTGTCAAGACAGAGAGATTATAATTATACTGATCTTGAAGGGAGGAGGAGGAGGGGGGAAGGGGGAGCAGGGGGATGGAGACGGGAAAGGAGAGGAGAAGGAGAGGTGGGTGGACGGTTGGTTGCAGAAGCTCATAATTACTTCACGTGTTCTCTCACTTGTTATTAAGTTTGTCTTTGAATAAATGAATGAAAGACTGAATCATCTTTAATTTTTCAAGGATGACAGAAGATAAGCATTACATGCTTTTTTGTTTTCATCCGGCCCTTACCCTGATGAGAGAGAGAGAGAGGGTTCACCAGTTGTGAGGTGTTTTGCGCATGCGACCTTACTGCCCACAATGAAAGGTAGCCACATTCGACTTCGGAGAAGATGGTACTTCTTATAATTTATACACTCCAACTTTTCACACACACACACACACACACACACACACACACACACACACACACACACACACACACACACACACACACACACACACGTTCAGCATCGCACAATATATCACTCTCTCTCTGTGTCAACACACACACACACACCACACACACACACACAACACACACACACACACACACACACACACACACAACAGCTCAACAGTTTACGCGTCTCACCCTCAGCCTCCATCCCCATCCCCCCACCCCACCCTCCCCACATATCCCCTACCTACCCCACCCCACAACCCCACCCCACCTCCACCCCCCTAGCAAACGCTATTCAAACAAACACTTGTCATGCACCTTTGCTCATTTCCATTGCACCTGCCCAAACCTTGCTGCATGCATTGCTGACTGACCAACAAAGAACAACGGAGGCCGGGCATACTGACAGAACGTTACGTTACGGGCAAGCTAGCCCAGCCAGGCAGAAAGAAGCTTGGACATAGCCGAGATGACCCTGGTCCCCCCTCCACCCCACCCCACCCCCTCCCTACCCCACCCACCCCCATCCCATCCTCCCACCCCACCCCCCCCCATCCCCCCACCCCCCCTACCCCTATCCTCCAAACAGCTCCTGCGTGATGATCTCTCTTTGTGTGTGCACACCTTGGAAAGTATTGTCTTGTCCATCCATTTCCCTCCTGACTATATCTAAAAGCTTCAAGGAGAGAGAGAGAGAGAGAGAGAGAGAGAGAGAGAGAGAGAGAGAGAGAGAGAGAGAGAGAAGGTTGGGGGGGGGGGTGGGGGGTGGGGGGTGGGGGTAGAGCCACACGAGGGGGTGGGGGAGGGGGGCGCTCGTGCACACGATAGTAATTGGCTTTCCGCATGCACACGCCCCTGACCGCGCAAACTACATCATCATTACAGCCTAGTGTAGTAAGTAGTAGCCTTTACTTAGCCTAGCTATAGTAGCAGCATCAGCAGCCGCCGCCAAGGCGTGAAACGGAACGTGATGGGGCGAGAGGCGATTGTCTTTGTCAGCTGTTTCCTTCCCTCCTCCTCCTCCGTCATCTTCACTTCACACCACGTCACACTGCACCCCCATCTCTCTCTCTCTCTCTCTCTCTTCTCTCTCTCTCTTTACCTTTGCTTGGTGGTTTAGTGGCATGAGAGTAATGTCCCTTTTGTGTATATATACCGCCGACAGGTGGCGCGGCAGTGGCGGTGTTTGTGTGATGCATGCCTGCGTCATTGCCCTGTTCTTTTTTTGTGTTTTTTTGTGTTTAATCCCTTTCTTTTTTAAAACACTATCTCTGTCTCTCAATCTCTCTGTGTGTCTGTTTCTCTGTCTCTCTACCCACCCATCCCTCTCAACCAAATCCCATCCACCCCTTCCTCCTTCCTTTCTCTTGTCCTACCAATCTAGTCTTACTTTTCCTCAAGACCATACCATACCATTACATACACAATTCTATACTATGCCATGCTGTTCCGTAGCGCACTGTACCATACAGCACCACACCACACCATACCACACTCTACACTACTCTACTCTACTCTACCATCCTCCACGAAGTAGAATTCAGGAGTAGTAAGAAAAGAGGTTGATGGTAGAGATTGGACAAAACACCTGTTTGGACGCGCCAGTCACTACTATAAGTATACGCACACACCACACCATACCACACCACACCTACCTACTCTACTTGTCTACTCTACTCTACCTACTACTCTACCATCCTCCACAAAGTAGGATTACAGGAGTAGTAAGAGGAGAGAGGTTGATGGTACAGATTGGACAGAACACCGTTGTGACGCGCCAGTCACAACTAGATCTATACCACACCACACCACACCACACCACACTCTACTCACTCTACTCTACTCTACCTACTCTACTCTACTTACTCTACATCTCACGAAGTAGGGTTACAGGAGTAGTAAGAGGAGAGAGGTTGATGGTAGAGATTGGACCGAACACCTGTTGGGATGCGCCAGTCACTACTACCATACCTATACCATCCCAGCCAGGTAGGTATTCTTCTTCAGGAGACTTCTAGTCATGACATTTCCATTCCACCCAGACTTTTCCTTCTCCCCCCCCCCCCTTCCGGGATAGAAAATAGATCTATATGGTTCTTGACAGAAATAGTACGCGCTCTTTTCCGTGTAGGTAGGTATAGGTAGGTAGGTAGATGACTTCAGCTGTTGCACGCGCTCTTTCCCTGTAAGTATAGGTAGGTAGGTAGGTAGATGACTTGCGCTGTCCCCTCATCAATATTTATGACAACAATAGGAAACCTATATCGAGAATACCTGACCTTGTAAAAATGAAAAAAGAGGACTGGTTTTTTTAGATTCAGGAAAGAAGTGAAGAGGACATTGGGGGTATTATTTTTAGTGGTTTTCGTGGGCTGCATTTATTAAGTCTCATAAGGAAGACTTAGTTCTCTGTCTGTGCGTCTGTCTGTGTGTGTGTATCTGTCTACTGTCAGTCTGTCTGTCTAACTGTCTCTGTCTCTTTAAAAAAAAAAAAAAAAAAAAACCACATGGATGCTTATTCATTGTCCTCAAGATAAAAGAATTTGATTTAATTTGATCTGTGTGTGAGTCTCTGTCTGTCTGTCTGTCGGTTGGTCGGTCGGTTGGTCTCTCTCTCTCTCTCTCTCTCTCTCTCTCTCTCTCTCTCTCTCTCTCTCTCTCTCTCTCTCTCTCTCTCTCTCTCCCTCCACCCTCAACCACCCAATTTAGGGAGAGGGGAGGGAGGTCGGTCAGTAAAAGAAGTGGCGAAGGATGTCCTAAAAGGTGGATCTATAGGCTACAAGTACTGTCAGTACGTGTTGAGATCTCACTTACGGGCGTTTCACCTGCAGGCTGTTTTTCACACGTTAGGTAAGGTACGTTCGCACCAGGTATGCAAGGCGCGAGAGCAGGGGGGGGGGGGGGGAGTGGGGGGGGGGGGGGGAGGAGAGAAGATACAGTAAGGGTGTGTAAGTAATTGAGAAAACTTTCTCAGGTCAGGGTAATGGGTGCACTCTTGCCTTTACTGTAGAGGGTCAAGGAGATACCATTAAGAAAATTTTGTTGGTTAGTTTTAGGCGTTTCTAAGTTTAGACGGGGCAGGATAGATAGCTCGTAGTGGTCAGTGCACTCGCTTTGTATTCTCTGAGCTAAGGTTGAGCACCGTTGAGTGTAAATGGGTAGCTCTACCTGCCCTCTTTCAAGGGCCAGGGAAAGGTATAATGCAGCGAGGAAGAGGAGATGGGCGCTGCCGCCCTTAATATGCTGGCCCTTGGAGAAGCTGAGGTCTCTGATACCTCACTCTCCAACGACCACATAGGTTATGGGGACACCTTTACCATTACCTCTTTTAAGTGTAGAGGGATATCGTTCGGTATTGTGTGTTTTGAACAAATAAGGAAATAGATTAATGCCAGGTGATAATGGCAAAAATAAAACACCCTAAGGAAATGGTAATTATGTCGAATTGCTTGTCATCCTAGGTTAATGACTCCATGCCAGCATGAATGATATTATTATCGTCAGCCCAAGTCGGATGCGTCGGGCCTGACTTGGAAGGTACTTAATTACATTAACCGCAGCGCAACGCGCACATTTTCGCTCTTTATAATTATGACAGACAACAGATAATAAGTTGCTGTCTGCACGTTTGACAAAGAAAAAAAAATCAACTTTTTATTGTTAAAAAACCAAAAAAATTCATTCCCCTAAAAACACAGTCAATACATGGATGTTTTAATGATATGACAGACACAACAGTTTGCTGTCTGAGCGTTCGACAAAGAAAGAAGGGAATTATTTATTGTGATTTTGAATAACCGAACAAAGTTCTGCCTTAAAAAAATAATGTCAATACATTGATATTGTAATTAATAAACATACAAATTTCATCTTTACACCCATTCTCTGAAAACTCTCTCTCTTCTCTCTCTCTCTTCTCTCTCTTCTTCTCTCTCCTCTCTCTCTCTCTCTCTCTCTCTCTCTCTCTCTCTCTCTCTCTCTCTCTCTCTCTCTCTCTCTCTCCAAACGCGCAAGATATTGTTCGCGGATCAGAAGAACTGGTTTCTGCATAAGCTGTTTCGTTCAGGACTGCCACCTCTCCGAAAACCACTCCCCTGCCGAATTCCGAGTGACCTTTAGAAAAAAAATAATAAGAAGACGGCAGTTGACCATCAACAAACAACACGTTGTTGATTGTGTCTTCAAGGCCAGCAGTTTGTTTGTCGAGAAAAGGGGGTAGTAGTGTCATCATTCTTGTTTTGGTGAAGTTTACATCACGTACACTTTGTGGTTAAACTCTATAAGCTACAACAATATAAACACAACCTCTGTATTCGTGGTACTTTTTTTTGTGTTTGGTTGCTAAATATAAAAACAACCTTTTTATTAGAAAAAGAAAGAAAAAGAACAGAAAAGAAAAAAAAGAAGAAAAAAAGAAGAGGAGAAAGGAAGGAAAAATGGAGAGAGAGAAGAGAGAGAGAGGAGAAGAGAGAGAGAGAGAGAGAGAGAGAGAGAGAGAGAGAGAGAGAGAGAGAAGAGAGAGAGAAGAGGCAGAGAGAGAGAGAGAGAGAGGGAGAGAGAGAGAGAGAGAGAGAGAGAGAGAGAGAGAGAGAGAGAGAGAGAGAGAGAGAGAAGTCAGGGTTCCTTTTCCTTCTCTTTCTCTTCCTTTCATTGCAGACTTTTAGTATGTCACTTCGTTTCATTCTGCAGAACAAACCCATTGTTTCACAAAATAAATGCATTCCACTTAAAAGGTGTTTCTTACTCATTATCACAAAAGCCAGTCCACCTGACTACGTAATTCCCATTTTGACGTCATCGTAACTCGGTCAGCCTGATACACGTGTACGTGTTTACAAGCAAACAAAAACTTTAAAGGAGGAATGCAATTTCCCCGAAACTTTACTCTCTGCAGAGCTGATAGGGCGAGCGCACACGTGGGCAAGCACAAACAAACAAACGAACACGCGCACTCACGCACGCACGCACACACACTACACTATACTTCAACACATGATGATGATGGTGATGATGATGATGATGATGATAGCAAAGGTGTCAGACAGAACCTGCGAACGTGTAGTGCTGCTGCTATAGGTGGTAATACTAGAGAAGTCATGGTAGTTAACGTGTGTGATATCCAAGTTACTGATGTATAATGGTTGCAGTGATGGCAGTGGTGGTGGTGGTTGATGGTGAAGATGAAGAAGAAGAAGAAGAAGAAGATGATGATGATGATGATGATGATGATGATGATGATGATGGTAGTAGTGGTGGTGGTAACAGCTGCAGAAAGGCACATGAGGTAATAGTGATGATAATGACGATGAAAGTGACAATGGCGTTTATGATGCTTTGGTAGTGGTGATGGTGGTAGTGGTGATGGTGGTAGTGGTGATGGTGGTAGTGGTGATGGAGGAGGTGGTGGTGATGAATGATGATGATGGTAGCGGTGTGTGATGACGGTATAGTAGATGACGAATGATAACAGTAGCGGTAAAAGCACATAAAGCTGGTTGGTGTGACGAAATGATGAGAGATGATGAGATGATGATGAGAGATGATGGAGACATTGATTAGAACGCAAGGTAACCTTGTGATGGTCGACAAACAAGAGGGGAGAGAGAGAGAGAGAGAGAGAGAGAGAGAGGAGGGGGGGGGGGGGGGGTATGAGAGGTATGGGGAAGGATATAAAACTAAGTTATGAGGGTAGCTATGAAAGGTGGAAGAGGGGTGAGGGGGAAGAGGAAGGAGGGAGGGAGGAGAGAGGAGGAGGAGGAGGAGGAGGAGGAGAGAGGAGAGGAGAGAGAGGAGGAGAGAGAGAGAGAGAGAGAGAGAGAGAGCAGACGACAGACAGACAGACAGACAGACAGAGAGGGGGGGGGGATAGCGGAGGAGGTGTAGTAGGCTAATTTGTTGTAATGAAATGCCCCTGGCGAGTAAACAGGCGCGTCGATCAGTCTTTTGAAGGCACTAATGTTGTTTGCGAGTGCTCTAACTCTCCACGTCATTTACCCCCTTCTCCCCCCCCCCCCAAAAAAAAAAAAACGAGAAAAAACCCAAACAAACCCACATCTGCTAGAGAAGGGGGGGATGGTGGTGGAGAAAAAATCTCCTGAATTCGGGTAGAAAAAAAAAGCGTAAGAAGAGGAAGAAGGGGGGGTGGGGGGGGGGGGGAGGCTGAGAAGATGAGAGTTTTGGGGGTATGAGGACAGCAGATGAAAATTGGGTTGTATTGGAAAGTAAGGGGGTGGGGGGGGGGGGGGGGGAGATGAGAATTTGGGGTACGGGGGAAAGGTTGAAGGTAGAAGAAAGAAGGAAGGAAGGAGTACGGGGGAAGGGGGGAGGCGGTTTTGAAAGCAGATAGCTGGGACAAAAAAAAAAGTGATGTGCTTCGAGGCGATATAAGGTAGGTAGGTTGGTGGTAGGTGAGTGGTGGTAGTGGTGGTGGTGGGATGGGGTGGGGGTGGGGGGTCAGGTGGTTTGTTTGGGGGTATTGGTGTGGGTAAGAACACCTGAGTCTGCAGAAAAAAAAAAAAAAACCCAACACACACACTCACAAAGAGAGACATCAGGAGCAAGAAGAATTCGGTCACAGCTGTGTGTAATTCTTACAGAAAAATACGTGGAACAACAAAAGATCAGCAAAAGCGAACAGGACCTAACAACAGCAGCAGAAGCAGCATGAAGATGAGCATGTAGTAGTAGTAGTAGTATAGTAGTAGTAGTAGTAGTAGTAGTAGTAGCAGTAGTAGTCAGTAGTAGTAGTGGAGTGGGTGGTGGTAGTAGGTGGAGTAGAGTGTAGTAGTAGAAGTAGAGTAAGTAGAGTAGTAGTAGTAGTAGTAGTAGTAGTAGTAGTGTAGTAGTAGTAGTAGTAGCAGCAGCAGCAAAGTAGCAGCAGTATAGTAGCAGCAGCAGAATTAGCATCAGTAGAGCAGCAGTAGTAGAGCAGCAGAAGTGAGCATAGTAGTAGCAGCAGCAGTAGCAGCAGCAGAAGTAGTAGTAGAACGCAGAAGTAGCAGCGTGTGGGCAGCAGCATCGATGCAGCAGAAACAGTATGCGAAGCAGCAGCTGCGGCAGCAGAAAGATGAACAGGAACAGAAGCAAAAGCAGGAGAATCAGCAGATGCAGCAGCAGGAGTATAACATCACAAACCACTTCTTCTCCCACCACACCTTTACTGACAAAGGTACCGAGGATAATTATCATTAACTGTTGATGACGATGGCGATGGCTTTGAAACACAGGCATTGTGCTACTGGGGTGATGATAAGACAAGACGAGGAGACTTGGAGATTAAGATGATTAAGGAAGAATATATAGTATATATATTAGTATATATATTAATATATAGATAGAGAGAAGAAGATAGAGATAAGATAGAAGAGTAGATAGAGAGATGAGAGAGAGATAGATAGATAGAAGACAGACAGATAGATAGACAGACAGATAGACAGACAGAAGATCAGACAGAAGACAGACAGAAGATAGAAGACTAGACAGAAGATAGACAGAAAGAAAAGACAGAGACAGAACAAGACAGACAGACAGACAGAGACAGAGAGAAAAAACGACATGAATAGAAGGATTTAACCAACAGAGATGACTACGGGAAAAGGTGTGGGATGAAACACCAAGGAGTGTCACAAGTCAAGA
>CM060320.1:24789604-24794604 GCA_030674155.1 Stramonita haemastoma
TCTGTCTCTGTCTCTGTCTCTGTCTCTCTCTCTCTCTCTCTCTCCCCTCTCTCTCTCTCTCTCTCTCTCTCTCTCTCTCTCTCTCTCTCTCATACACGCCCCACAGCTTAATGTCCACTCCCGTACTTCAAACATACCTGCAACTAGAACCTCCAGGTTTTACTGAGATTTTGTCTGCTGAAACGTTACGTTCTGGGTGGACTGGAGGAATGAACTGTCCCCCTCCATCTACTACTATACCTTGTAGATTGTAGTCTGGGTGGTGCTAGTCTATTTTAGAAAAGACGATGAACTGAGGTCCTGTGTGTAATTCGTATTCAGCGCACGTAAAAGAATCTACGACAACAAGAGAGTTGTCTCTGGGTTTGGTTTTTTTTTTTTAATTGTTGTTGGGATGTGCTTTGTTTTGGGTTTTGGTGGTGGTGGTGGTGGTGGTTGGAGGTTGTTTTTTTTTTTTTTGGGGGGTGCATTTCGTCAGATGGATAGCTCTGTCTCTGTGAAAAGGCAGTTGTACAGTACAGGCCCTCCCAGTCTCCATAGAGCTTCATGGCACTGGGGTGGTATGGGTCAGGCCAGATTCTCTTTCGGGTGCCTTGTGTATAGGCAGGACTGCAGCTCATGTTCTTACTGTCTGGCTGCCAGTCTTGCAGGGGCACTCCTCTGTGTGGCCTGTGTGGAGTTTTGTGTGCATATGGTAGTTAAGGCAGCTGTAGCCTGTCCTGATATGAATATACAAACCTGCTCCATCGTGTCAGCAGATAGTAGGGGTCTGACCTGTTGTAGTGTGGCTGCTTTTTTCTCACTTCTTGTGTTGCATTCTCCTGTCACCTCCTTGTATTTTTTTTTTGCCATCTTGGCCCATTTTCTTGCTGTTTTTTCCCCCCCAGAAAGACTTTAAAATATAACAATTTTCTCCCAAGCGAAGTCGGATGTGCTGGGCCTGACATGTCAGGTGCTTAACGGCAGTGCAACGCATTTTTGCTCATATTTTTTATGACAGACAACAAGAGTTGTGTCTGAGCGTTCGATGAAGAACAAATTGGTTTTCAACTTATTAAGTGATTAACCAGTCGTCAGAGACAAAACAATGGATTGTATGATTGTGAAGAATTGTTACAATGTATCCTTGTCTATGTGAAATCGAATCTGCTGTCTACAAACAGAGCAGTCTGTAGCGGCGTTAAGTGGTTTTCTCGTCACTTATAATATGGATTAAATAAGCGTTCATCTTAAGTTAGTCGATGTTATTCTATTGTCTTTATTTTGGGTCGTGATACCAAAAGCAATTTACAAATATTTTCCAATGAATATGTTTGGATCAATTTCGCACAATTCAAGACCTTAACAAACAGTTAACGACAGAAAAAAACTATTTAACAACATCACATACTTCCCTACGTTACCAGGTTGTGTTTTTCTTCTGGCAGAGAGAGAGACGAAGAGAGAGAGAGACGAGAGAGAAGAAGACAGAAGAGAGACAGAAGAAGACAGACAGAAAGAGAAGGACAGACAGACAGACAGACAGATGACAGAGACAGACAAAGACAGAACAACAGAGGACAGAAGAGACAGAGACAGACAGAAAAAGAATACAGAGAGAGATAACAAGAGAATACAGAGAGACATAAAAGATTCAGGACAGACAGACAGAGAGAAAAGAGAGGGAGAGACAAACGGACAGACACACACACACATACAAAAACACACACACACACAAACCACACCACACACACACACACACACAGCGCGCACACACGCACACACACAACACACACGTACACACACACGCACATGCACGCACACACACACACACACACCACACACACACACACACACAACACACCACACACACACACACACACACACACACACACACACCATTATCAGATTTTGAGGATGCTGCAAAAGGAATCAACACGTCGACAATGAGGATATGGTTTCCCTGTGCTGTATGTAGAGTCTATGTCTTACTATACAAAATATCTCACCCTTTCTTGGTTTCAGAAAACTCCGCCCTCCCCTCCCTCTATCTCTGACTGTGTGCGTGTGTGTGTGTGTGTGTGTGTGTGTGTGTGTGTGGTGTGTGTGTGTGTGTGTGTGTGTGTGTGTGTGTGTGTGTGTGTGTGTGTGTGTGTGGTGTGTTGTGTGTGTATGTGTGTGTGTGCGTGCGTGTGTGTGTAGTGTGTGTCTGTCTGTCTGTTGTCTTTGTTTCTCTGTCTCTGTCTCTGACTCCGTCTCTCTGTCTCTGAATCTCTCTCTCTGTCTCTCGTCTCTGTCTCTGTCTGTCTTCTCTCTCTCTCTCTCTCTCTCTCTCTCTCCTCTCTCTCTCTCTTCTCTCTCTCTCTCTCTCTCTCTCTCCTCTCTCTCCCTCTCTCCTCTCCTCCTCTCTCTCCCTCCTCTCCTCCTCTTCTCTCTCCACTCTCCCCAAAGTCCTTCGGATGAGACTTTAAACCGAGGCCCCGTGTGCGAACGCACCCGAACATCTTGCGCACACGTTAAATCCTGTTCCGCTTTTCGTAAGAGTAGGCCCATCGTGTCCGTGGAACAGATGACATTATTTACAAAAACTGCATACAACGGGGACCGGATGAAAAAAAAGCACATGATTGCTTATTCTGTTATCCTCGAATCAAAGAAAAATAAATAAAATAAAATAATAAATAATAAATAAATCTCTCTCTCCTCTCTCGTCACCTCTCCTCTCCTCTCTCTCTCTCCTTCCTCTCTCTCTCTCTCTCTCTTCCTCTCTCCTCTCCCTCCTCTCCTTCCTCCTCTCCCTCTCTCCTATCGTCTCCCTCACCTCCTTCTCTCTCTCTCCCTCCCCCCCCCCTCTTCTCTGTCCCCCTTCACTCTTCTAACTCCACGCCCCCTCACCACCCCCATCCCCTCCATCTCTCACCTCTAAAATATAAAGATCATTAGATTCTTGTCCTATCCTCACCTTTAATCACACCTTAGCCCGACACCTACCTACCTTCCTTCCTTCCTTCCTATTCCTCTTGCCTTTCTTCTTGTCTTTCTCCTTTTATTCTTTCCGACTTTTCATCTTTCTTTTTTTTCTCTTTTGACTGGTGACTGACATGGAATCCCTTCAGTGGAGCTACTAGGCTACAAGACTGTGCACGCTTGAGATGAGAATCCCAAACAAGCGGAAATCACTTCCCTTGAGGATTTGGTGGTGGTGGTCAGTTGTGGTTGATGGTGGGTGTTTTGGTAGTGTGTGTGTGTGTGTGTGGTGGGGGAGGGTGGGTGGGGGGTTGTAGGGGAGGGGGTTGGCAAACCCTCTTCTCCTCTTCCCTCTTTTATAGTTGAGGGATAATGTTCTATGATCTGCCTTAGAGCAGGGTTGGGCATATTGCACCTGCGATTCTTTTCCTATCTGTATCTCTCTGTATATCATTGTGTGTGTGTTTTGTTGTGTGTGTGTTGTTGTGTTGTGTGTGTGTGTGTGTGTGTGTGTGTGTGTGTGTGTGTGTGTGTGTGTGTGTGTGTGTGGTGTGTGTGTGTGTGTGGTGTTTGTGTGTGTGTGTCTGTGTGTCTGTGTGTCTGTTCTGCGCATGTCTGTCTGCGATTTACATCTGTCTGTCATCTGTGTGTATGTCTGTCTGCCTGTCTGTTTTTGTCTGCTTGCAGCGCATACGAGTCTCTGTCTCTGGCTGCCTGTCCGTCTGCGATTTATGTCTGTCTGTCTGTGTGTATGTCTGAATGCCTGTCTGTTTGTCTGCTCTGCAGCGCATATCTAGTCTCTGTCTCTGACTGCTTGTCTGTCTGCATTTATGTCTGTCTATCTGTGTCTGTGTGCTTCTCTGTCTAACTGTCTGTCTGCCTCTTTCTCGTATATATATATATATATATTATATATATATATATATATATATATATATATATATATATTGATATATATATATTGATATATATATATTGAAAATTATATGATTTATATTAATATATATTATATTGATAATAATATATATATATATATTCAATATTATATATTCATATATATAACATATGTATGTATGTATGTATGTATGAAATTTATGTATTAAGTATGTATGTATTATATATTGTATGTATGTATTGGTGTGCGTGCGTGCTGCGTGCTGCTGCGTGCGTGTATGTATGTATGTAGTAGTTGTGTATGTAGTAGTATGTAGTATGTGTGTGTGTGTTGTTTGTGTGTGTGTGTGTGGTTCCATCTTCTCTTTCTCTGTCTCCCTGTCTCGTGTATCTGTCTGTCTCTTTGACAATATCGTGGTGATCTTTTCTTTGATCTGTTTTTTTGTGGGGGTAAACATCCCATCCTCTTCCAGTAAAGTTGATACGACAGTAGTTTTCCTGCCTGCCTTTTTGACCGTGATCAGAATGGGCTGGACAAGTAGCACTTATTACGATTCTGCGTTTGTTTGGGTTTTTTGTTGGGTGTTGTGTGTGTGTGTGTGTGTGTGTGTGTGTGTGTGTGTGTGTGTGTGTGTGTGTGTGTGTATGTGTTTGTGTTGTGGTTGTGTGTGTGTGTGTCTATGTTGTGTGTGTGGTGTGGTGTGTGGTGGGGGGAGGGAGTTGGTGTGTGTGTGGTGTGGTGTGTGTGTATGTGTTAGTTAGTGTGTGTGAGTGCGTGCGTGCGTGCGTGTGTATGTGTGGGGTGGGTGAAGGGTTTGCTGTGTGGTGTATGTGGGGAAGGGGAGGGGTTGATGTGGTGTGTGTGGTGTGGTGTGGTGTGTGCACGCGCGCGCGTGTGTGTATATGTGTGTGTGTCTGTGTGTGTGTTTGTATGTGGTGTGTGTGTATGTGTGTGTATGTGTGTGTGACACTCCCCCGTCCCCCCCCCCCCCCCCATCCCACTGCCACTGCAGATAACGACAATGGTTTTCCGCTCTGCCTTTTTGACTGTGACAAGAATGGGGTTGGGCATAATTATTGCACGTACGATTTTCTCTCTTTCTGTGTTTTTGTGTCTATCTGTTTCTGTCTCTGTCTCTCTGTCTTTGTCTTTATCTCTA
>CM060320.1:24802104-24829604 GCA_030674155.1 Stramonita haemastoma
CAACCACACAGGCTACGGGACACCTTTCTTTTACCTTACAATTTTAATCTGATTAAACTATCTTTTAAACCAAGTTCCCTCGTGGGGATGCCGGGGGCTTTTCAGTATATATAGCATCCCTATCTATCTATATATCTATCTATCACTATCTATACTATCTATCTATCACATTATCTATCTATCTATCTATTCTATCATCTCATTCTTATGGCGACGGTAAGGGCACCCAATGAAGACTTGACAACCAGTTCCCTCTATTTCTCTTCTGTTCTGCCTTTCTCAGAGTTTTGTTGAGTTCAAGGCCTGTCCATTTGCTGATGTTGTCCTCCCATCTCTTCTTTGGTCTGCCTCTTTTTCTTCCTTCTTGGACAGTGCCTTGCAGTATTGTTTTAGCTAGTCTTTTTGATCTTGTTACATGCCCGTACCATTAAAGTTTACGCTTCTTTACGATTGATAGAAGATTTTCGTAGAAACCAATGGTTTGCTGGATTCTGTTATGCTCGTCTTCGTTGCTTATGTAGTCTCTGTAGGAGATACCAAGGAGTCTCCGGAAGCATCTCATCTCTACTGCCTTTACTTTTCTCTCCAAATCTGCTGTCAGGGTCCACGATTCACAGGCATACAGGACTGTGGATATGACAAGGGAGCATCCCTACTGTCTGGAATTTCTTGTCAGGAATTTCCTCTTTTGTATCCATCTCTTTGTTTCTCACTTATTTCTGTTCTTCCTGTCAATTTCGTCTTGACTATTTTCTGCCTTCTTGGTCCATTTTCCTGCCTACCCCCCCCCCCCCCCCCCCCCCCCTAGAAAGACTGAAAAGATAACAGTTGTCTCCCATGCTGAAGTTGGATGCGCTGGGCCGGCCTGACTTGTCTGGAGCCTCATGGCAGCGCAACACTGACAGACAACAATAGTTGCTGTCTGAGCGTTAGGAAGAAGAACAGAAGAAGAAGAAGAAGAAAGAAGAAGAAGAAGAAGAAGAAGAAGAAAGAAGAAGAGAAGAAAAAAAGAAAAAAGAAAGAAGAAGAAGAAAAGAAGAAAAGAAGAAGAAAGAAGAAGAAGAAAAAGAAGACAAGAAAGAAGAAGAAGAAGAAAAGAAGAAAGAGAAGAAGAAGAAAGAAGAAGAAGAAAAAAAGAAAGAAGAAGAAAGAAGAAAGAAGAAGAAAGAAGAAGAAGAAGAAAGAAGAAGAAGAAGAAGAAGAAAGAAGACGAAGGAGGAGGAGAGGAAGTAAACACCATCTTGACCACGAAGACTAATTTTCTCTATAACGTTAACCCTTAAACACCTGACATCGTCAAGACTGAACCTACGACCTGATAATTGTTAGGACTTCTGGAAACCCGTCGCCTTATCTAATCGGTTACTGACACTTTGCTAAGACACAGAATTGCATGAAGCCAGAAGTCGGCAGACTACAAAGGTGAGTACTCTGTCAAGAAGTAAAGAAAGAAAGAAAGAAAAAAAAAACTGGTGTCATTCCCTCAACATACAAAAGGCTTTTTTCCGACACGAGTAGGATTCTGCCTGGTCATCCAAGGAAGTTGTGTGTACATCACTGTCAAAATCTCGAGGGTTAGTTTAGTTAATTAATCGAGCTAGGGCAGCCACCAGGCTTGGGAAAGAACTAATACTAGACGAAGACATAGGTTGTATTGGCTGTACGTTGGTTTTTGAGGAGGATGTGAAAGGGCATAGGGAAAACAGAAAGGTTAATGTTCGCGCAGATCAGCCGTGAAACGTCATGCTGATCCGGTCATCTTGGACATTGTGCTTAGGTTGGTAGAAGTGTGGTGTGGTGTGGTGTGGTGGTGGTGGTGGTGGGGGTGGTGGGTGGTGGTGGTGGTGGTGGGTGGTGGTGGTGGAAGTTGTGGTGGTAATAATGACCATGGTGACGATGTTGATGACTGGGATCTGTCCATCAGAGAGGTCACTCTCGAGATGGAAAAAAAATGTACCTCACGTCTCAAACCTGATATGATACCACTAAATACATAGAAGCCATAATAAATCTGTCGAGAAATCAACACACAGACACACAGACACACAGACACACAGACACACAGACACAACACACACACACACAACACACACACACACACACACACACACACACACACACACACAACACCACACACACACCATTTGATAGTCTAGTGGTCAGAACATTGCGCTCGCAATATGACAACCCTGGTTCGATTCATCAGTGCTGACTCCACTCTCCCCAAAAGTCTTTCGGATGAGACTATAAACCGAAGCCCCGTGTGCGAACACACGCAGAACATCTTGCGTGCATGTTAAATCATGTTCCACTTTTCGTAAGAGTAGGCCATTGTGTGCCGGTGGGAACAGATGACAAGATTTACAAAGCTGCATACACACGGGGACTGGATGTAAAAAACATGAGTGCTTATTCCATTATCCTCAATATAAAAGAATATAAAAAAGAATAAATGAAAAAGAGTTTTACTATTCCTCCATCATCATTTCCAAACCAAACAAACATGAAACCAAACATCCATTCCTCACACGATTCTTCAAAACCACTGGATACACAAACTCACTCCACCTCCACCTCCACCACCACCACCACCACCACACCACCCCCTCCCTATCTCCGTTTATTTTCAACACAGCCTTCCTCCCTCACTGCGGTATTATCAGTCTAGCTCCCAGATCCCTAATCACAAGCGATAATCCCTTCAAACAGATACCGCACTTTCCCCACAACCTCACATTCTTAGCACTCGAAAACAGACCACCCATACGGACGTACCCCAGTTCCTAACCTTCTATGTCTAGCCTAGCCCCTACAACCAGACCATCTGAGCTAGGCTAGGTCCTAGCTGTCCAAGACTCATGATGAATATATGACCCTCCACGACGAAATAAGTCGCTTTGCACTTGATCCACTTTTCCGCTAGGAGTCTTTTTTTTGGGGGGTGGGGGTGGGGTGGGGGATTTAGGATATCGATTTTGATATTTTGAAAGATTATAAAACAAGATCCATTCTTCTAACTTGTACTGAAGTAAAGTATCAAAGTGTAATTTTGTTTTCTTTTTTTATTTAAAATTGCATTTAAAAAACAAAAGCAAAAAACAAAACATATTCTCACCACTTATTACGATACAAAGCTTTTTTTAAATTTCACTGCCTCATCTTCTGTAACATTCCTATCCCTGCTGTACCCGCCCGAATCATTTTAAACTCTCCCCGCCACAGCCATACCCAGATTCGTTTATATCGCATCCCCAGGGTCAGAAGTCCACAGGAAGCTCATCAATATTAGGTCGCCACAGGGCCACCAGCCAGAGGGGCCCTGCACTGCTGCTGGGTCACTTTGGTGGTGTTCAGTGGTGCCTGTTCTGAGCTAACATACGCAGGACACCTCTTACTGTGTCCCCTACTAAAGCCAGTATTAGCTCAGTCGCGAAGCCAGACTGAGTGAGTAACCCACCCGAGGTGGCGATCACCACAACGTCCCTCCAACGACCATCCCCCGTGAACCTCCAACCGCAAAGGCCTTGACACAATTTCATCACTGGCACAAAAGCGTATGGGGAAACCGAATCTGAGGTCACCATGACACCAGAGCAACTTGGACAACCGAATCAGAGGCATATGTTTATGCATGATGATCAATGGTAATGAGGATAACGTAATGCTGCTTCTGTGAAAGTGCATATGCTTTAGACTACTTGACAGGGTTGTACTCTATGCTTACTATCATAATAATCCCGGCGTCAACCGGGCCTCAGAGCTACAGACACCTGCAGTGTTGGTCAGGTAATTAGAGCAACACTCTCAAACTCGCATTCGTAAAGGGATGAAGCTCGACTGTGTTGTTCCAGTCTTCCACTGAGCCCAGAGCAACTTACTCTGGGTATGAGCCGGCTGGAGTCCGAAATCCATATTATGCTTATGGGATTAGAACCCGTGACCTTTCCAGTTCAAAATCCAAGCGCTAACCACTGCGCCATGGCGGCTAGCAACGATGCAAAGCTTGATCAATGTCTCATTTTTGTCCCTTCCTGCAGTCAATCTATCATTTCAGATTCGTTGTAACTTCTCATAGAATTTCCGCATTTTTCCAACAAACTTTGTCTTTTTTTGTATCAAACAGCATTTTTATTGCAGATTTATTGCAAAACTTGACCTTCAGAGCTATGTGACTCATCTTGTGGTGAAGGGTCGGTCACATATGTGTGTCTGTACTACACCGAGGTTCCCACATTTCCACAATAGCATTCCTCCTCTAGCCTGTGGAAGCCTGGCTCTCCAGTCATCGTGGGGGGGTGAAAGGGAAACACACCCTCCTGAGTTTCGCTTGATATGAAGAGGAGGAAAACGATGAGGGAGACTAATTTTAACTCCGAGATCAAACGTTCTCCTCTGATAATCGTTGGGGGGCAGGGCTGGAAGGAAAATGGGGAAAGGGGAGAGGTGGGAGTTCAGATAGGTTATGGCAGGGTGAGGAGAAGGAGGAGGAGGGAGAGGGAGGAAGGGTGGTGGTTGGTGACCAGAAATAGAGTTAGTAGGAATACTAACTTAGGGAGGGTGAGGAGAAGGAGGAGGAGGAAGAGGAGGAAGGGTGGTGGTTGGTGACCAGAAATAGTTAGTAGGAATACTACTACTACTTAAAACAGGGCGGGACGGCGGGACAGTTGAGGTGGGACTGAATGAACTGAGTGAAGTGGTAAACTCGCACTGTCAATAGTCAGTCCATGCTGACTGACCCAGTGCTGCAGACTTGGCGCCGCCAGGCTAGCTACCCGTTCCCTAACATGGAAACATGGGGGTGTGTAGGTTTGGTCTGACTGACCGAGTTTTTGTTTTTTCTTCTTCTTGTTGCTGCTGCTTGCATGCTGCTGCAGTCCATTCCTTTACTTTTGTTTTCGAGGATAATGAATAAAAACTCATGTGTGTTTGGGTTTTTTTACATTCAGTCCCCGTGTGTATGTTGTTTTGTAAATTAATTCTGTCATCCATTCTGTCTCCTCATTATAAGAGCATGAAAGTAGGAAAAAGGGATGATTAAATGGATTGTTTACAGAAGTAAAATTAACATTTCAAGCTAGACTAGTTTATTGTATGAATAGTGCAACACATATGAAGGATAGGAACAACTGTAATATCTTTACAATTGCTGGGTATCAGAAGTAGACTATTCAGTACTGTTGACAATGTCCATATTATTCTGTCTAAAACACACGAACAAGCATTAAAGAAAGAAAGGAACGCAGCAGAGCAGTAACAACGATAACATCTATTAGTGGTTAGTGATTCTTTGGTTTGAACATTAACACCACAACACAGTGGTCAGAACATTGCGCTCGCAATTTGACGACCCGGGTCGATTCCCGTTCGAGGAGATTTTTCTCCTGGAGTTTAACATCAGTGCTGACTCCACTCTCCCCAAAAATCCTTCAGATGAGACTACAAACCGAGGTCCCGTGTGTGAACGCACGCAGAACATCTTGCGCCATGTTAAATCCTGTTCCGCTTTTCGTAAGAGTAGACCATTGTGTGCCGGTGGGAACAGATGACAGTTACAAAACTGCATACACACGGGGATTGGATGTAAAAAAGCACAAGAGTGCTTATCAAATTATCCTCGATATAAAAGAATAAAATAAAATAAAATAAATGAAAAGGAATCGCAGCAGAGCAGCAACAACGATGACATCTAATTAGTGGTGTCAGTGATTCTTTGGTTTCAACACTAACACCACAACACAGCCTCAGACTCCGGCACTAACTGGGATCAGATCCAGGGTTTTCGCTTTTTCGGCAGGTGCCTTAGACCCACTGATTCATCCATCTGATGATGAAAGCTCTCTTTCACTCTTGGCAAAGTCGTCAGATAATGTGCTAAGTTTTCCAGCAGTGTGTCATTGAAAACTCGACACTGGCAGAAACCCATTTCTTTTCTTTTCCTGAAAAAGATATGTGCAGGGAAATTCATTGAGAAAGGAAAAGTACTGAAAAATTAAGAGGACGATGGCAGGATGGTTAAGGCGTTCGCCTGCCAACAAGTAAAACCATGAGATTCTGAGTTCGATTCCCAGCTTGAGTTTCCAAAGTTTGACGATAAAAATCCAAGCTGAATGTCAAAGGTAATTGGAAAAAAAGTCACAGAAAAAAAGTCACAGGAAAAAAAGTCACAGAAAAAAGTCACAGGAAAAAAGTCACAAGCGCGCGTGGTGCGTGCGTGCGTGCGTGTGTCGTGCGTGCTTGCGTGCATGTGTGTGTGTGTGTGTGTGTGTGTGTGTGTGTGTGTGTGTGTGTGTGTGTGTGTGTGTGTGTGTGTGTGTGTGTGTGTGTGTGTGTGTGTGTGTGAGTGTGTGTGTATGCATTGTACTGCACTGCACATTTTCTTGATGATATTGCTCTTATTTTACTTTTATTCTCCGGCCTGCGTGCGTGCGTGGTGTGTCCGTGCTGCTTGCGTGCTGTGTGTGTGTTGTTGTGTGTGTGTGTGGTGTGTGTGTGTGTGTGTGTGTGTGTGTGTGTGTGTGTGTGTGTGTGTGTGTGTGTGTGTGTAGTGTGTGTTTCGTGTGCAAGATGTCTTATTTACTTTTATGTCTTGCCTGGTGCGTGCTGGTGTGTGTGTGTGGTGTGTGCTGCTGTGTGTGTGTGTGTGTGTGTGTGTCTTGTGTGTGTGATTGTTGTGTGTTTTGTAACTGTTTACTTGACTTTGTTTTACCTGATTGTGACTTTTTTTCCGTGACTTTTTTTCCTACCCAATTTTGTGACTATTTTTCGTGACTTTTTTCCTGTGACTTTTTCCTACAACCATGTCAAAGTCTTAGGGTAAGACTCTGTGTGTGCACGCACGCAGAACATCCTGCGCATGCATTAAAAACCCGTTCCAGCTTTCAAAAGAGTAGGCCATTGTGTACCAGTAAGAACAGATATACAAAATACAATATACAATATACACAAAACCGCATGCACACAGGTATCGTGCTCAGACACCATCCCCGAAGGGGGTATGCGGCTACCTAAATGGTAGAGCGGGCACATACTCAAAATTCTCACCATTGGTGAACCTCAGAGCTCTAGAAAATGAGCGAAATAAAATAAAATTAAAAAAAAAAGAAAAGAAAAGATTATTGGGGAGAACAAACAGGTTGCTTGCGTTTGTTAGACATCTTTGGAGGCGAAATTATAGAAATGGTCGACTTTCGTTTGGCTCGTGTACAAAGAAACCATCACCTTTGTAACTTGGTTGAGAGAGAGAGATATATTATGTGCTGTCTTCATCTAGTACGATCTCGTTATTTTCTGCCTTTGTACTCAAGCTCTAGCCTACTTCTCCTTACCGCCTTTGAATGTGTGTGTGCGTGTGCGTGCGTGCGTGTGTGTGTGTGTGTGTGTGCGTGTGCGTGCGTGCGTGTGTGTGTGTGTGTGTGTGCGTGCGTGCGTGCGTGTGTGTGTGGTGTGTGTGTGTGTATGTGTGTGTGTGAGTTTGTACGTACGTGGGGGCAGATGTGTGTGCATGTGCACCCAGGGCGCCTATGCATACATAATTTGTGTGCGTGTATGTATGTGTGCGCGTGCGAGATACGTGCGTAATAAATGAACGTAGGCATATTTCACTTTTCAAGTTCGTCGGTCATGGTTTTGACAAACATTTTTTTTTCTTATCATTGATCTTTCATCTACCATTTCATGCGTAACTACTTCCTCGGCGAGGAAGTCTATAAATATGAATCTAGGTTTTATCTGATTTTGGGGGGAAGCGTTCATCTAAGGGCCTATCGGATGAAGATATAAACACACATATTCACAGAGTGCTTGTAGTGTCTGTGATGGCGTGTCAGCCAGCACCAACACTGCTGGGGCTTTTCACCTCTCTGCCTGATGACTTCTGCAGTGCTCGGTCTCATGGCATGCAGCTTGCAACATCTGATGGAAGTTGGGTCACAAGCTTTCTGTCAGAATTGTTGGCATTTTATTTTTCGGTTTGGACTCAGTATGGTCAATAAAGTGATCCTATGTTTTCAGAATTCAAGACTGCTTTTTGTCCGTTTTGATCTCAAATTGATAAAAATGTTTTAGTTTAAAGTAAAAGAAGTACATACTACCAAAGTACAACCCTAAAGATAAAAAAAAGCATTTGCAACTAAATGTATGTAATAATTGACCCTAAACTGTTTTGAAACAAGAACTTTTTTTTCCCTGACTTTGGGAATGATGCCTAAACATGATTTCTTACTGCATGCACTTTTTACAAATTTACATTTTGTTATCCGTTTTTATTGGTACGCAGCGGCTATTCTTCCAAAGTGAACAGTTTAATTGTGCTCAAAATGCTGCGCGTCAATTCTCACTCAGACTTAGTTAAGCTCATCTGAAGACTTCGGGAGTAGATTATTGTACTCCGATGTTAAACTCCAGGTAAAATCCTCGAACAGGCATCAACCCAAAACAAAAAGAAAAGACCAAAACGCCCACACAAACAAAAAAAAACCAACAATAAAACCCAAGCAACCCCCCCCCCCCAAAAAAAAAAAAATTCTTGAAGAGACAAGGAAAACACGATGATACACACAACTGCGGTAATCCTAGAAATTCAGGTTAACTGAAGCTAATAGGCTATAGGAACAGAGAAAACACATCCGTCCTGCTTAGTCATACATGTATCTCTGAGTCACCTGTACAAATCCATTTAGTACTGACTACGTCAAAAAAAAAGACCTAACATAAGGTAACAAGTAAGAAAGTAGGCAGGCCAAAAAAATATAAAAGAGTTGTGTAAGCTGAACTTTCTCATACAGTTCTCTCTCGTTCACTAAAAGTTGTATGCAATAATAAATAAATAAATAATAATGATATATGGACTTTGTGTAGCGCTATACCTTGTAAAAAAAAACGCTTGCATCCAACCTGTTATTACACATGCAACCAATAACAAAAAGCTCTCTCTCTCTCTCTCTCTCTCTCTCTCTTCTCTCTCTCTCTCCTCTCTCTCTCTCTCTTCTCTCTCTCTCACACACACACACACACACACACACACACACACACAACACACACCACACACACACACACACACATTTGTTTTGTTTTTTTTTGGTTTTGTTTTGTTTTTTGGTTTTGGTGTTTTTTGGTTTTGCTTGTTTGTTTCCTAGTTTTTTATGCTTTTGTCTTTTGATGTTTTTTTTTGTTTTTTTGTTTGTTTTTTTTCTAAAGATAGATGGCTTGATGAAAAAAAGCAAATCAATGCTTATTCAATATACCATCTGGAAATAAAAATTTGATTTGATTTGATTTATTTCACACACACACACACACACACACACACACACACACACACACACACACACACACACACACACACACACACACACACACACAAACACACACACAAACACACACACACACACACACACACACACACACACACACAACACACACACACACACACAAACAGAGGTTATACAGGGTGATGGGTGATGGGGATTTGGCTGTTCAAGTCAGGTTGTCTACATTATACGAGATAAAACAGGAGATGAACAAATCTTAGGTTTGAAATAAGAATGTCTTAAAGCTAAAATTTTAAAGTGTCATAAGTAGGTTTGGGGCATAAACTACAGTGGCACTGCTCAGAAAAAAAAACGTAGGATTTTTTTTTTTAAAAACCTCGTTAATACACGAAACATAAACAATCCCTTACCTCAACCCCACCCTCTCCCCCACCGCCCGAAAAACTTCTTCACCAAACGTCTTCATGACATCAAGCTTCCTCTATCCATTTAGTAATCTATCTCCATAACCCCCCCCCCCACCCTACCCCCACCCCCCTACCCTAACTCCTTATCCATTTTCCCACCCCAGGCGATGAAATGAAAGCAGGGCACAGACTACCCCTAAATCAACACCGCACTCATTAGGTAGCCCACCTACCCTCTCCAAATTTACACCCTGACACGCGTCGGCACGCGAAACTTATATCCTCCATGTTGAACAAACAAGAAAGAAAGAAAAACAACACACCAAAAATCTGGGTCACCGATCTTTTATTTCCGTCTTTTTAATAGTGCAGACTACAAATGTAAAGTAAACATCCAAAAAAAGAGGGTACGGATTTTCATGTCAGTGTTTTCTGTAGGTAGAGTTTGAATTTCTGTGGAACTTTGTTGAATAGATAAACCAGCTGTGTGTGTGGTGGGGGGAGGGGGAGGGGCAGAGATTCAAGCTAAAATAATGAACAATATATTTCCTTTCTCCCGTGTTGGTATCACACGGAAATTGTATGCCGTGTCTGATCATCATCAACATTCTTTGCTGTTTTCAAGGGTCAGGTTAAACAAACACGTAACAAAGTCTTGGTTTGTTTAAAATGCAGCAACTTGTGCAGGAATTTCCTGAGTAACAGATTGCACTGATTTCTAAGCAAAGTCTGGTTTTGAAATAGTCTCAGGGTAAGAAATAGAAATGGATATGGGTTTTTCATACGAAAAGCTGTCCAGATATATCTAGAAAGTTGTATGCTTCGTTGGAATTACATTAAAATTTGTTTTTCTTTGGGTGTCGTTTTGAACACCCCCGCTATTTCTAAGACAGAAAATGACTTCGTGTCAGAAGAATTAATTGTGTGCAGGAGCAAGACCAAAATAAATCGTAAACAACTCGCGCCACAGTAGACGTAGGCCTACTGCAAGTTTAATTAATAATGTTGACCTCTATACTGCACAGCCTTCAGGGCCTGGGCTTTATCACAGTTCTTGATTAAACCATTGATGCTGGAGGCAACAACAAAGTGAGAGGCTGTATGATCAGTGGCTTTCCCACTTATTGAATTCCACTTTACATCTCAGTCTTTTGTGATCGACTATGACTCTGACTAGGAGGCTTGACTTGCACAGTCCTTATGTGCTGCAGCTCAGGGGGCTAGTTGGCCTTTGGAGAACATCTCCAATGCTGACTGTCCTTATACACTCTTGGCCGAGAGAGTGGGGATGTACTGTGGGCAAGGCATCTCCACTATAATCAAATTTCTGCCCAATTTCCGAAACAGCAGCTGCCTTCTCTTCTGTTTTTGGAGGTCATCGTCGAACACGACGGACCAACAAACAAACAACACTGCAAATCTTCAGTCATTTGCCCTCCTCTAACGAAAGGACGGGATAGCTCAGTGGTCAGAGCACTCGCTTCCCCCATGCTAAAGTTAATAAATAGCATTGAGCATGGTTACCGAGTGGATGGGTGACCCCTTGCACGCCTTGGATTCAGTGCAGTCCCCACCAGTTCACCCAGCTGTAAATGGGTACCTGCCCTCTTTAGGGTCATGGAAGTAAAGCAGTGAAGGGAGGAGATGGGTGCCGCCCTTACATAGTGGCTCTTAGAGAAACCAGGTCTTCTGACATCTCGCTTACTAATGACCGCATTATGTTAGGGGACAATTTATCTTTGCCTTTCAACCGTCTTGAGAAGCTATTTCCAGCAAGTTGTTTCTTCATTGGGTCTGTCTGCAACAGTTCCTTTTGTTTTCCCACAGCGTGGATTGGCTGTTTCTGTTGTTCATTTATTTTGTTTTGTTCCAACAGATTCTTGGATGTCTTATAGCCATGTAAATGTAAGCACACACAACAACACACACACATAGATATATAAAAATATGATATATATACACAATATATATATACTCCATATAACATACAGCATAATTATTCATATATAATATATGGGTGTGCACAACACATCCATAGCACACATACACACAATGTAAATATATCATGCTTGAACCTCAAGACATTCCACATGCAGTATACACACCACAACACAAACACACACACACACACACACTTTTGATTGCATGCATCTTTGAGACTTTCTCTAACAACTAAAACCACAACACAACACAACACAACACACACAACACAACACACACAACACAACACAACACAACACAACACACACACACACACACCACCACACACACACACACACACACACACACACACACACACATGCATTGGCAGTTTAAAAGAAGAAGCTCAGTGTAGTATAGTATAGTAGTAAAAGAAGTGCTCAAAATACCTGGCAGGTATCTGTGACTAAATACCGATGCTATCTCGTCCAGCCATCTTCCACACCTCTCTCCTCTTTCCTCCCTCCCCTTTCATGCATTTTCACCCACCAAAAACCACCAGAGAGAGAGAGGGGGGGGGAAGAGAGAGAGGAGAGAGAGAGAGGAGAGAGAGAGAGAGGGAGAGAGAAGAGACAGAGACACAGAGAGAGAGGCAGAGAAAGAGGGGAGGGGAGATAGAGGGGGAAGGGAGAGACAGACAGAGAGACAGACAGACAGAAAGTGAGAGACAGAGAGGGGTACAGGGCGAGGCAGACAGAGCAGAGAGACATCAGAAACCTCAGCTTCTCCACGGACCAGTATGTTGAGGGCGGTGCCCATCTCATCTCCCTCGCCTCTTTACCTTCCCTGATCCTAAAGAGGGCAGGTACCCATTTACAGCTGGGGGACTGTCCTAAACATAGCGCTTAAGGAGTGCAAACGGTCACCCACCCATTTTGTAACCACACTCTATGCTGCTTAATTTTTTAGCTTGTGGAAAACGAGTGATCTGACCACTGAGCTATCCTGTCCCCAAAGAGTGAGAATAGTCCATTTGAAAATTATGATTGGTTAGTTAGAGCAGTGCAGTGCAGTGCAGTGCAGTGCAGGCAGTACAGTACAACACAGTACAGTCAGTACAGTACAGTACAGCAGTCAGTACAGTACAGTACAGCGCAGTACAGTACAGTACAGTACGTGCAGTGCAGTAACATGACAACGCGATCTAGAGTACACAAATCAAAGCGTACAACAAAGCTCATAAATACAGTACAGTACAGTACAGTACAGTACAGTACAGTACAGTACAGTACAGTACAGTACAGACAGCACAGTACAGTACAGTACAGTGCAGTACAGCACAGTACAGCACAGCACAGCACAGCACAGTACAGTACAGTCACAGTACAACACAGAGCAGTACAGTATAGTGTTCCTTACACTATCAGTCTAGACAGACTGTTGGGGCACACTGCAAGATTTTACAGTCCAGTGCAGTACAGTACAGTACAGTACAGTGCAGTGCAGTACAGTACAGTGCAGTGCAATGCAGTTCAGTACAGTATAGTATAGTACAGTACAGTACAGTACAGCGCAGTACAGTAAGTACAGTACAGTACAATACAGTACAGAGCAATTCAGTACAGTACAGTACAGCACAGCACAGTACAGTACAGTACAGCACAGCACAGCACAACACAGAGCAGTACAGTATAGTACCTTCCTTCACCTTCACCTATCCTAGTCTAGAAGACTGTTGGGGCATCACTGAAGATTTTGCAACCAGCTTCCTCCACTCCAGGCGATTCTCAGTTTTCCACATATGTCATTCCCCTTCGAGGCCAGTCCACTCTCTGTCTGAGGTTTCTGATGTCTCTCTCTGCCTCTGTCTGCCTCGCTCTGTCTCTCTGTCTCTCTGTCCTCTCTGTCTCTGTCTCTGTCTCTGTCTCTGTCTCTCTCTCTCTCTCTCCTCTCTCTCTCTCTCTCTCTCTCTCTCTCTCTCTCTCTCCCTCTCTCTCTCTCTCTCCTCTCTCTCTCTCTCTCTCTCTCTCTCTCTCTGGTGTTGTCTCCCATCGTTTTCTCTGTCTGCCTCTCTGTCTCCCTCCTCGTGCTGTTCCCTGCAGGACAGTCTTGGCCAGACCAGTACAGTTCAGAATATGCAGTACAGTGTGTGTGTGTGTAATGGGACGTCTATTGGGGGGGAGGGATAGGAGGAGTGTATACCCAGGTCTACATGTGCACTTTTCACGTGTGTGTGTGGTGCGAGTGTTGTGTGTGTGTGTGTGTGTGTGTGTGTGTGTGTGTGTGTGTGTGTGTGTGTGTGTTGTGTTGTGTTGTGTGTGTGTTGTGTTGTGTTGTGGTGTGTGTGTGGGGTGTGTGGTGTGTGTGGGGTGTTGTGTGTGGTGTGTTGTGTGTGTTGATGAGTGTGTGTGTGTGTGTGTGTGGTGTGTGGTGTTGTATGTGGGTTGTGTTGAGAGTTTGTGGGGAAGAGAGAGTAGGTAGTAAAACGGAGAGATATAGAAAAAGAAGAGAGAGAGAGAAGGAAACAAAAACAAAGAGAGCAGACAGAAAAAGACAGAGATGGAGACAGACAGGGAATACAGTCAAAGATAGAAAAAGGACAGTGAATAACAGAATATCGCATCAGACAGAGAGACAAGACAAACAGACAGATCAACTAACAGACAGATCGACAAACAGAAACATAACCATTTACATTCCAGCCTCATTTTTAAGTGTCACTATAAACATTCAAAAACTCTGGTACGGCTCCTCCCCTCCCCCCCCCCCCCCCCAAAAAAAAAAACAACAACCCAAAAACAAACTGAAGAAAAACCCACACTAAAAAGCAACCAAGGCTGTGTGTGTTTGACAACACAGGAAGTCATAAGATCGTAACTCCCATCAACTTATTTTTCGGGAAAAGAGTCACAAAAATGTTGTTTTTTTTAATGAATAAAAACATCATTTTTTTTCCCCGTGGGTTTTATGTCCTTGACGTTTCATGGTGTTCCGGCAGTGTGAAGTTGGTAAAGGTTGTCTTCCCTTGATCCCGCTCCTGGCATCCCGGAAGTGTCAAAACTTGTGAGGTTATAGAGGCGGACATTAAGGCAAGTATGTGAACAGTAAAAATTAATATCAAAGCCATGCCCAGATCTCTTCTTCTTCTTCTTCTTCTTCTTCTTTCTTTTCTCTTCTTCTTCTTCTTCTTCTTCTTCTTCTCCTCCTCCTCCTCCTCCTTCCCTCCTTCTCCTCCTTCTCCTCCTCTCTTGTTCTTCTTTTTCCTTTCTAGCTGTTGTTGTTGTTGTTTTGTGTTGTTGTTGTTGTTGTTGTTGTTCTTCTCTTCTTCTTCTTCTTCCCTTCTTCTTCTTCTTTCTTCTTCTTCCTTTTTCTTCTTCTTCTTCTTTTCTTCCTCCTCCTCTACTCTCCTTCCTCCTCCTTTTTCTCCTCCTTCTCATCTCTTTCTCCTTCTTCTTCTTCTTCTTCTTCTTCTTCTTCTTCTTCTTCTTCTTCTTCTTCTTCTTCTTCTTCGATTCTTCATTCTTCGATTCTTCTTCGATTCTTCTAAATGCTTACGCTTCAGTTTAATTTTCTGCAAGCCTTTGCAATTTTTGTTCGAATGTAAATGGTGGTGGTGGTGTGGTGGTGGTGGTGGTGGTGGTGGTGGTGGTGGTGGTGGTGGTGGTGTGGTGGTGGGGGTGGTGGTGATTATGATGATGAGTGATGTGTGATGATGTGTGATGATGATGATGATGATGATGATGTGATGTGATGATGATGATGATGTGGTGGTGGTGGTGGTGGTGGTGGTGGTGGTGGTGGTGTGGTGGTGGCAACAGTGATGATCGTCGTCGTTGTCTTTACCATCATCGTCAATCATAATCGTTGTCATCATCACATCACACTCATCATCACCCATCACACCATCATCATCATCATCATCATCATATCATCATCATCATCACCACTATCACCATCATCTTCCTGGTCATCGATCGTCTTTATCAAAAACTATCTAACACCCATAACCTTGTGTAAACTTACTAAAACCATTCTAGTAACACATTACTCCAAGGTACTGTAAACACATTACTCCAAGGATGTAAAACTCAAGGCAGTTAACTCAAGGTATGTAACACATTACTCCAAGGTAGCACATTCTACACCAGTATTGTCTCAGTTTACTCCAAGGTTTGTGAAAAAAACTCAAGGCGTGTAATATAACTCCAAGGAATGAATAAAATTCACTCCAAGGTATTAACACATTCACTCCAAGGTATTAACACATTAACTCCAAGGTATTAACACATTTACTCGAAAGGATTAACACATTTACTCCAAAGTATTAACACATTTACTCGAAAGGATGTAACACATTGACTCCAAGGTATTAACACATTCACCCCAAGGTATTAACACATTTACTCCAAGGTATTAACATATTCACTCCAAGGTATTAACACACTTACTCCAAGGTATTAACACAATTTACTCCAAAGGATGTAACAGATTTACTCCAAGGTGTGTAAAGGAAAATGAAAAAGAAAACAGAAGACTTTCGGGGGGAGGGGAGGGGGAGGGAAGGTGGGACTTATCTATTTCACCCTTTATTTATTCACGTATTTTGTTAACAACTTTATTTCTTTACACATTCATAATTTTCATTTCTGGCATTTGTCACCTGCTAACCTATTTCCATAATTATTCTTGCCCTAGTTTTATGGGGGGGGGGGGGTCTTGGAGAGGGGGGGGGGGGGGTCTTGAGAGGGGGTTGTCCAAAGAAGAAGAATAAACCATGTTTCGGGGGGGGGGGGGGACTGGGGCGGGCGGAACCCTCTTGATAATATGAAAAATGTCATCAACTAAACATCTTCAACGTATCTCCAGATAGCACCGCTCAGATTTGTCGCGAACGACAAGAAACTGATATTTCTTTCTCGGCTCGGCCCGATATGTCCACCATAACGAGCAGACGAGTCTGATAGACTCAGCGATGAGCAAGTGTCAGAGGAAGCGATCCGATTTATCTTGTTGCTTCCAGTCATGTCTGAACCCCCCTCCTCCCCCCCCCCCCCCCCCTCCTCCTCCTCCCCTCTTCCCCTCACCTCCCTGCCAAGAGAGAGAGAGAGAGAGAGAGAGAGAGAGAGAGAGAGAGAGAGAGAGAGAGAGAGAGAGAGAGAGAGAGAGGAGAGAGAGAGAGAGAGAGAGAGAAGATTTGGAAGGAGTATGGGTAGGTTAGGGTTGGGGTGAGGGTGGGGGTGAGAGACAGACAGACAGACAGACAGACAGACAGACAGACAGACAGACGGAGAAACAGAGGGACAGAGAGACAGAGAGAGATAGACACACAGACACACAGATACACAGATAGTCAGACAGGCAGACAAACAGACATGCAGACAGACAGAGACAAGAGAGAGAGAGAGAGAGAGAGAGAGAGAGAGAGAGAGAGAGAGAGAGAGAGAGAGAGAGAGAGAGGAGAGACAGACAGACAGACAGACAGACAGACAGACAGACAACACACACACACACACACACACACACACACACACACACACACACACACACACACACACACACACACACACACACACACACACACATGACACCCAGTCAGACAGACAGACATTCAGACACCCAGTCAGACAGACAGACACAAAGAGTCAGATAGATAGACAGGACAGACAGACAGACAGGCAGGCAGACAGACAAAGAGCCAGAGCCAGAGAGAGAGACAGACAGAAAACAGTGAGAGAGAGAGAGGCACGCAGAGAGACAGACAGACACAACGAGAGAGAGAGAGAGAGAGAGAGAGAGAGAGAGAGAGAGAGAGAGAGAGAGAGAGAGAGAGAGAGAGAGAGAGAGAGAGAGAGAGAGAGAGAGAGAGAGAGAGAGAGAGGTGGTGGTTGTGATGCTGATAGTTTATTCGAAAAGGCCAAAGTTGCGTTTACACAGACAAGTTAGATAGGCTGATATGTCACACTAACCACTTCACTCCACCTAAGCAGATGCATTATATAAACAACCGTCCTGAGAGAGAGAGAGAGAGAGAGAGAGAGAGAGAGAGAGAGAGAGAGAGAGAGAGAGAGAGAGAGAGAGAGAGAGAGAGAGAGAGAGAGAGAGAGAGATTTCTCGCAAGTTGTATAATCAATCTGAAAAAAAAGGTTTCTATTATAACCTCCTCACAAAATATTTCGCATCATCATATACTGCTACCGATAAGAAAATAAAGAAACAAAAAAAGTAGAAAAAGACCACACAAAAAAACAAGAAAACAGACAGACAGACAGACAGAAACAGACAAGACACAGACAAGACAAGACAGACAGACAGACAGACAGACATAGAACAGACAGACATGACAGACAGACAGACAGAAGATCAAGAGAGAGAGAGAGAGAGAGAGAGAGAGAGAAGAAGAGAGAGAGAGAGAGAGAGAGAGAGAGAGAGAGAGAGAGAGAGAGAGAAGAGAGAGAGAGAGAGAGAGAGAGAGAGAGAGAGAGAGAGAGAGAGAGAGAGAGAGAGAGAGAGAGAGAGAAACAGACAGAAAGACAGACAGACAGATAGACAGATAGATATAGAGACTGACAGACAGACAGACAGACAGACAGACAGACAGGCAAATACATATAGAGACAGCAGAAAACAAACTGAGAGACAGACATGTAGGCAGACAGATGAGAGAAGAGAGGGGACACAGAGAGAAAAAGATAGAGATAGAGAGACAGACAAACAGACACACAGACAGACAGAGACAGAGGCAGAGACAGAGACACACACAGAGAGAAAGAAGAGGAAAGTAAAGTAAAGCAAAGCAAAAGCAGAACAAAGCAACACTCAACAGGAACTAACACAACAACATGCCAAAATGTTTACAAAGAAAAAGACAAAAGGACTAGTCCTAGGAATGTTACATTTGCATTTAGTACCCCCCACCCCCCTCCCCCCAAAGAAACCGACCCAAATAAAACCCTGCACTACAATCACTATGGGGTTTCTCCATTCAAAGCTTTTAAAAAAAATAAAATTAACCAATTATTCCGTAGATTTTCATAGGCATAGTCACGATCTTTCTTCCAAGTTCTCAATCGCTTGTGTCAGTTCTATCCTTCTCACACAAAGCTGTACAAATGAGGAAAATAAAATGGTGGTGTAGGGTGTATGTGTGGTATAGCCTAGAGGTTAGAATGTTGCATTCATGATTTGATGGCCCCGAGTTGAGTCATCACCCAGACGTCTGTTTAATGGGGATTAACCCCTCCCCCCCCCCCCCCCTGGAGTTAACATCAATGCAAATTCCACTTCCCCAAAATCCTTGGATGAGATTATAACTTGAAGCGACGTGTGCAAGCACAAGAAGAACATAATTATCCCCGCGGGAATGCCAGGGGGGCCTGTCAGTGTAGATAGAATCCCTACTGTCTGGAAATTATGTGGTAGGAATTCCCTCTTTTCTATTCCTCTCTTTGTTTCTGCTTTGCTCCTTTTATTTTGTCACCTCCCTTTCGTCTATTTTCTGCCTTCTTGGTCTATTCTCCTGCTTTTTTTTTCCCAGAGAAACTTTAAAATGATATTTTCTTTCCCATACTGAAGTCGGATCAGCTGCGCAGCTCAGTGGTCAGAGCACTCGCTTTCCCCAAACTACGGTTAAGCAGCATTGAGCGCGGTTACTTATTGGATGGATGACTATTTGCTTGGCTTCAGTACAGTCCCCCCAGTCCACCCAGCTGTAAATGGGTGCCCGCCCTCTTTAGAGTCAAGGAAGGTAAAGCAGCGAGGGAGAGGAGATGGGCGACGCCCTCAATATGCTGGACCCTGGAGAAGCTGAAGTCTCTGATGCCTTGACCCCCTATGACCACATAGGCTATGGGACACCTTTCCCTTTTTACCTTACCTACACATACTTTGGTCCTTGTAGTCGCAAAAAAGTAAAAGCTGTCCTTAACTGTAGATCTGTGGTCTAGGTGGTAACGCGCCTTGCCTAGAAAGCAAAGGGTCCGGGTCGGAGTGTGCGGTGGTTCGTACCCCGTTTGGACCCAAAACTTTTCCCTCATCCATTAGACCCTGAGTGGTGGTCTGGGCGCTAGTCTTTCGGATGAGACGATAAACCGAGGTCCCGTGTGTTACACATCACTATTTAGCGCACGTAAAAGACCCCACGGCAACAAGGGGGTTGACCCTGGCAAAATTCTGTAGAAAAAAAGCCACTCTGATAGGGAAACAAATATACGTTGCATGCAGGCAAAGAGAAAAAAAAAGGTAGGCGTGCACTTGTGGCGACGCGCTCTCCCGGGGAAGGAGAGCAGCCCGAATTTCACGCAGAGAAATCTGCTGTGACATAAAGTGGTACAAATGCAAAAACAAATACAACTGGTCAGGTACCATGGGATTGGAAACTATACCTGGAAATCAGGAACCATGGCCTGATAATCTATTGGACTTAGTCCTCCTCTCTCCTCAGAGTAAGCACCACTAACAGTAACGACAATAACATACAGGGAGAGTTAGCTGGCTATAAACTATCACCAGGACACTGCACAAGAGGAGAAGGGAAGGGAAGGGAACCAATCCTGCGTATTTTCTACACTTTTAATGTGTGACGTTCGTTGGTTTGTATCCCTCTGTGTGTGTGTGTGTGTGTGTGTGTGTGTGTGTGTGTGTGTGTGTGTGTGTGTGTGTGTGTGTGTGTGTGTGTGTGTGTGTGTGTGTGTGTGTAGTTTGTGTGTGTGTGCTTGTGTGCGTGCTTGCTTGCTTGCTTGCATCCGTGTGTGTGTGTGTGTGTGTGTGTGTGTGTGTGTGTGTGTGTGTGTGTGTGTGTGTGTGTGTGTGTGGCGCGTGCGTGCTTGCTTGCTCGCATCAGTGTGTATGTGTGTGTGCGCGTGCGTGCGCACGCATATGCGCGTGTGCCTGCGCTGCGTGTTTAGTACGCCATCAAAAGTTCAGGTAAGAAAACAGACCTCCACGCTGTTATGACGTCATTTAAGGGGCATAGCAGGGGAGGTTATTATATATGCTCCAGGCAGGGATCAGGACTATGGGCCTTGTTATCACGAGGTAAGCTTAGAGTGTTGACTTACCACATTTTATTGCACCCTCTTGTTGCAACCTGTTGGTGGTCTAGAGGTACCGCACCCTAGGCCTATCTAAAAGGCGAAGACCCCATCGTTCGAATCCTGTTCGTTTGAAAGCCGTGTTTTTCCCATGTCGATTATTAAAACTTGAATAGTTGTGTGGGTGGTAGTCTTTTTGGATACGACCATAAAACATAGTCTTGTTAGCATCACAAATTTGATGAACGTGAAAAATATCTATAAGGCAAGAGAATTGTCCTAGTGAAAGTGTTATTTAAAAAAAAAAAAAAGAAGCTTCTCTGACAAAGCAAATACACTAAGGAAAGAATGGACGTTGTTGCGATCATGGCAATGCACTCTTCTTAGAGAGAGCATCCTACAATGTTTTCAAGCACAAAAACTTTCCATGACAATACAAAACAATATGAAATTATACAATATAATACAACGTGACACTATGTAATGCAATACTATACAATACAACACAGTACAATTCAACATAGTGCAGTACACACAATACAATGAAATACAGCGCGACACAATACAAAACAACCATTTTCGAACAGACCTCCACACAATGTGTGATCCCCCAGCACACATTCACAAACGCTTATGTTGTCTGCAAAAGCAGTTTTCTTTCATTTGCAATTTTCTCCAAAAATTGCCAAAGTCTAAAATATTCTATATATGTTTTACCACGCCAACCAAAACACATAATGAGAAAGAGATTACAGTATACATGTTTGATTAAAAAGAAATTAAATGTTTTGTCATTAGCTCAATCATTTTACTAGGATAATCTGACATAATAATTCCTGAATATTCGTCCTAGTTTACACATTTCATGCCAAACTTCTGAGTTTCTCTGTTATATCAGTTCTGTTTCTTGTACAGAATTTTGTATGTAACCAACTGTTCAATATTTTTTTTAAAGACGTTGATTTATAATATAAAAAACCCACAAAAAACAAACAAACAAACAAACAAACAAACAGATGTGTGTGTAGTAGAAGTAGAGGTTGTAGTAGAAGTAGTAGTAGTAGTAGTAGTAGTAGTAGTAGTAGTAGTAGTAGTAGTAGTAGTAGTAGTAGTAGTAGTAGTAGTAGTAGTAGTAGTAGTAGCAGCAGCAGCAGCAGCAGCAACAGCAACAGCAACAGCAGCAACGGCAATTTTAAAATTAGGAGTTGTAGTCGTAATAGAGTAAAAGTAGTAGTAGTGGTGGTGGTGGTAGTAGTAGTAGAAGGGGTGGTGGTGGTAGTAATAGCAGTAGTAGTAGCAGCAGCAGCAGCAGTTTAGTTTAACTTAACTTCTTTTCACAGCTGTGTTATGAGATAGATAGATAGATAGATGGATAGATAGATAGATAGATAGATAGATAGATAGATAGATAGATAGATAGATAGATAGATAGATAGATAGATAGATAGATAGATAGATAGACAGACAGATAGACAGACAGACAGACAGACAGACAGACAGACAGACAGACAGACAGGCAGACAGACAGACGGACGGACGGACGGACGGACAGACAGACAAACAGACAGACAGCAACAGGCAGAGACAGACACATAGACAGACCGGGGGGGAGGGGGTAAGTGTCTATGTGTCTGTGTGTATAAGGTTTTCGCTGCATAGACTTTACACACGTAAATTCTATCACCTGCGGACACACACACACACACACACACACACACACACACACACACACACACACACACACACACACACACACACACACACACACACACACACACACACACATACACACACAGAGGTCAACAGAGAGAGAACATGAACAGAAAACCAATTCTCAGGTAGGTAGGTAGGCCCACCCAGATTCCAAAACATTTCCTCAACCGACAGTCATCCTAAGAATGTTATTCTTTCATTCAGAGTTTGGTAGAAAAGTAGACAAGAACAGAAGTATTTTTATGTAGAACTACACGAATCGTGGGGTGCACAGTTCAAAGTTTTGAATGTAGTTAACTGTTTCATAGGGCTCTCTCTCTCTCTCTCTCTCTCCTCTCTCTCTCTCTCTCTCTCTCTCTCTCTCTCTCTCTCTCTCTCTCTCTCTCTCTCTCTCTCCTCTCTCTCTCTCTCTCTCTCTCGTTGGCTTGCTCACTTACTTGCTCTCTTTGTTCTGTTGCTTCTGTTTCTTTATGAGCCCAGAGCAAACTTTTTCTCTTTTATTTTCGTGCTCCTAAAGGAAACTTCATTAATTCACTCATATATTACACAAGGCACTGGGTTTTTTTATATTTCTAGTCCCTCCTTGTAAGTGCATTCCCTAGATAGTGTATGCTTGCTGTGCTAACTTTTTCTTTTTCTTTCTGTTTTTTAAATTTTTTCTTGGTATGTGAGGATGTTTCCTGTGCTTTATTTTCGTACATAATATAGATTGGATTAAATTAAAGAAGCTTCGAGAGATGTTAGTTGAATAGCTATTCAGTTTATTTAAAAACATTTTACAAGCACCATCCATTCTCTAATACACATACTGCCACTAAACAGCAAAGACACTCCAGTGACGTCATCACGTTCAGGCACACAGCATGGGAGGTAATTCCACTCCCTGGTTTCTTTATCTCCTGCGAAAAAAAAGAAAATGATAATTTAGTATATGTACTGTGCTGAGATATAGCCTAATGTTATAAGACACGTTAAGTCCACCCAAATAAGTGGTAATGAGTGTGATTGTTGTCAAACATATTTGTTTCCCCTTTCCAAAGCTAGTTACAGAAAAGGTACATGGGTACACAAACTAGAAAGTGTACATGCTGTGAGGGGATGCACTTACACATGTATGCAATCACGTATGTACATGCATAATTATGTGCATGTGCATACAAGCACACACACGCGCGCGCGCATCCACGCATGCACGCACGCACGCATGCACAGACTCACAACACACACACACACACACAACACACACACATACATACACTAGCAGAGAGAGAGAGAGAGAGAGAGAGAGAAGAGAGAGAGAGAGAGAGAGGAGAGAGAGAGAGAGAGAGAGAGAGAGAGAGAGAGAGAACAGCAGCAGCAGCAGCACACAGACAAGTAAACAAATGAACCAGAGAGACATCTAGATAGAGTATAAGCATTAATAGTTTATTAAATTTAGGAAATACCTACCTGAGTGTTCCTGAAAACACAGCTGTAAAACAAAGAAAAAGGAAAACAAAACTAAAAAGAAAATGACTAAAACACCAACAACAAAGATAAAACAAACAAAAAATTAAACAAACAATTAGACTATGGCATAGGCATACATTATGTAAACTTCAACAACAACAAAAACCAACAAAAAAAAAGTATTAAAATCCAGCCAGCTTACAACATACAGATCAAACAAATGGCCAGACGAAAAAAAAAAAAAACGAAAAGAAAAAAGAAAAAAGAAAAAGCAATGAAGCTGTAGGAAAATAGAGAGACAGAGCCCCATAAAATACAGACTACATACATGCTGATTTACTAACAGTAGGGGGGCTCCTGAGCTCCCCACCCTCACCCTCCCTCCCTCCCTCCTCCCTTTGAAGCTGGGTCACTGCTGTCATTGACCCCATTCCCTAACCGTCAGCACGTGCAGCACTACACTAAATATCATGACCCCATTCACTGACCCTTGCCCTCCAAACCTTCACCCTTTTTTTTCATGTCTACATCTCCTCACCTGTCTGTCTGTCTGGCCCATTTTTTTTGTTGTATTCTAAACCCTATTGCTTCTGTTTTCTTTTATCTTTTAATTTATTTCTTTTCTTATTGTTGGTTTCCATCTTGTCTAGTAGTTGTTGAGTGCTCTGGTCTTTTTCTTCAAACTGTGTAATCAGTCTTTTCTTTGTTTCTGTTGTGTGTGTGTGTGTGTGTGTGTGTGTGTGTGTGTGTGTGTGTGTGTGTGTGTGTGTGTGTGTGTGTGTGTGTTTTGTGTGTTTAGGGGGGGCAGTTGGCATGTGATAGGTCTTTGTTTTTTTTCTTCCTTTGTCATTGTGTATAAAAATATATGTCTACCTGCTGTCTGTCTGGCTGGTGTTTTGTTTTTGTCTGTCTTCTTCCTCTCCTCTCTCTCTCCTCCTCTCCTCTCTCTCTCTCTCCCTCTCTCTCTCTCTCTCTCTCTCTCTCTCTCTCTCCTCTCCTCTCACACACACACACACACATACACACACATGCAAGTATGCATGCACCACATACACACACACACCACACACACACACACACACACACACACACCACACACCACACACACACACACACACACACACACAGAGAAAACAACCCCCATTAAATATGCCTTGCCTCAGATCTCTTGGCTTTGCTCTGTTCATTCCCCCTCCCCCCTCCCCCCCCCTCCCCCAATTACTTCTCCATATCATAACCAGTCATCCCATCATTTCTTTTTTTTTTAATGCTCTCCTCATAGACACACTCCTTTCTCCTCCTTCATCACTTCCTCTCTTTATTCTTTCTTTCTTTTTATCTTACCTGCAAACCAGATGTTATCGTTTCATTTTTTCAGTTCTAAGCATAAAGCTCAGGACTGCTTTTTCATTAAGCCTGAGTGTTCTCCATGCTGTTTCTGTTTTCCTCCACAGGTGATCTGCCCCATGTTCTTCAGCTTTCACTGTAGTCTGGGAGGGGGAAAACCCAGGTGAAGAATTTGGCTACTGTTTCTTAGTTCCAGTTGCATGTGTCAGATTTTGTGTGAAGTGTTTGGTTCTGTCTGTTGGGAAAGTAGTTTGGTATGATTCATAGTGGGGCTGGGTGAGTGAGTGAGTGAGTGAGTGAGTGAGTGAGAGTGTGTGTGTGGTGCGTGCGTGCGTGTGTGTGTGTGTGTGTGTGTGTGTGTGTGTGTGTGTGTGTGTGTGTGTGTGTGTCTGCGTATGTGTGTATGAATATGTATGCCCATACCTCACCCCCCCCACCCCACCCACACACACACAGGCAGAGACAGAGACAAACAGCCTGACAGACAGTCAGACAGACACAGACAGAAACACGAAAAACAGACCAACAGACATGACCAAGAAGCCACCAAAAAAAACCCTCAGGTAATCAAGCAGCTGAAACCAGCAGGCCTTAGAACTAGATCAAGCAGACTTGCAGGCAGGCATGGAAGAGACACACAGAGGGGCAAGAGCTCATAAAACACATACTACATGCACACTAATTTACACACACCATGGGCTGCCTGGGCTATCCCCTCTTCCACCCTCCCCTCCTCTCCCAGAGGCTGGGTCACTGCTGTCATTGACCCCATTCCCTCCCCATCAGCACGTGCAGTGCTACACTATATCATGACCCCATTCACTGACCCCTTGCCCTCCAAACCTTCACCTTTTTCTTTTTTGTCTACAACTTTTTGACCTGTCTGTCTAGCCCAGTTTTTGCTCTGAACTCTTTTGGTTTTATTTTTTCTTATTTCTTCCATACACTTTTCTTTTTCTTTTTTTTTTTTGATGGTGACCATTTTACTTGTTTACTGATTGGCCTGGTCTTTTTCTTGAAACTGGTTAATAATTTTTTCCTTGTTTTTGTGGGGTTTTGTTTCTATATGACGATGTCTTTGTTTTTGCTTCTTCCTTTGTCATTGAATGATATATGTTTCTTTGCCCATGGCAGCGCCTGTATATCTGTTTACCTGCTTGTCTGTCTGGCTAGCTCTGTCTGTCTGTCTGTCTGTCTGTCTGTCTCTCTCTCTCTGTCTGTCTCTCTCTCTCTCTATCTACCTACCTATCTATCTATCTACCTACCTATTTATCTATCTATCTCTCATAGAATGTCTGTTACTCTTGGGCCCTGTTAACCCAGGATATATTATGATATGATGTACAGATTTCAGCCCTGTCAAGAAGTTTTAAAGCAAATGCACTTCCATAGCAGCAGCATTTCATCATCGTCACCATCACTGATCATCAGGCAACAAAAAAATTATCTCTGATTCAGTGGCCCAGGTTGGTCTCAACTTATGGTGACCTCAGATTTGATTTCCCCATATATTTATGTGCCTGTCATGAGTTTGTGTCAAAGTCTTTAGGGTTGGAAGTTCACAGGGGAAGGTCACTGGAGGGAAGTTATGGTAGTTGCCACCTCAGGTGGGTGACTCACTCCATGATTGAGCTAATATTGTCATCAGTAGAGGGCTTAGTAAGTGGCGTCCTGTATATGTTAGCTCAGAACAGGCACCATGCACGTCTGAACACCAAAAAGTGACCAAGCAGCAGTGCAAGACCCCTCTGTCCGGTTGCCCCATGGCAGCCTGACATTTATAGTCTCTCTGTGGACCCCGGCGGTTCGACATAACACACCTGGGTATGGCTGGGATGGGGAGATTAAAAGGAGCTGCGTGGAAACAGCAGGAAGGAGTGTCACAGAAGACAAGGCAGCAAAAATAAACAGAAGAAACAGACAGATAAACAAAAAAAACTGCCCCCCCCCCCCCCAACTCAGAAACACAGCAATAAAGCCACTGAAATTCAAGTATCCAACCAGCTGAAACTGGCAGGACTGAGAAACTGGTTCAAGCAGACAGACAGACAGACAGGCAGACAGACTGATGGGCAGACAGACAAGGTGGGAAGAGGTACATGGAGAGGCATAAAGAGCCCATAAAACGCAGACGACATACACACAGATTTACACACAGCAGGGGGTACCTGGGCTATCCCCCTTCCCAAACCCCCTGGGCCCAACTCCCTCCCCCGCCCCCTCCCTCTGAAGCTGGGTCACTGCTGTCATTGACCCCATTCTCTCACTGTCAGCACGTGCAGCACTACACTATAATATATCATGACCTGGTTAATACTGACTTCGGGCACTTTTTTTCTTCTCTATTTTTGGGGGGTTGGGGGGAG
>CM060320.1:24834604-24847104 GCA_030674155.1 Stramonita haemastoma
TCACACAGTTAAATTATCAAAACCCTTTCCTGACCCAACAGCCATTCAAAGAATGTTATTCTTATAAAATAAAATTATCATTCAGTACCTCAGCATGAAAACATACTATTAAAAAAATACCCATCAAAAGAAAAACACCTGCACATTTTCATTTGAAATACAAGCTAGCTACAGAGTGTCTGTAGTTTTCAAGTTCTTTACAATTGTCACTGCAACTTCTTAAGACCTGTTTGTCCATGTGTCTTCTCCCTGTTGATTCTAGATCCTGTCATACTAGACCCAAAATGAAGGTGGGGTAGAGGGGATGGGATTAGACAAATCTTATGTCAGATCTCCCCGCCTGGGAATGCCTGGGGCCTGCTGATATAAATAGCATGCCCACATTCTAGAAATTCTGCGCTAGAAATTCCCTCTTTTCTATCACTCTCTTTGTTTCTGACTTGTTTCTTTTTTTTTTTTGCCTGTCACCTCTTCCTTGACTATTTTCTGCCTTCTTGATCCTTTCTTCTGCCTTTTTTCCCCCAGGAAGATTAAAAAGATAACAATTCTCTTTCATGCCCAAGTCACATGCCTTCGGCCTGACTTGTCAGGTGCTTAACAGCAGCCTGACACATTTTTACTCATATGATAGACAACAATAGTTGCTGTCAGAGCGTTTGACGACGAAGAAGAAGAAGAAGAATGTCAGTTTTACTGTCCTTGCTATGCGTGATGTACTTGTTGTCCTCCTCATGACTTCAAAAAGACTTCAGTAAGCTGTGACTTGGGCTTTTTATTGTGATGTCACTGGGCAACGCTGCAGGGGAGGTAATATTGCTCCTAAGATTGTTCTGTTTTTTAAAAAAAAATATGCTTTTTTTTTTTCTTGAACTAGAGCTCTAAGGTTCACCAATGGTGAGATTTTGCGTATGCGACTATTTCCCCCCCACCATTTATGTAGATGTATTTCAACTTTGGGGATGGTGTGTAAACATGACACCTGTGTGCATGCGTTTTTTTAATCTTTTAAATATTGTCATCTATTCCTACTGGCAGGACATGGCTTACTCTTCTGCAAAATGGAACAGATTTTTCAAATGTGTACAAGATGATCCCCCTGCATTCGCACACAGGTCATCAGTTTATAGTCTCATTCAAATGACTTTGAAATTCAGTTTGATTTTTTTCCCTCAAACTGGGAAGAAAGGGCAAGGCTGGGAATAGAACCCAGAACCTCACAATTTGCTTGTTAGTCAGGTGAACGACTTAACCATCTTGCCACCTTCCTTCTATGGAAAGAGAAATGATTGTAGTGTTGTGCAGTTTTAACTTTATAAATTGCTGGTGTGACATTTTAAATCAAGAGAGTAGTAGTAGTAGTAGTAGCAGCAGCAGCAGCAGTAGTAGTATAGTAGTGTAGTAGTAGTAGTAGTAGTAGTAGTAGTAGTAGTAGTAGTAGTAGTAGTAGTAGTAGTAGTAGTAGTAGTAGTAGTAGTAGTAGTAGTAGTGGAAAAAAGCAAAAGAAAAAGATGTGACTGAAAGTCAGTTAATGAGAGAGAGAGAGAAAGAGAGACAGAGAGAGACAGACAGACAGACAGAGAGACAGAGACAGACAGACAGACAGACAGACAGAGTGTCAAGGCAAGGAGAAAGTGAGTGAGGCAGAGAAAAAGGGAAGCCAAAGCTCAGTATAACTAAAGCATAAACAAAAATGAAATTTGAGCCAATCCCATGGAAATTTCTTCAGCATTTCAAGGACAAAAAAATCTTTTCTACCCATCCTCCCCCCCTCTTCCATCCCCTCATCATTACATTCAGCACCTTCAAAGAAAACGGACAAAAACACCTGGGTATTTTATGATTTATACCAGCTACATGGTGCTTGGCTTTCAAGTTCTCAAACAGCATCACAGAAAATTCATTTTCAAAGAAAGACAACCTGTCTGACCCCCCCCCATCTCCCCTCTCTCACTTGTTCTTTACTGTAGTGTCATGTAGTATAAACAGAATGCAGATGGCTTAAAGGTGATCCAGGTTGAGACTAATCTTCTACTTTTACAGTCCTGTCCCTGCGTGATGCAATTATTCTCTCTAGTCATGTCACTTCAAAGACTTGGGTAAAGATCTGTGACCTTGGGGTTTTTTTTTTTTCTTTCTTTTGATGTCACTCACCAACAACACTGCAGGTGTGTGTGTGTGGGGGGGGGGGGGGTATATTGCTCCTGAACTTTTCTTTTTGAAATAAGAAATGGTTGTGGTATTGTGCAGTCTTAGTTGTGTAGACTTTCCTGTCATGACATACTGACAAGCGTGCAGCAATCACACTGGAGATTCCACACATGTATACTCAGAACTATTCTTTTCTTTTTATTCTTTTATTCTTTTTCTTTTATATCGAGGATAATGGAATAAGCACTCATGTGTTTTTTATACACCCAGTCCCCTGTGTATGCAGTTTTCTAAATGTCATTTGTTTCCCACCGGCACACGATGGCCTACTCTTACGAAAAGCGGAACAGGATTTAACGTGTGCGCAAGATGTTCTGCGTGCATTCACACACGGGGCCTCGGTTTATAGTCTCATCTGAAGGACTCCGGGGGAGAGTGGAGTCCGCACTGATGTTAACTCCAGGAGAAAATTCTCCTCGACCGGGAATCGAACCCGGGTCGTCAAATTGCGAGCGCAATGTTGTGACCACTAGGCTATCCCGTCTGAAGCACTGTGTGCAAACAAATGTATTATTGACCGATGCTATAACCCAGTGGCTAAGACAATTTGACTTCAATCCCATCGATCCATGAAGTTGTGGGTTCGAATTTCGGGTAGCATCTGGCGAATTAAGTGTAAGGATTTTTATCATCTCCTAGGTCAACTTCTTGTGCAGACCTGCCAATGGCATAATTCCTTTTGTGTGTATGCACATGCAGAGGGTTACATATGCACGTTAAAAATTTCCGTAATTTATGTCAGTGTTTGGTGGGCTAGGGCAACGCAAACATACCCATCATACATCCCCAAAGTCAAAATGCAGCTACCTTTATGGTGGGCAAAAATGGTTGCATGCACAAAATCATACCTTTGGTAAACTTCGGAGTGAAGAAAAATATATTATATTTATTTATTTATTCATACCACTTCATGTCACTGCAAATTTCTCTGTGTGAAATTCGGGCTGCTCTCCCCGGGGACAGCGCGACGCTACAAGTGCAGCACCACCCATTATTTTTTTTCCTGTTTCCCTGTCTGCAAACCGTATTTGTTTCCGTATTAGAGTGGCTTTTTTCTACGAATTTTACCAGGGACAACCCTCTTGTTGCCGTGGGTTCTTTTACGTGCACTAAATAATGATGTGTAACACACGGGACCTCGGTTTATCTTCTCATCCGAAAGACTAGCACCCAGACCACCACTCATGGTCTAATGGATAGGGGGAAAGTTTTGGGCCTAAACGGGATTCGAACCACCGCACACTCCGACCGTGACTTTTCGCTTTCTAGACAGGCGCGTTACCTCTAGACCACTGATCCACTTATCCACTAATCTACTTATATGCCTGATGCATGTAAGTATATGCATACACACATACCTTGTCCATATTTTGATAGAGACGAAGAGAGGGAGGAAAAGAGAGACAGAGAAAAGAAACCCAGGCAGAAGCAGATACAGAGACACAGATATAAGAAATCAGCAGAAATGGAACATAAACAAAGTCAAAAATCCTGTCCATCCAACGCAATTTTTTTTTCTCAACATTTAAGAAAGTACATCTTCCCAAAACAACCAATGTACCTTAAAATAATAATGTTATTTTTACATTCAGCATCTCTAAACTAAACACAAAAACACCTACACATTTCATCTTCAAATAAACCACGGGGAGCATGCTTTCAAGTTTGATGGTTTGGGGTTGTTGTTTTTTACCCTCTTGCTGTATGCTCATAAACTACCCTATCTTTCTCCAGTTTTCTCAGTTACTTGTGTCAAACTTTTTTTTCTTCACCTATCCTAGTCTCGTAGACCGTTTGGGGCACCACTGAAGATTTTGCAACCAGCTTCCTCCACTCCTCCTGGTTTTCAGCTTCTACAACCAGTCCTTCCATCAAGGCCAGTGTACTCTCTGATGATGTCTTTCCATCGTTGTGTTTAGTGAGTTACTTTAAACAGAATGGGAATGCAGGTGATGGGCTATATTGGGGGGGGAATTGTTCCTCAGCAAAATCTCTGAAGGTTCACCAATGCTGAGATTTTGGGTATGTACCTTTTTGCCTACCATTGCTAGGCAAATACCCACACACTGAGTTGCGTTGCGGTGTGCGGTGTGCTTCCACGCACACTACACACACACACACACACACACACACACACACACACACACACACACACACACACACACACACACACACACAAATGCATGCTTGCATCATGCCACAATCCACACAAGGCACAGACTGATACACATACATACGTTGGGCACCCAGGCATGCTCACACACACAACACACACACACACACACACACCACCACACACACACACACACCACCACACACACACCACACACGCACGCAGCACAAACACACAACACACACACACACACACACACACACCACACACACACACACACACACACACACACACACACACAACCATTGGTCACATTTACAGATACAGTACCACGATTCAGAAAAAAATGAGGTCAAGTGCAGACAGAAAGAAAGAAAGAAAGAAAGAAAGAAGAAAGAAAGAAAAATAAAAGGAAAGTCGACGAGAAAGACAAACAGACAGACAAAGATCTTGAAAAGTGATACATGATTATCAACACCAGCTAGCAGCACAGTGTTTATTAGGTGAAGGCGAAAGGTCCCCAGACTTGGCTTTTACCTCGTGCAGCTATTATTCTATTGGCAAGACTGGGTATCCTTTATCTCTGATGGTGATAAAAAAGGTTATCCTTTGACTCTTACCTTTGTTTTTTCATGCAACAGATCTCTCCTCCTCCATTTTTTTGTATTTTTCCTGTACAAATATCAGGAGTTACTTACTTACTTACTGGCAGAAAAGAAGAATGTGCATGTCCCCATTTTTGGGGGTTCCTCGGCTAGAACTCGGTTTACCAATTGTGAGATTTTTGCGTATGTGACCATTTTTTTTATTACTTACCTTTGATGTAGCAGCATACCGATTTCTGGGATTATGTCAAAACAGATGTCTAAACACACACCAGGTGTGCATGAGGTATTTTGAATCATATTTTTTTTTGTCATCCGTTCTTACCAACACGAATGGCTTACTCTTCCCTAAAGGCAGAATGGATTTTAAGTATGCGCAAGATTTATTGCGTACTTTCGCACTCGGACCTCGGTTTACAGTACTATCACATATCCTTGTTTAAACTATATGCTTTTGTTGTTATGTTGCCCAGTTTCGATCTTTACATCCTAGGTGTCACCCAGAATGAACACCCTGACTTACTCATGCCACCTGAGATTCCCTGTGACTGAAAGTACACACTGGATGAGAAGTTTGTGTGAATGACTGTTTTCAAGTACCTCGCTATAATTATGGGCAGCCACACTCCGACTTCAGAGGATTTTTTTTCTCTCGTAAAGGAGACTTTTCTTGTTTAAAAAAATGCAGGTTTGTTATGCTAAGAGCTTGTCATGGAGGAAGACAATCCAACATAACGTTTTTGAGGCATAACAACATTTAATGTAGGTCTTGGCGCTAAGCTTATTTTATGGATAACTTGTCAAATCTTTTGGCCTGGGCCAAGTTTTAAGCACAGATGACTACATGTACTCAGTTATATTTGCAGAGGTACTACTACTACTACTACTACTACTACTACTACTACTACTACTACTCTACTACTACTACTACTACTACTACTACTACTACTACTACTACATACTACTACTACTACTACTACTACTACTACTACTAACTACTACTACTACTAAATACTACTACTACTACTACTACTACTACTACTACACTATACTACATTGTACTACTATACTATACTACTACTAACTACAACGCTGTTTTACTACATGCATATGCAAAACTAATCAAAGCAATTGCAATCAACCTATTCTTACACATGCATCGATATTGAAATGCGCGCTCGCGCACGCACACCACACCACACCAACACACACACCACACACACACACACACACACACACACACACACACACCACACAATGGGTTTGACTATACACTTTGGCAGGATGATGGGGATTTTCAACTGTTGAAGGCAGGACAGTTGTGAGATGAAACAGGATGGAGAATCTTAGGTTTCAAATAAATAAATATGTCTTGAGACTGGTTAAAAGTGTCATGAGTAGACATTTGTCGAAGGGAGAGAGAGGGAGGTCATTCCAGATCGATGGACCAGAAATAGAGAGAAGAGCGATGGGCAACGGTGGATGGGTTGAATCAAGGTATTTGTAAGCGTAGGGTATCTGCAACAGAGTAGAAGGTAAAGAAGGAGTATACAGGTGAAGACATTCACAGAGGTAGGAGGATGCTGTTTTGTTCAGACATTTTTAAACAGAGGGTACAAACCTTATACTTTACCTTCTGTGGCACAGGCAACCAGTACAAAGAACGTAAGAGAAGAGTATTGTGCTCAATTTTTTCTTTCTTCTGAGGACTAATCGAGGTGCAGAGTTTTGTTTAGGGCCTAAGTTGAAGGAGTGAGTGATTGGTGATGGTAGATCAGCCAAAAGAGAAGTACAATATATACACAGAAAAGAGCACAGGGCAACTAAATGTAAAAATGGATCGGTGGTCTCGAGGTAGCGTGCCTGTCTAGAAAGCGAAAAGTCTGGGTCGAAGTGTGGGTGGTTCGAATTTCGTTTGGTCCTAAAACGTTTCCCCCATCTACTAGACCATGAATGGTGCTGGGCACTAGTCTTTCGGATGAGACGATAAACGGAGGTCCCGTGTGCTAAAATCATCATTTAGTGCACGTAAAAGAACCCGTGGCAACAAGAGAGTTCTTCTTCGCAAAATTCTGTAGAAAAAAGCCACTCTGATAAGGAAACAAATACAGTTTTCAGACAGGAAAAGAAAAATACAATGGGTGGCGCTTTCTTATGTCGATGCACTCTCCTTGGGGAGAAGCAACCCGAATTTCACACAGAGAGATCTGCCATGACTTGAAAGTGGTGTAAAATAGAAATGTAAAAAAAATGCGTGCATGTCTGGATACAACATCAAACAACTTTTTTTTCTTTTTCTTTTTTTTTCTTTTTCTTTTTCCTTGTTCTTCTAGTCCGACAAATGTCAGTTAGCTAGTTGACTTTCATTCACATAAAGTAGAAATAATTGCTTCTGGTCTCAAGCCCTTAACCACCCCATAATTCTTTTTTCACATTTTTTAAACCAAAGTTCTTCAACACTACCTTTGATCCTGTCCCACTTAAAGAAACGTATGTGATTGTTATTTCAGTCTAGCAATTAACTGATTTTTTTTTGGTCTTGTCCCCTGCCTTCAGTTCTAAGTTCCAAAATGTGAGATTTTGCATATGCAACCGTTTTTTGCTCACCATTAAGGTAGCTGCATTCTGTTGTCGGGTTGACGTGTAAACATTTGTGGGTTTCGAGAACAAAAATTTTCTCTTTATTTTGTGGTCTGAAAAAATTTTCATTGATTCAATTCTGATATATCATAAGTTATTAGGGAGGGAAGGGAGGGGGTGCTTGTGTGGGTTTAGTTTTGTTTTTTGTTTTGTTTTGTTCCTCAGCTAGAACTCTGAGGTTTAACAATAGTGGGATCTTGGCGTATGCATCCAATTTTGCCCATCATAAAGGAAGTTGCATCCTTACTTGGGGAATGATTCTAAACATGACACCTGTATGCACGCTTGTTTTTTTTTTCAAAATGTTGTCATCCAATTCCTACTGACACACAATGGCCTGAAACTTCTAAAAAGGTAGAACAGGTTTAAAGTGTGTGCAAGAAGTTGTTATTTCGTGGTGCATATTCGTTTGAAACACACTGACCTCGATTTTTAGTAAGACTTTCTTCTGAAGAGTGGATGGTGCTGATGTTAACTCCAATATTTTACCCCCTTTTCTTTCTCCCTGTTCTTTGTGTCTGGTTGTATGGGAAGTAGGTAAGTGAGGAGAGACAGAGAGAATGAGTGTGTGTGTGTGTGTGTGTGTGTGTGTGTGTGTGTGTGTGTGGGGTCAATTGTTGTGTTGTGTAAATGTGTGTTGTGTAGGTATGTAGGTGTGTGTGTTGACAGAGCTCATTACACAGTGAACACACACACAGGGCAGCAAGCACGCAAGCATGCACGCATCATGCACCACCACACACACACATACACACACACACACTCATGCACATCACAAGAGGCAGGCAGGCAACCCCCCTCCCAACCATACACACACGTCACAAAACCTGTGCACACTGGGACTGGATAAAAAGAAACAAGAAAAAGCACGTATAAGCTTATTCCATTATCCTCAAAAAAAAGTAAAGAAAATAAAAAAAATAAAAGTATGATGATCAATAACACACATCAAAAACACACACAACAACAACAAAACAACAAACAAACACACACAAACACACACACACACACACACACACACACACCACACACACACACACACACACACACACACACACACACACACACACACACACATATGCACACACAGATTCATAGAGAATGAGACAGAGGGAGAAACAGACAGAGAAACAAACAGAAACAGAGAAAATAGACAGGCAGACAGGCAGACAAACAGACACAGACGCAGACAAACAGACAGACAGAGACAGACAGACAGGCTTACAGGCAGAACGAGACAGAGAGAAAGATATACAGACAGACAGCTGTTGCTGTGCCCCTCTTTTGAAGTGTGCTGACATTGACCCAGTTCTGTCAGGCCCTTGCACGTGCAGTGTGGCGCCATGTCCTGACCCCATTAATTCTGCTGATTGGGGTTGTTGCTGTTGGATTTTTTTTTCAACTTTTTGTTTTGTTTTATTTTGTTTTTGGGGGGGTATAGGGGTGTTTGTTTTTTCCACTCATTGCTCATCTTGCATCTAGCCCACTCTTTGTCCTTTCCCCATTTTCTTTGTCTGTCTTCTGTCTTTTTTTTTAAAGTCATTATGTTTGTTCTTTAAACATCTTGTTTGTTTTATTTCAAGACTTCAGGACTTTTCAATTTGTTGTCTTGTGTTGTTGTTTTTTTTGTCTGTCTGTGTTTCTCTAGTATGTCTGTCTGTCTATTTGTCTATCTATTTTTTATATACTGTTTATTCTTTTATTTTTATTTTGTTTTATTTATTTATTTCAAGGAAAAGAAATAAGCACTCATGTGTTTTTTTAATCCGTTCCCATGTGTATGCAGTTTTGTAAATTTTGTCATCCATTCCCACCAGCACACGATGGCCTATTCTTCTGAAAGTGAAAAGGGAATGGGTTTTAACATGTGCCAAGTGTTCTGGCAAACCTTGGACACCCACCTCATTTATAGTCTCATCCAAAGGGACTTTTTGTCTGTCTGTCTGTCTGTCTGTCCTGTCTTCTCGTCTTCTGTCTTCTTCTGTCACTCTATCTTCTGTCTTCTTCTCTTCTCTCTCTCTCTCTCTCTCTCTCTCTCTCTCTCTCTCTCTCTCTCTCTCTCTCTCTCTCTCCTCTCTCTCTCTCTCTCTCTCTCTCTCTCTCCTCCTCTCTCCTCTCTCTCTTCTCTCTCTCTTCTCTTCTCTCTTCTCTTTTTCTCTTCTTTTCTTCTTCTCTCTTTTCTTCTTCCTCCTTCCCTCTTCTCCTTCCTTCTTCTTCTTCTCCTTCTTCTTCTTCTTCTTCTTCTTCTTCTTCTTCTTCTTCTTCTTCTTCTTCTTCTTCTTCTTCTTCTTCTTCCTCTCTTCTTTCTCCTCCTCTTCCATCCATGCATATTCATTTGTTTTTGTTTGGCTTTGGGTTTTGTGTTGCTATTGTTCTTTTTCACTGTTGTTATTGTTGTTGTTGTTTGTCTTCCTACCTGGCAATACTATTCCCTGTTCATACTTGTTCCAACATTACAGATCTACCCCACTTTTTACAAAAAAAAGAGTAAGACAGCTCCACCCCTCCTTTATACCTACCTGTCTAAGTAACCTTCTTCTTTGTGATCTTCACTCCTTTCTATTCTCTGTCTCATGTATCTGTCTGTGTGATGATTTTGAGTCATTCCTCTTCCCTACACTATTTTCATTGTCTGGGCTTTTATCAACTTCCTTCCGCTTGTCTTTCCCTTCCTCTTCTCCCATATTCATTTCAGTAAATCCAGACACTTGTAATGAGTGAGTGAGTGAGGAGTGAGGGAGTGAGTGAGTGAGTGTGTATGTGTGTGTATGTGTGTGCTATATATATGTGTGTGTGTGGAGTTGTGTTGTGTGTGTGTGTATATATATATATATATAATATATATATATATATATAATATATAATTATGCGTGTATGCGTGTGTGTGTATATATAATCTCAATATTCCATTATGGTTGGAAACAGTAGATATACAATGTCTTAGAAATAAAAAATAAGCATCAAATTCTTGATCAGTGGTACCAACCTAATAACAATGTTGCAAATCTACACAAAATTCTAGAGAGAAAAGCTATTTTAAAGAAACGTGTTTACACTTCTGAAAGCAATATCAACAGAAACTGGGGACACTACCAGACTAAGTAACCTTTCTACAAAAGATAATGTGCATGCTTAAACACAATACTTTAACATCAGATTCAGAATATAAAAACCCACCTTTTACACTAGAAAAAAAGTAATACTAAAACAAATACTTGCTTACCCTTCTAAAGGAATACTAACCGAAAGAAAGAGAAAGAGAGAGACAGAGAGACAGAGACAGAGAGAAAGATATACAGACAGACAGCTGTTGCTGTGCCCCTCTTTTGAAGTGTGCTGACATTGACCCAATTCTGTCACTGCCTTGCACGTGCAGTGTGGCGCCATGTCCTGACCCCATTAATACTGCTGGCGTTGCTGCTGTTGATTTTTTTTTCTTTTTTTTTTTGAAAGTGTGTGTGGGGGGGGGGTGCACAAGGGTGTTTGTTTTGTTCCCACTCATTCCTCATCTTTCGTCTAACCCACTCTTTGTCCTTTCCCCATTTTCTTTGTCTGTCTTCTGTCTTTTTGGTTAAAGTCATTATCGTTTGTTCTTTAAACATCTTTGTTCTGTTTCATTTGCCAGACTCCATTCACCTTGTATTTTATTTTATTTTTTTTATTTTAATCTTTTATATCGAGGATAACAGAATAAGCAATCATGTGCTTTTTTTCATCCGGTCCCCGTGTGTATGCAGTTTTGTAAATATTGTCATCTGTTCCCACCGGCACACGATGGCCTACTCTTACGAAAAGCGGAACAGGATTTAACGTGTGCGCAAGATGTTCTGCGTGCGTTCGCACACGGGCCTCGGTTTAAAGTCTCATCCGAAGGACTTTTGGGGAGAGTAGAGTCAGCACTGATGTTAACTCCAGGAGAAAAATTTTCCTCGACGGACTCGAACCAGTGTTCAGTGTTCAGTGTTCAGAGTTCTCTCTCTCTCTCTCTCTCTCTCTCCTCTCTCTCCTCTCTCTCTCTCTCTCCACTCATTCCTCATCTCTCTACTCATCTCTCTCTTCCTCTTCCTCCATTTCTTGTCTCTCTTCTGTCCATCCTTGGTGAGACTATAAATCGAGGTCCCGTGTGCAAACACACGCAGAACATCTTGACACACATTAATCTGTTCCTCATTTTGGAAGAGTAGACCAGCAACAGCTTTTTCCTTGTACAGTTTCTCACTTTGGTTTTTTGTTTTTTGTTGTTAGTATTATTTGTTTTGTTTCCATGTTTTATTTCTCTCTCTCTCTCTCTCTCTCTCTCTCTCTCTCTCTCTCTCTCTCTCTCTCTCTCTCTCTCTCCTCTCTCTCTCTCTCTCTCTCTCTCTCTCTCTCTCTCAGTATGAAAAAGTATGTAAATGCCCTTCTATAAATCTTGTAAAGTAAAGATCATTCATTCATTTATTCATTAATTCATTCATTCTCTCTTGCTCTATCTGTCTGTGTGTCTGTGTGTCTGTGTGTCTGTGTGTCTGTATCTCTCTCTCTCTCTCTCTCTCTCTCTCTCTCTCTCTCTCTCTCTCTCTCTCTCTCTCTCTCTCTCTCTCTCTCTCTCTCTCTCTCTCTCTCTCTCCTCCCTTCTTGTACCTGTCTAGGTGTGGATTTTGAGTCATTCCTCTTCAGTACACTATTTTCATTGTCTGAGCTTTTATCAACCTCCATGCTTTTCTTCCCTTCCTCTTCTCCCATATTCATTTCGGAAAACCCAGACACTTGCCACGAGTGTGCTGCACTTATTAAAGTGACTGACTGGCGCTAAGTTTGTTTAAGGATGATGTTTCTTTTCCTGAGTATCAAAAAGTACCATGGTGTGGGTGGAGATTTTTTTATAGACTTTTTCCTTCCAGCACTATAGCAGATGTGTCATTTCTTTCTTTCTTTCTTTCTTTTTTTTTTCT
>CM060320.1:24849604-24867104 GCA_030674155.1 Stramonita haemastoma
CAAAGCACAATAAAGGCCAGACAGTTGGAAATACAACCGGCAATGAACAAAATAAGTATATAAATATATGCTTTGGTCTTTACGAAAGACAAGATCATATTTCATTCAGAACATTTCAAATAAATATTTATGATAAGCTTTTTTGAATGAAGACAGACTAGATTTCTGTTTTATTTTATCTGGAATTTCATCCCATTCTTTGCTACCTGAATAGATGAGGGATGTCTTGAAAAGATCAGTTCTTGGACGGGGGATACAAAAAGTACTCTTGCCCCGAATATTTCTCATCAAAAATCTTTCAGAAAGATATTCTGGAGCAAGATTATTTATAATTTTGTACATAAAAACACCTTTGTTAAAGCGACATCGTAATTTGAAAGGAAAAATGTTAAGTTCTTTGTAATCTGCATCTTCCAAAGATGTTGATTTAAGGAGTACAATTTTTAATGAACGTCTATATAAACTCTCTAGTCGCTTAAGGCAATTTTTACTAGCTAAGTCCCAACAGGTAGAGGCATAATCTATATCTGGTTGTATGTAAGCATGAAAAAATAACTTCCGAGTATGTTGATCTAGCAAATGTTTTATTCTGTTTAGCTGAAAAATTTTTTGGGCTAGCTTCTTAGACAGAATAGAAGCATGACTTGACCAAGACAGATGATTATCAATATTTAAACCAAGCAATTTATGAGAATCCACTTCTTCTAAACTTTTGTGATATACTTTAATATCTGGTAGTTGAGATTTTATATTTTGTCTTTTTTGCCTTGTCGTAACTAGCATGAATTTTGACTTTTCAGGGTGGAGAACCATGTGATTTATTTCAGACCATCTAATAACGTTATCAATATCTTTTTGTAATTCAGTACATACAACACTGGCATCTTTAGCTTTATTATGAACTGTGGTGTCATCAGCAAACAATTCACACTTATTTGATACACTTAAAGGCAAGTCATTTACATAAATTGAAAAGAGAATGGGACCTAGGACAGATCCCTGTGGAACACCATAGGTAATTGGCATAAAAGTGGATGTGAGACGGTCCTGGTAAACTACTTGTCTTCTATTTATAAGGAAAGAGGATATAAGTTCAACTGATTCTGGGTGTAAACCATACATGTGTAATTTTCTTAATAAGAGAGCATGATCAATTGTATCGAAAGCCTTAGCAAAATCAACAAATATGGTCCCAGTAAACATATCATTATTGATGTTTTCATGCCACTGTTCTATAAGATTCGTTAGTAAAGTATGGCATGAATGATCTTTTCTGAATCCACTTTGATTTGCATGAAACAAGTTATAATTAGTAAAATGGGATAAGAGGTGGTGTTTAAGATATTTTTCGAGTGGCTTAGATAACGTTGACAGGATTGAAATTGGTCTATAGTTTGAGGGTTCATTTGGATCACCAGATTTATAAAGTGGTAGCACTTTAGCATCTTTAAACGCTTGAGGAAAGCTTGATTTTTCTATACAAAGGTTATAAATATAAGCAATGTGTTCAGATATTATGGGTGCAGAAATTTTCAAAATTTTGCTGTCAATGTCATCCAAGCCCCGCGATTTTGACTGTTTTGATGAACACAGCTCCTTGTACACCTCATGAACACCAATGAATCCAAATTTCAGCTTTGATTGACATTTTTTGGAATTGCAAAAATCCTGCAACAGAAGTAAATTGTTACAATTAGTAAAATCATCTGGAATAATTTTTTCTCCTACAGTAGAGAAATGTTTATTCATTTCTTCAACTGATAAGTTGTTTGATAACGGGGCTATAGATATTAAAGGTTTACCAGATAACTGGTTTATGGCTTTCCAAAGTGATTTAACATCCTTTTTTGATGAAATGAGCTCACTGAAATATTTCTTTTTTGCTGCTCTTTTTAATACTGTTACCTTGTTCCGTTGTTTTTTGAAGGTGTCATCCTTACCTGTTGTTTTCAATAGGAAATCACGTTTAGCTATGGCTGTTTTAATTTCATCAGAAAGCCATGGAGGCTTTTCTTTGAATTTGACCCGTTTTGTTTTGAGTGGTGCATGCTTGTTATAAACAGAGAGAAAAGTTTTGTACCACACATCAAGAGCCTCTTTAGGGTCATTATACTGATAAACTTTTGAAAAATTGGCCATACATAAATCAAACAGAAATTTGTCTGTATCAAACGATTTGTAACTTCGGAAAGAAATGCATTTGTGCCTACAAATGGGAATTTTAGAACCCTTTTTTGACCAAGTTAAACAAATCGGAAAGTGATCACTGAGCCCAAATATAGGTACAGATGTTTCTATTATATTAGATGGATTAGTTGCATAAATGTGATCAATCAATGTTTCAGAAGATGACACTTTTCTTGTTGAGGTGTTAATTAATTGTGATAGACTATATGATTCATAAATGCTTTTCCATTTGTTGTGGGGTTTATGTAAATCAATATTAAAGTCACCAAGTAAAATTAGTTCTGTTGAATGGCTTGATACGTCATCCATCAGGAGTTCAAAACGATCAAACCATTCAACTCGTTCGTCTGGGTTTCTGTAAAAGAAACCAATTAACATTGGTTTAGTCCCTTTTAAATTAATCTGAATCCATATACATTCAATACCATATTTGTCAAAATGGCTGATCTGTTTATAACTAACTGATTGGTGTACATATACTACTAGTCCTGTTTCAAGAGTGGCTTTGGCATCTCTTCTGATGATATTGTATCCAGGAATTGATACAACATTATTTGATACTTTTTCTGACAATCTAGTTTCAGAAAAACCAAAAACATGAAAGCAATCATTTTCGTTAGTAATAATGGGGTGCATGTCAGATATTTTGTTTAATAGGTGGCATATATTTAGATACCCTACTTTAAAACCAAATTTGGACAACCACTTCTCCACTTTGAAATTATTTGCCATTATACTGCAAACAATCAGTCAAAAATCAAAATGACAAATAATTGGAAACACACATACAATTAATAAACTTATCTATTTAACTATACTAACATAGTAACTACACATTTTAACTTTAAACATTTACACACGAGGAAAACAACTGGTAAAAAATTTACTGAAGAAAAAGTAATCCAACTAACTGGATGAACAAATAGTCAAGAAATGCAATGGTAAATGCTGTGAACAGCACAAATCCAAAGTAAATCAATGTGATTACAAGCAAGAAATGAAACAAACAAAACCCGGTATACCACCTCAAATGAACGTAGTGGTAGGGAAAATACCGTGCAGAACAAAAATGCAATTCAAAATCTTCAGTCCCCTTGTCCACTCGGTCATGTGTCCTGCATAACAACCATAGCACAACACACACACACACACACACACTCACACACACACACACACACACACACACACACACACACACACACACACACACACACACACACACACACACACACACACACACACACCTCCACACGCCTGCATACTAATTTAATAAGTGAATAAGAAAATGTTCTAAAGCATCATAAAATTCTAAACTGGATCACCAAATCACCATATCCACTGCCTTTGATCATGTTGGGCTACCAGCTGTGAGGCAAGCTGCATAAGTTGCTGTGCACACTGACCAGCAGGGATGGTTGGGGTCCAGCTTTGTGAGAGCGGGCTGTGCATGTTAGGGGGATTAAACCCAAGGAAGCAGAGCCCATAGGAAAGTTGGACTGTCTCTGACTGAAGTCTGCATTTTGTGCATCCTGACGAGGGTAGTGATGTGAGAAGGGGAATCTGGGATGAGGGGCACTGGGAATCCTATAGTCTGGGTAGGAGAATGGAGGTGGACATGGAACAGATGACTGCAGTCCACCAGTCTGAGGCTGATTGTTTCCATCCAGGAATGATACATTCCTGGTGGATTCTTGATGACGGGATCCATGGAGAGAATCACCAGGATGATCAGTATTGTTCTGAACCACCCGGCGATTCTCTACCAATGGTAATGGTGGAAATTCACTGACAGACAGGAGTGGGAGAGAGAGAGAGAGAGAGAGAGAGAGAGAGAGAGAGAGAGAGAGAGAGAGAGAGAGAGAGAGAGAGAGAGAGAGAGAGAGAGAGAGAGAGAGAGAGAGAGAGAGAGAGAGAGAAAAGACCATTCTGAGAGACAGACAGACAGAGAGAGGCAGACACAGAGGGACAAAGAAAATCGTTCTGATATAATTTTTTTTATATTCTAAAGGGAGCTGGTAGTAGAGAAATATACCCACACTGACCGATGGAAATCGAAAACTCTTTATCTGTGTTTTTCTTTTGAAACTGAACCTTTGGTTGCTGGAGAACAGCAGGAGAAAGAAACAAACAGTTCGACCTCTTACCCTCAACCCTACCCAACATTCTTCTTCTTTGTTACAACACATTCTACCCTCCTTCCTTCCTTCTTTCCTTCCTCCCTTTCTTCAGCTGCTTAAAATGCCACACTGAAAACGTCCTTGCGGCGTGAATCAAACAAACATCAGTTAAAGATTATGAATAATTACAAAATAATGATATTCCCCCATTGCTGATCGTGCATACACACATCTCAACCTAAACCATTTGAAATACTAGTAGCCTTTAGTCAACAGAACTAGAAGTGAAAAATACCTTATGCTCCCAAAACACCCAGATTTAAATATTACACTGTTGGCCGTTGTTCATTCTCTATTTCTGGTCCATACATCAGTGATCCAGAAATGACCTCCTTTTCTCATTTCGCCAAAATCCTATTTTTGACACTACAATTATTTCTTACCTCAGATATCCCCCGTTCCTTACGCCTCATATCTGCTCCTACTTTCAACAGACCCTTCCATCTCCATCACCATGCCTAAGTACGTTGTTCTCTCTCTCTCTCTCTCTCTCTCTCTCCTCTCTCTCTCTCTCTCTCTCTCTCTCTCTCTCTCTCTCTCTCTCTCTCTCGGGACTCTGGGGTGATCTCCCTTGGATATAAGCAGGGTAAAAATTTGCTGCGCGCATTTTCGGTGTAAATAATCAAAAATATCAACACCATGCCAGTTGTTGGGTTACCAACATCGCTGGAAGTCACACTAGGTGCCCTGCTTCAACAAAACTGCATCACCTCGTGGAAAGTCTGCAGAGAGGGCGACAACACGACCGTTGTGTTACGAATGAGGGCTGGCTCAAATGATGAGAAAATGGCGGGTCAACAAACACCTGTGTTCTTCCGCAAAAAGCCGCCCAGTCATGTCAACAGGGACCGAAGGAGGAACGAGGAGAAGAGACAGGCGGAGGAGAAAGAGGCAAGCGGAGGAGAGGAGACAGACAAAGGAGAGGAGACAGACAGAGGAGAGGAGACAGACAGAGGAGGCAAGTACATTTTTCGAATCAGAAACTTCGCCAAGTTTGTTTGTGCCAACGCCCCCCATCACCCAGTCTGTCTCACACACCAACACGCCTTCCTCTCCAAACCACACGCTGCCGCAACTTTTGCGTCCCGCACGTGATTATGGCCGAACGTCACGTGCTGTCACGGTTCCTGCAGCTGACACAGTGACAGAACAACAACAAAGCGGAATTGACCTGGTGGACGTGCCTGTACCTGACGTGACCACGGAGGAGGAGGACTACGACAAATACCTCGATGAGCTTCGGGATGCAGGCTACAGTGGAGATACCATAAAGGACTACGTGGGTGAGCTCAGAAACAGATCCCTGCAGAGAAATCTAAGGAACATTTCCAGAAATAAAGACTTTCTTCACGTGTACACCTCTGAGGAAACACCTGACACTATCTTATGTGAAAGTGAAGACATGGTCTTTCAGTTCACCTGGGCAAGTGACATACAACCCTGCAGATTTCTTTTGGCTTGCTAAAAGAAACATCAGAAACATGACTCAGGAGGAAAAAAGACATGTATTCTAAGCTGCAAATGTAGACACTTGCCGATCGGGAAAAATTTAAAGACAGAATTAGTGCCGGACTGGGTATCCTACATGTTATGATGAATGCTATAAGAATTTTTCTGGGTTAGATGTGACTGTAGTTGTGTGTGTGTGTGTGTGTGTATGTGTGTGTATGTGTGTGTGTGTGTGTGCGAGAGAGAGTGCGTGCGTGCCTGCGTGCTTGCGTGCGTACGTGGGTGCGTGTGTGTGTGCGCACTCCTTGTGTGTGTGTGTGTGCGGGAGCGTGTGTGTGCGTGCGCAGGAGCGTGTGTGTGTGTGTGTGTGTAAGAGAGATCATGTGTGATCGCGCGCTTGCGTGTGTGCGAGAGAGAGAGAGAGAGAGAGAGAGAGAGAGAGAGAGAGAGAGAGAGAGAGAGAGAGAGAGAGAGAGAGAGAGAGCAAATCTGGACAGATACATATGTTGTGAGTTAGGTTTTTCACGTGTCGGAAAGAGTACGAGCCATCGGATCAGACAGAATGTAGATATGGAAGCCCTGTCATAGACTTGTTGCTTATGAGATGTTTATGGTTGTTGTTTTCGTATGCCCCCATTTGTAATGGGATAAAGTGTTAGGCAAAAATTTCTTGAATCTAAATGTAAATCACAGCACCATGTCGTGGATTCCATGCCATGCTGACCATATGGGCAGAAGAAAATGATACTTTTTTCATGTCTGTAAATGTATGTTTTGTGCCCAGTCCCCTTCCCACTGTCCCCTTGTGAATGGGCTTGAAAAAGCTTAACACAATAAAATATTGTCATTGTCATTGTCTCTTCTCTCTCTCTTCTCTCTCTCTCTCTCTCTCTCTCTCTCTCTCTCTCTCTCTCTCTCTCTCTCTCTCTCTCTCAATTTAAAATCTGTTCATTCATTTATAAATGGTCGCATACAACTAAAATGATTTGAATGCAAGATTTTGATGTATTTGCTTTACAAGATTCGGTGCTGTCAAAATTCCAAATAGATCTTTACTTTCATTACCAAAATCGGAAACTCTTTACCTGTGAAATGGGTTATGTGTTTGCTTTTTAACTGTACGGGCGTGGGTAGCTAAAGAACAGTAGTACAAAGAAACAACGGTGCGACCCAACCCTACCCAACATTCTTCCTCTTTACGATGCTTCCTTTTTTCCTTCATTCCCTCCTTCCTCCATATCATCGGCTTAAAACGCCACACGTAAGCTTTTTTATGATGTGAATCAATCAAATATCAGAGATTCTGAATAACAAAAGATATTCCCTATTCCTGATCGTGCATGTAGCTTAATCCAAACCGTTTGAAATACGAGTCAATAGAAACTAAGGACCGGAAATGACACGAAGCATGCAGGTAGCCTTTCAACGTCACAGAATGCTGACTCCATAGAAAATGGATCAGTCTTCCAATGCCTGTCTGGCCTTGAGAGCAAAGCAAGTGTTGTGTGACGCTCTCTTCGCTATTCAGGAGGCTGTTTCCTGGTTAGGTGAATACTTCAGGGATTGCCTTAAATCGCCTTTTATGCTTTTCGAGTCATTAAACTGTCAGACACAGTGTATGATTTTAACAGGGTTTTTTGATTGATTGATCGTTTCACACATGGCTTTGCCAGCACAGGCTCAACTTTAATGTGTGCCATGTCATGCTTTCTTGCTTTAAAACGTCTTGGTGATGGGTGAATCACCTTTGAAAGACTTGCCAGTTTTCTCTGCCTGTGTGGGGGGGCATGGGTGGTTGGTTTATCTTCAAATCACTCAAACCTAGACTTTTCTTTTATTTTCTGTTTAAATATGATTGATCTTAAACTTCACACGGAGGTCTTGTTTATGAATATAATTATGCATACCATTTTCCCCCGCTCATTATAATCTATTCATCTTTTGTAGATAGAAAGATGAGTCTGCTATAGCCAACAGAAGAGATGCCAAACATATCCTGTATAAAACCATCAATCGAGAGAGAGAGAGAGAGACGGAGACAGAGACAGAGAGACAGACATACATACAGACAGACAGAGATGTGTGCAAAGAATTCAAATACGGTATGGCTTTGCTATAAACTATCTAATTATGTTTATTATTGAATGATCTGACAAACACTTTAAAGAAAGATTGGTTTTTTACCTTTCTTTCTGTCTCTGCTTTCTTTGTATCCTTCTTTCTGTCCGCCCGTCTTTCTTTGTTCATCTCTTTCCGTTGTTCTTACCTTATGCCATCAGATGTTTATTCTTTGTTTTTGGTATCCTCTATTTGCTTGTTTCAGGGATTTTGATCCGTTTCTTTGTTAGTTTGTTTGTTTGGAATTTTTGTATCGTTTTAAGGAGGGGGTGGGGAATCTCTTTTCTACTTATTTGGTTTGGAAGATGTTTGCTGGTTAAATGCGCTTTGTATCGGTTTTTGGTGTATGTTCTTTTTTATTTATTTTATTTTTACAACACAGTTGTGCTTATGGTCTCTCGGGGATTTCAACGCATGATAAGAGAGAGCAAAATAAATATTTTTGAGTGACTCCCATAGTCTTAAGCTGGGAAATACCCGAACAGCCACAACTTCTTTTGTTTAAAGACCACCTACCTATTTCCTCTACACTTAAAAAAAAGACGATAAGAACGTTTTGACTGACCACAAAAATTCTACTGTCCTGATGACGCACTCATCTCAAAGACGATGACGCCGACCCCACCTCCACTGGTGATGCATCATTCAGTTCAGTGCAAATAATCGATCGGAAAATGGGGACAAAAGTGGAAGTGCTCAAAATCTGAAGAAGAATGTTGTCTCTTGACAGAACGTGTGAAGTTGAAATGATTTTTTTTTTAAACAACTCTTGCTGTACTTGAGATGTCAGGCATTATGACGGACGATGTGCAGACGATTTCCTGTGTAAAAGATTAAGATGAAAAGCTGCGCGCTGGGGTGGTGGGTGGGTGGAGGGTGTCTTTCATTACTTTTCTTTTGAGATTTGGAGAGGTGTTGAACTGTGGTGCTGAGTGCATAACCCTGATCCGATTTTGTTCGGTTGAGTGTTGTTTTATGTTGGTGGTTTAAACAGATTCAGATTCAGAATATGTATTGCCATTTACAGACCTATTTGACAAACTTGTTTATTTCACAGAAGCACCTAACAGAATAATACATCACATTGCATTGCGCTACAGAAAAGTTTAAAGTTTATATTGTGATCAGTCTAATGGAAACTTCCTTTTTACGTTCCACGGCTAAAGATTCTAGGTTTAACCAATGGTGAGATTTTGCGTATGCTACTGGTTTCACCCACCATAAAGGTAGCCGCATTCTGACTTCGGGGATAGTGTCTAAACAACACCTGTGTGCATGCAGGTATTTTATTTTAATTTTGTCATCCGTTTCTACAGGCACAAAATGGCCTATTCTTTTGAAAGGTGGAACGGGTTTTGTAATATGTGCGCAAGATGTTCTGAATGCTTTCGGACACATGTCCTCAGTTTGCACTTTCATGCAAAGAATTGGACAGATTTTTAACGAGTACTAGCAATGATGGAAGCTTATGAAAAGAAAAAAGACGTGACATTTTACAAGGTACAATTCCAAAACAGATGTTGGAATATTGCCAATGGTTAATACTACTGTAACATCAGAACATCAATTCAAAACACTTCAACAAAGGAAATAGACGAACATATGAATGGAATGTATGACGTGAAAAAACACCGTAAAAATTAATTGAATCCAGTCGATAAGATTTAGATATTAAGCAATACATGGAATAGGATAAAGCATCAACATCAAATCACTTTAAAATATCCTCGGTCTTAGAAAGTGAAGTGTTGTTTATTATATCATTATTATATATACTATATATACTATATATATTATATTATTATTATATATATTATATATTACATGGAACAGATAAAGCATCAAAATCAAATCACTTTAAAATATCCTCAGAGTCTTAGAAAGTGAAGTGTTGTTTATTATATCATCGTACTGCATTGATTAAGTTGTATTACATAGTATTACATTATATTGCAATGTAGTGCGTTCTAAAAAAAATTGAGACGTGCTGTGTCTCATGCTGTCTTGTGTTGCAAAATTGTATTGTATTGTATTGTATTGTATTGTATTGTATTGTATTGTATTGTATTGTATTGTATTGTATTGTATTGTATTGTATTGTATTGCACAGTATTGTGTTGCATTTATTGTCTTGTGTTGCATTTATCGCATTGCATTGCGTTACATTGATTTGTAATATGCTGTAGTTTACTGCATTGCACTGTTTTGTATGGTATTGTATTGTATTGTATTGAGTTGTATTATATTGAATTGCATTGAGTTGTATGATGTTGTAAAATTGACACTATGACTTGCATGTATATCTCCATGGAAGAACAAATTATGAGAACTGAAGATTCGAACGTGTATCAAAGAAACAAACTGGCTCCTCAGGAAGGACAATTCGTAAACAAGCACACAGTGTGTGTGTGTGTGTGGTATATTTTCCGTTCAATCTTGCGAGGAGAAAAGACTTTGTCTCACATCTTGTTAAGTTGTTAATTCATAAAAAGAACACACACACACACACACACACACACACACACACACACACACACACACACACACACACACACACACACACACACACACAACACGGTGCCGACTCCACTCCCCCTAAAAGTCCTTTGGGTGAGACTATAAACCGAGGTCCCATGTGTGAACGCACGCAGAACATCTTGCACACAGGTTAAAACCCGTTCCACTTTTGGAAGAGTAGGCCGTTGTGTGCCGGTGGGAACAGATGATAAAATTCACAAAACTGCATACACATGGGGGCTGGATGCAAAAAAAAGTACACGAGTGGTTATTCCATTATCCTCGAAAGAAAAGAATAAATAAATGAATAAATAAATAAATAAATAAAATGCACACACACACACACACACACACACACACACACACACACACACACACACACACACACACACACACACACACACATTGTGTGTGTGTGTGTGGTATCTTGGAGGGCAAGGAAAGTGGGTGTTACTGTTTAGAATACATTTTTAACGCTGACATTATCAGCTGCAAAAGTAGGGTCACACTGTCCTATCTTCTGCCGTTTCATTCTCATTTCACTTGTTTATTTGGGGGGGGGGGGGGTGTTATAGTAATTTTTGCACTTTTTCTGTCTCTGTCTGTCTGTCTGTCTGGCTGGCTGGCTGGCTGGCTGGCTGCTGACTGGCTGTCTGTCTGTCTGTCTGTCTGTCTGTCTGTCTGTCTGTCTGTCTCTCTCTCTCTCTCTCTCTCCTCTCTCTCTCTCTCTCTCTCTCTCTCTCCTCTCTCTCTCTCTCTCTCTCTCTCTCTCTCTCTCTCTCTCTCCCTTGCTTTCTTCTTTCCTTCCCTGCTTCCTTTCATTCTGTTTTTCTTCCTTTTTTTAGTGCTTCTCTCTCTTTTATTTTCACTTTCTTTTCTTTCGTTTTTTACTTCATTAGAGAGGGGCGGGTAGGGAGGGGGGAGGTTGTGTCTCTTTATTTTTAAATGTTTAACTCTTCCCTTTCTTGTCAACATCTCCAGAAGAGGTAAACGTGGAAATCGGGTTTTTGAATGAAATAGCAAACATTCACAGAACAAAAAATAAAGTGAATGGTGTCTGTTTCTGTTGCAGTTTATTTGCCTGGAAAAATATGCAGCTGTGGAAGATGTGTGTCTGTGTGTCTGTGTGTCTGTCTGTCTATGTGTGTCTGTGTGTCTGTGTGTCTGTCTACTGTCTGTCTGTCTGTCTGTCTGTCTGTCTGTCTGTCTGTGTCTGTGTCTGTGTCTGTCTCTCTCTCTCTCTCTCTCTCTCTCTCTCTCTCTCTCTCTCTCCTCTCTCTCTCTCTCTCTCTCTCTCTCTCCTCTCTCTCTCCCCGATAGGCACACACATACAGTCAGGTGCGCGCACACACACACATGTATATATAAATGTATATAAATATATATATATGTATATATATACGCATACATATATATATAATATATATATATATATATATAATATATAATGTATATATATATATATATATATATATATATATATACATACACTAAATACATAATATTTTTAGAGAGAGAGACAGAGACAGACAAGCAGACATACAGACAGACAACGAAGAAGGAGACAGAGAGAGACAAAGAAACAGAGAGAGAGAGAGAGAGAAGTAACAAAAGCAAAAAAAAGTACCCCCCAAAAAAAACAAAACCAAAAGATACAAAAAAGCCCCACATTTTCATTCAATTTCTTTGCGTGCGATTTTTCCGGTAGATTTCACATTCTTTAACCATAGAACACCTCTCAAATAACGTATTAGACCGTCTTCTACCCGTAACCAATTACCTCCCATTGTCTATCCTCTAGATCCCACACCCCATAAACATTTTTTTTAAAGAAGTCGAGATGCACACACACACACCTGCATGTCTTTGAGAAATAAAACCCACAAAAATGTCACAAGTCGTGAATACGCATACATTGGACACCTCCTACGCTTGCTGCCCACAATCACTGCGCATGACAGACCGGAAATGACAGGGAAATGAATCTTTTCAAGAGAAGAGAATTCCTGATTTGGAATGACATCGTTTTGATTTCATGATCAATCCGTTTGCACTTGGAGGGTTTGTTTTTCACCCCTGTTCATCAGCTAGAGCACCTGAGATTTATTACTGGTGGGATTTTGTGTGGGCGACCTTTTTTTTGCCTACCATGAAGGTAGCCGCTTTCTGACTTACCGGATGCACTTGGGAAAAAATATGTGTTGCAGATGCGAACCACAGTAATTAAAATACCTTAAACAGACAGACAGACAGACAGACAGACAGATAGACAGAGAGGCAGGAGAGAGAGAGAGAGAGAGAGAGAGAGAGAGAGAGAGAGAGAGAGAGAGAGAGAGAGAGAGAGAGAGAGTTAAGACACACAGCAGGTGAGCTGGCTGTTATCTTTCAATAAAGGAAGATACAGCCAACTGGTTAGGACCATTCGACTTCAATCCCATGGGTTCATGAAGTCCACGGTTCGAATCTCAGTTGCGTCTTGTGCATTAAGTTTGGGGAGTTTTTACTATCTCCCAGGTCAACTTCAAGTGCAGACCTGCTGCCAGTGCCTTAACTTCCTTTGTGTGTGTGTGTGTGTGTGTGTGTGTGTGTGTGTGTGTGTGTGTGTGTGTGTGTGTGTGTGTGTGTGTAAAAACTCTTACACACTGCTGGTCTCATTGCTTAGCTAGCTTTTATATCATCCCGAAGTCGGAAAGCGCCTACCTGAATAGTGGGCCAAAAAATGCATATACAAAGTTCCCCATTGGTGAGCCTCAGAGCTCTAGACAACAAACAACCAAAAACATCAAACCAATTATTATGCGGTAAGCGGAGAGAAACAAAAGCAAGGAACATAATTATGTGAGTAGCTGGGGAATATTAAGCTCATTAATTATTGTTCTGTCTGCTTCTGAGCACATGGATGCAGACGTAGGCTAGCTAGATCATATGCAGTGGTCCATCAATCACCCTCCTCCACTTCTCTCATCCCATTACGGGAGCACTCACACAGACAGTCATACAGACACAGATACAGACAGACAGACAGACAGACAGACACACACACACACTCACACTCACACACATACACATACACACTCACACACACATACAGATACACATACATACCCCCTCCCCACGCGCACACACAGACCTCCCTCCCCACGCACACACAGAGACCTCCCTCACACAAACACACACACACACACACACACATCACACACTACACCACACAACACACACTACACCACACAACACACACACACATACACACTATACACACTTCACACACACATACACACACGCGCACACATGCACACACACAGAACCCCCCCCCCCTTACACACACACACACACACACACACAACACACACACACACACTACACACGCTTACACACACACACTACACATACACACACTACCACACACTACACATACACACACAGACACACACACAGACCCCCCTCCCCCCACCCACACACACAGACCCCCCTCCCCCCCCCCCCCCCCCCCCCACACACACACACACTGAGACCACATTCTCCTCTTCTTCACTGTATGCTACTGGTGAGTAACCTCCAGCTGCAACACTGACGTCACACTGACAAGAGATGGGAGAGAGAGAGGGGGATGGAAGGAAGGAAGAAGGTGGGGATGGATGGGGAGATTGGCGTCACGTCAGAGTCAGAGTTCCCTGACAATTACTGTCAGTACAGGCATTGCTCTCACTCGCTCCCATTCGGCATCAGACCAGTTCTGACGCAATCATCATCAGGGAGCGGGGGTGGGGGGTAAGGGGGGCGGGAGTGCTGTTCTCAAGGTCAACAGACAGTGGAAAGTCTGCACTGTGCGTGCTGGGTTAGAGTGACCTGATTGGTGGGCACGTGAAACTTTTGGATATCAGAGAGAGAAAGAGAGAGAGAGAGAGAGAGGGGGGGGGGGGGGGGGAACAGACAGACACTGACAGATAGAGATAGATAGAAAGAGACAGAGAGAGTGTGTGCGTATGTGTGTATGTGTGTGTGTGCGTGCGTGCGTGCGTGTGTGTGTGTGGCTGTGTCTCTGTCTCTGTCTATCTCTCTGTCTCTGTCTCTGTGTCTCCGTCTCCGTCTCTGTCTGTTTGTCTGTCTGTCTCTGTCTCTGTCTCTGTCTCTCTCTCTCTGTCTCTCTCTCTGTCTCTCTGTCTCTCTGTCTCTCTGTCTTCTCTCTCTCTCTCTCTCTCTCTCTCTCTCTCTCTCTCTCTCTCTCTCTCTCTCTCTCTCTCTCTCTCTTCTTGAAGGCAGGAAAGCCTAGTAGATATAGCATTGCACTTGTGATATGACGGCCCAGGATCAAGTCACTGCCAAGGCACCCATTAAAAGGAGTTAACACCAGTACCGACTCCACTCCCCCTAAAGTCCTTTGGAAGAGACTATAAACCGAGGTCCCGTGTGCGAACACACGCAGAACATCTTTCACACGCGTTGAACTTGTTGTGCACTTGGGAAGAGTAGGTCACTGTGTGCCTGTGGGAAAGGAGGACAATCTGTACTAAAAAAAAAGAAAACAAACTTATGCACACTGGTGTCGTGTTTTAGACATTTTCCCCTGAAGCTGAAAAATGCAAGTAGCCTACCTTAATGGTGAGCAACAGAAAAAAAAACAAAGTCCAATACACAAAATCTCACCATTGGTAAACCCGGGGCTCTACCAAGCAACGCAAAAAATACCCCAACCCAAACTATAAAAAATAATGCAAGCTGATAATAGAGTGCAATATAAACAAACACACACAGCATGGGGCCAGATACTCTAGCATTATATCAAAGCCGTCAAACTCGCCATCAGACAATAACTGGGAGTCGTGAGATTGATGAAGTCTTCGCTGAAGTGCCCGCTCAAGGAGACTTTTCCTCACCCCATGAGTTAACATGCGTACTACTGACTCACCTCCTACCAAAGTCCTTCACGGATGAGGCTGCAAACCCAGATCTCTTATGAGTAGACGTTAAAGGTAAAGGTGTTCCCATAACTTTGCGGTCTTTGGGGAGCGAGCTGTCAGAGACCTCAACTTCTCCAGGGGCCGGCATAACATTGAGGGCGGCGCCCATCTCCTCTCCCTCCTTACTTTATCTTCCCCTAAACCTAAAGTGGGCATGTATACATTCACAGCTGGGTGAACTGGGGACTATATCGAAGCCAAGGCGCGCAAATTAAACGGTGACCCATCAAACTGGTAACCACGCTCGATGCTGCTTGGTGAAAGCGAGTGCCCTGACCACTGAGCTATCCGCCCCCTTCACTCATGTGTAAAGGCAGATAGATAGATAGATAGATAGATAGATAGATAGATAGATAGATAGATAGATAGATAGATAGATAGATAGATAGATAGATAGATAGATAGATAGATAGATAGATAGATAGATAGATGGCTGGATGGCTGGATGGCTGGATGGCTGGGTGGCTGGGTGGCTGGGTGGCTGGATGGGTGGACGGACGGACGGACCGACGGACAGACAGACAGACAGACAGACAGACAGATAGATAGATAGATAGATAGATAGATAGATAGATAGATAGATAGATAGATAGATAGATAGATAGATAGATAGATAGATAGATAGATAGATAGATAGATGATAGATAGATAGATGGGTGGGTGGGTGGGTGGGAGGGTGGACGGACGGACGGACGGACGGACGGAGAGACAGACAGACAGACAGATAGATAGATAGATAGATAGATAGATAGATAGATAGATAGATAGATAGATAGATAGATAGATAGATAGATAAAGATAGATAGATAGATAGATAGATAGATAGATAGATAGATAGAGACAGACAGACAGACAGACAGACAGACAGACAGACAGACAGACAGACAGACAGACAGACAGAGAGTAGAGGGCCATCTGCCAGACCAGCACTTTAGGAACCTGGCTTGTCCATTAGATACAGGGAGATATAGGCTAATGTCCTTCCTACCATCTGTCTGTCTGTCATTCCATGCCTACGTCTCCTATGTTATGTGTATGTTATGTTATATGTCTGTGTCTGTGTCTACCATTTCAAGAGTCTGGTTGGCTGGCTAGCTGGTGCGTGATTAATTATCTCTCCGTCTCTCTCTGTCTCTCTTTGTCTTAGTCTCTTTGTCTCTGTCTCTCTCTCTCTGTCTTGCGCCACACGATAAATCCTGTTCCACTTTTCGTAAGAGTAGGCCATCGTGTGCCGGTGAGAACAGATGACATTTATAAAACTGCATACACACGGGGACTAGATGTAAAAAAAGCACAAGAGTGCTTATTCCATTATCCTCGATATAAAAGAATAAATCTAACAAAAAAATCTCTTTGTCTCTCTCTCTCCCTCTCTCTCTCTCCCTGTCTCTGTCTGTCTGTCTGTCTGTCTGTCTGTCTGTCTCTGTCTCTCTGTCTCTGTCTCTGTCTCTCTCTGTCTCTCTGTCTCTCTGTCTCTCTGTCTCTCTGTCTCTGTCTGTCTGTCTGTCTCTCTCTCTCTCTCTCTCTCTCTCTCTCTCTCTCTCTCTCTCTCTCTCTCTCTCTCTTCTCTCTCTTCTCTCTCTCTCTCTCTCTCTATAAGAGCCTGCAGCATGCAGGGATTGTGTTATTTGACAGAATACACGGTGTTTGTATAGGGCTTTAGGCCTACTGCCCTGTTTTATGCAATCTCCATCACCTAGCTGCCTGGGTTGGGACCAGCAGAGAAAGATTGCTTATGAGATTGTGCTGCTGCTGCTGCTGCTGCTGCTGCTGCTGCTGCTGCTGCTGCTGCTGCTGCTGCTGCTGCTGCTGCTGCTGCTGCTGTACTCCAGTTTTAGGGTGGTTTTTATTTCTTTGTTTATTTGTTTTGTTTTTGTGTGTTTTGGCCCAGTTTCTCCTGTATGGGCTGCAATCCAGTATTGATATTTTTGTGTTCTAACTCCTTTCGTTTCTTTAATGCAGATTCAAATAAACATACATACAGTTGGCACCTACCATTGCACCCACAAAAAAATAAATTGGATGAATTTGAAGAAAGGCACTGCACTGGCAGGTCTGCACTTGAGGTTAAGCTGGGAGATCGTAAAAAATTAA
>CM060320.1:24887104-24889604 GCA_030674155.1 Stramonita haemastoma
AACAGAAGACATCCAGCCAATTAGTTTATCAGCGTTTAAAAATCCTGGTCTTCAGCACATTTTGTTGAGTATCCTTTTTTTGCAGAATAAGCGTATTCGTGGGCGCACACACACACATACACACACGCGCGCGCGCGCGCGCATGCACACATACACACATACACACCACGCAGGCACGCACGCACGCACACATACACATACACGCACGCACGCACGCACACACACACACACATACACGCACGCACGCACGCACACACACACACACACACATACACACACAAGGGCACGCAAGCACACATACACACACACGCACGCACAAACACACGCATCAAGTAGCAATATGCTAAGTGCAAAATATACCTTACATTTAAGTATAATCATATGACAAAATTATATAAAACAAGGAATTGGGGGGGGGAGAGAGGAGAGAGAGAGAGAGAGAGAGAGAGAGAGAGAGAGAGAGAGAGAGAGAGAGAGAGACAGACAGACAGACAGACAGACAGACAGACAGACAGACAGACAGACAGACAGACAGACAGAGAGAAGGGTGTCTCCCTCATAAACATGATTTCACAACTTAAACAGCTAAAAACACACACACACACCCCTAGAACAACAAGAGAGACAGAGACAGAGACCGAGAGCGCAGAGACACATAGAGAGAGACAGAGAAAGATTCATACCTATGTAGTATATTCTAAAATAGATAATACCAAATAGAAATCTAAAAACACAAATAACATCATTGTATTACTCTGTGCGATTATAGTCGTTAAAATGAACGCAACCATACTACAATTACAATTAACATGATTACTTTACAAAGCATTCAGATAATGAAATAAAACATTCATTAATTTTTTTTTTTAATTCAGTTGCAACTGTCACACACATTACAACTGAGAAAAAAGTATACGAACAGAAAGTTAATCTAGTGATTACAGCGAACACAAGGGTATAAAACAAATATTTAGTAAAACATTGAGAGAGAGAGAGAGAGAGAGAGAGAGAGAGAGAGAGAGAGAGAGAGAGAGAGAGAGAGAGAGAGAGAGAGAGAGAGAGAGAGAGAGAGAGAGAGAGAGAGAGATGAATAATGAATGAATGAGAGAGACAGAGACAGACAGACAAATAGACAGACAGACAGGGAGAGGGGATCAGAAGTGGGGCAAAGGCCTACTGGGCCTATCTAGACCTGCAGAATGCCCTCTTTCGCCACGTTTCAATGCCAGATTTACCATTTTCCCATTCTTCTATGCGTTATCACCCGCAATCCGTTTACTGTGGCCTTGACAGTTGTAGTCTGTGGCCTTGACCTTCCCGTCTGGCTGGCGACGAAGACGGGTTGTCAGTTTCACCTTTTTTTTCTGCATTCCTTGTCATCTGCACGTGCAAGCCATGCTCTGTGGCCTTGACCGTCTAGTAGGTGTTGTCAATTTCACCATTGTCTGCATTCCGCCTTACAATTCACGTGCAATTCGTGTTCAGTCGGCCTTGACGGTCTGGAACGTGTTGTCAGTTTCACAGTTTCTGCATTCCTTGTCATCTGCACGTGCAATTCGTTGCTCTGCGGCCTTGAGCGTCGGTGTTGAGACGAAAAGGGGAATCCCCGTCCTACCCTACTCCATCCTGTCGCGGTTAACTCTGCCACTGAAGGGAAGAGGGGAATAAATCCCCGTTGCAGTGTCCACACATACCTCTAGCTGTTTCAGGGTCCATTGCAGAGGCTGTGCAGAGCTCATAGTGGCTCCAGCAGTGGTTAAAATGGTAGTATCAGCGAATTTACTGGCAGTGGCTGAGAGACAGAGAGAGAGATTATTTTTCTTCTTATAATTTTTTTTTCTTTTATATCGATGATAATAGAAAAAGCACTCGTGTGCTTTTTTCATCCAGTCCCCAATGTTATGCAGTTGTGTAAATATTTGTCATCTGTTCCCACGGGGAAACAGCCAAAGGTCTTAAAACGTATTTTTTTGTTGTGTGTGTGTGTGTGTGTGTGTTGTGTGTGTGTGTGTGTGCGCGCGCGCGCGCGTGTGTGTGTGTGGGTGCGATAACGTGTTGCGCATGCCAAATGTGTGAGTGTTGTTATATTTGTATATGTAGCTGAACAAGAGGAGAGGAGAGGAGAGATGAAGAGGAGAAGAGAGACTGAGAGAGAGAGAACTTTTCAGAGTATTCCAAAGCATGTAACATTGTATACAATTGTTGTTGATTTATCAACACCATTATCACTCTCTGTGTTTATAATTGTACAAAAATAAAATCATTACTATAGTTGTGACAGATATGCTTATTACGTGAGGAAGTAAGTTAATAACAAAAAAAATTATAAAGTATCAGGTATAATTACACAATGATAAGACACTGACTTCAAACATTTAGAAGACTCTCAGAGAGACAGACAGACACAGAGACAGAGAGTTCATTTGTCTTTTCCGGCCAAAGGTCTTAAAACATTGCATTTGTGTGTGTGTGTGTGTGTGTGTGTGTGTGTGTGTGTGTG
>CM060320.1:24897104-24899604 GCA_030674155.1 Stramonita haemastoma
TCTCTCTCTCTCTCTCTCTCGCTCTCGATCTCGCTCGCTCTCGCTCTTTTTTGAGGTTGTGGTATGCTGGTAATTGGTTGTCCAATGTCCAGTTGTGTGTATGTGTGTGTGCGTGTTTCTGTCTGTCTGTCTGTCTGTCTGTCTGTCTGTCTGTCTGTCTGTCTGTCTGTCTGTCTGTCTGTCTGTCTCTCTCTCTCTCTCTCTCTCTCTCTCTCTCTCTCTCTCTCTCTCTCTCTCTCTCCTCTCTCTCTCTCTCTCCTTCTCTCTCTCTCTCTCTCTCTCTCTCTCCACACACACACACACACACACACACACACACACACATACATACAACACACACACGCGCCGCGCGCGCCATAAATGTATATAGTGCATACATTTTGTGTACATGATTGTCTAGGAACCCCACAACAAGATAGTTCTGCACAGAAGAAAAAAAAGAAAGGAAAAAAGTATACAAATCTCCACAGTATGCATTCAAACAAAAGATTCTGCAGACAGAAAAACCGGGAAACCATGGTTATAGTTATGCACTTTCTACAAAAAACCTGGATAATTATATTCTGACGAAAAAAATACCTATAGCGTCTTCCAGCCAAGATGTAATGCAATACAGTACAATACAATACAATACAATACAGTGCAATGCAATACAAGACAATATAATACAATGCAATGCAATACAAGAGTATAGGCATTGTTGAACTGTTGTGTCCTAAAGTAGTGGTTGTCCTGAAGTGGATAGGGAAACAAATACAGTCGCATGCAGGAAAAAGATTAAAAATGGGTAGGCGCTGCACTTGTGGCGACGCGCTCTCCCGGGAGAGCAGCCCGAAATTCACGCAGAGAAATCTGCTGTGACATACAGTGGTATAAAATACAAAATATAAATTCAAGCTCAGTGGAGACACTAACGTTACCTCAAGACTGAAAATTTCCTGTAGAAAAAAAGGTCCTCTTTTCCTTTACAAAGTGGGCTGTTAATATACGGACAGCAAATCGCAAGACAAGCAATTCCCAAATCTGACAATTATTATCGATGTTCTAAAAGTGAGAATCCAATAAAACAACGTAACAGATATTCCCAGAAAAGTAAGAGAGTACTTGTTTAAAACGCTCGCAGTCTCGACTGAGCTCTCCTGATGATGATGATGATGATGATGATGATGATGATGATGATGATGATGATGATGATGAGATGATGATGATGATATAGGTAAAGGTAAAAGGTAAGTGTGTCCCATAACCTATGTGGTTGTAGGGGAGCGAGGTATCAGAGACCTCAGCTTCGCCAGGGGCCAGCATGTTGAGGGCGCCCATCTCCTCTCTCTCGTTGCTTTACCTTCCCTGACCCTAAAGAGGGCAGGTACCCATTTACAGCTGGGTGGACTCAGGGACTGTACTGAAGCCAAGGTGTGCAAACGGTCACCCATATCACTTGGTAACCACACTCGATGCTGCTTAACCTTAGCTCGTGCTGAATCCTGAAAAAGCAAGCAAATCAAAGCGCTTTTTTAAGTCATATCTATCTTTAAGTCATATCTATTTAAGTCATATCATATCTATTTATCGCCATTAACGTGAGTCGTGTTTTCATCATGTATGTTGATAAGAAAACGATATACTAATAAGCAGTTTTGAAAATACATTTTCTTGTTACGTTTACGCAAGGTTTGCGCGGTTGATTGTCTTAATCCAGTTTCGGGCAAGAAATCCATTTAACGAACACCACAATACAGATCCAATCAGCAAACGCAAAGATACTGTATAAGGAGGAAAAAAACAGAGAAACTAAACGAACAAAACCGGTACCCACCCAACCATCGAAACCGTCGTCTTTACGAAGGGAGGTAGGTAGGTAAAAGGGAGAGCACCTGGCAGGTCGGCCAGGTGCGCAGTGCTGGTTCCTGCTATTATAATAATATGCAGTAGGCCTAGTAGGGGTGAAGCTCCAACCTGTTCCGGGTTAGGGGGTGAAAGGTCATGCTGTCAAGGTCAACGGCTGTCAACTTGACTGGGTCTGTGTCTTCTCACGCCGCTGCTGCTGACGTCAGAAGCCGGCATGGCAGACAGAAAAAATTGGGTATGATTGGTCTGTAGACAGACGGCGGAGAGAGAGAGAGAGAGAGAGAGAGAGAGAGAGAGAGAGAGAGAGAGAGAGAGAGAGAGAGAGAGAGAGAGAGAGAGAGAGAGAAGAGAGATCAGATGGCTTATTCACGTAAAGCCACAGACCCGACTCATTGAAAAAGGGCAGAAAAAATGCAGTACATTACATATAAACGTCAATTTTACTGAGGAATAATGTATAATGTCTACAATGTGTCCACAACCTTCTCAAAATGGTTCTCGTTTTCTCCATCTTGTACTCTCTTTTTTTCTTTTTTTTTTGCGTCCCAGCAGATCTGTAGCCCGTATCCCCAATCGTATTCTCACGTTTGTATGTTATTATACACGAAGTAGCTATAGAGAATGTAATTAATATTTTCTTTAGCCATTATAG
>CM060320.1:24907104-24912104 GCA_030674155.1 Stramonita haemastoma
TATCATTGTCGTATCTTATACGTTGTTAAGTATCTGCGACTCAACCAGGAACCTATACAACAATATTGTTAGTATGTGAAGTTATCCAATGGCGTCAAAGACCGGTTACGTTGGTGTGTGTGACGTAGTCGTTATGACGTGAGGACCCCCCCCCCCCCCCCCCCCCCCCGAGCCCTCAAAAAGTGATAACGAGACCTTGTATAGGGGGTAGAATCCCCCACAGTTATAGGGGTGGGAGGGGCTGGGAGTAGGGGGTAGGGTGTGGGGTGGGGTGTGGTGGGGTGGGGGGTTGGAAGGAGGGTCTCTTAGTACTTAAGGACCCCTTCTTTTTTTCTGAGAGTGCCATTGACTGACCCAGTTCTTGTGTTGTTTTCCTGGCTTTTCCCTGTTCCGTGAGTGTGAAATACAACAGAAAAAAGAAAAGAAAAGAGGAGAAAAAGAAAAGAGCGTGAGTGGCTGTATGTCAGGGCCCTGTCAGTCTGGTGCTGTGTATCTGTTTATCTGTCTGGTCTGTGTGGTCTGTCTGTGTCTGTCTGTCTGTCTGACGTGTGTGTGTGTCTGTCTGTCGTGTAGGTAGGTCTGTTCTGACTGCATGGATGGATGGATGGATAGATGGATGGATGGATGGATGTTTGCATGACAAATGTATGTATGTATGTATGTATGTATGTATGTAGTATGTATGTATGTATGTATGTATGTATGTATGTACGATACGTACGTACGTACGTACGTACGTACGTACGTAACGTAATGTATGTATGTATGCATGTACGTATGATGTGCCTGCATGTATGTATGTATGTGTGTATGTACGCATGAATATACGTACGTACGTATATATGGTATGTATGTATGTATGTAAGTGTATGTATGTATGTATGTATGTATGTATGTATGATGCATGTATGCATGTATGCATGTATCTATCTATCTATCTATCTATCTATCTATCTATCTATCTATCTATCTATCTATCTATGTAAGCCTGCATACCTATTCATGTATATTTGTATGTATGTTTGTACGCCAGAGAAAGAAAAACAGTGAGAGAGCTCCACCTCCCATCCTGGTTCAGCCTCCAACATCTCCTGTAGCTGTCCCCACTTAACTCTCTGCAACAGACATTTCCTGGCAAAGACAGGCCTCGTCAGCTGTCTCCGCACCCACCCCACACCCCTGGAGGTCTGCTGAAATCATGGTCATCTTTGCCTGCGAAGGATGAACATCAACATTACGTATGTATTTATGTATGTCTACGTACATACCCACCTGCATATTTTTGTTCATGTCCCGTCTGCGTACTCTGCTGTCTGTTTGTCTGTGTCTGTGTCTGTTGTGTGTGTGTGTGTGTTGTGTTGTGTGTGTGTGTGTGTGTGTGTGTGTGTGTGTGTGTGTTGTGTGTTGTGTGTGTCTGTGTGTCTGTGTGTCTGTGTGTGTGTCCTTCTCTCTCTCTCTCTCTCTCTCTCTCTCTCTCTTCTCTCTCTCTCTCTCTCTCTCTCTCTTCTCTCTCTCTCTCTCTTCTCTCTTCGTCTTCTTCTCTGCTCTCATCGTCTCTTGTCCTGCTTACTCGTCGCATCTCATCATCTTCTTCCTCTCTCTCTCTCTCATCGCCTGCTCTCTCGTCTCCTCCTCTCTCTCTTCTCTCTCTCCTCTCCTCTCCTCCTCTCTCTCTCTCTCTCTCCTCCTCTCTCTCCTCCTCTCTTTGTGTATGTGCATTTGTGTGTGTGCACCCGGTATTGTAATGGTATGGTTAAAAGAAAGAGAGGAGAAAGAAAAGAGTATGTAAGTTGTGCGTGTGTTGCATGTACTTGTGTGTGTGGTGTGATTTTGCGTGTACTCGACGAGCACGCGATGTGTGTGTGTGTTTGCGCACGTGCTGCGTGCGCACGCGCGTGTGTATGAGTGTGTGCGTGCGCGCGTGCACAAAGGGACCACAGACAGCAAGTCCATGCAGGCATGAGTAAGTGTGTGAATGCTCGAACACTTGACAACTGATGGACAAGCCTCTGCTTACTACGTACACTGTACCCACTCCCCAACACCTGCTCTCTCTCTCTCCTCCCTCTCTCTCTCCTCTCTCTCTCTCTCTCTCTCTCTCCTCTCTCTCTCTCCTCTCCTCATCCTCTCTCTCTCTCCTCTCTCTCTCTCTCTCTCTCTCTCTCTCTCCTCTCTCTCTCTCCTCTCTCTCTCTCCTCTCTCTCTCTCTCTCTCTCTCCCATCTCCTCACACACACACACACACACACAACATCCCACTACATCACCCACCACCCCCACAACACACATTCGAAATGTTCATTCATACATTCTTCTTCTTCTTCTTTTCTTCTCCTCCTCCTCCCCTCCTCCTCTCCTCTCTCTCCTCTCTCTCCTCCTCTCCTCTCTCCTCTCTCTCTCCTCTCTCTCTCTCTCCTCTCTCTCCTCTCTCTCTCTCTCTCTCTCTCTCTCTCATATCCATTATGTCATCACACCTCCTTCCTCCTTCCTTCTCTCTTTTCTCCCCCCCCCCCCCCCCCCCTCTCCTCTCTTTCTCTCACTCTCTCTCTCTCTCTCTCCTCTCTCTCTCTCTCTCTCTCTCTCCCTCTCATCCCCCCCTCCTCTCTCTCTCTCTCTCCCTCCATCTCCCCTCTCTCAATCCTAAAAATGTTCATTCACACCTCCTCCCTTCTCTCATCTTTCTCCCCCCCCCCCCCCCCTCTCTCTCTCTCTCTCTCTCTCCTCTCTCTCTCCCCCCCCCTCTCCTCTCTCTCTCTCTCTTGCGAATGTGTAACAATCACGTACCATTCATTATCACCTTGGCCTGTTGGTTGGAATGACTCACGTAATAAGTTTTCTAGTAAGACCCACAGTTAGAAAGTAAGAAGGACTTAGTGACCTTGCTAAACAATATTAGGCTACGTCAGTGACACAGCTGATTTCGTGTGTTGTTTTTTTTTACTGTCAGAGAGAGAGAAGAGAGAGAGAGAGAGAGAGAGAGAGAGAGAGAGAGAGAGAGAGAGAGAGAGAGAGAGAGAGAGAGAGAGAGAGAGAGAGAGAGAGAGAGAGAGAGAGAGAGAGAGAGAATATGACTGACTGACTGACTGACTGACTGATGAATGAATGAATGAATGAATGAAGAATGAATGAATGAATGAATGAATGAATGAAACATTTTGAGAGAGAGAGAGAGAGAGAGACTGAGACTGAGAGACTGAGAAAGGTGCAAGAGAGACAGAGACAGAGAGACAGAGACACAGAGACACAGAGACAGAGACAAAGGCAGAGACAGAGACAGAGGCAGAGACAGGTTAATGTTGGGTAGAGTCAACCCATTCATGGAGTGACCGATATCGCATTATCTTTAAATTAATGGTACACTTATAACCTCTCTTCGAGTTTCCTATAGTAATTCGGGCTACTTTGTGGTGTGTGTGTGTGTGTGTGTGTGTGTGTGTGTGTGTGTGTGTGTGTGTGTGTGTGTGTGTGTGTGTGTGTGTGTGTTAGTGCGTGCATTCGTGCGTTTATGTTGGAGTGGGGAGCTGTGCACAGGAGAGATGAACGAGAGGAGTACATAATATCTACATAATTATGTACATAGGAATGGCTGCTGAGAAAAAGAGAAAAGAGAAGCAGTAGTGTACAGCGGTATCTAGTTCACAAGTTCTGATATGGAGTATTTATCTGTCTTATTATTTATTCATTTATATCGAAGATAATAGAGTAAGCACTCATGTGCTTTTTTTACATCTAGTCCCCGTGTGTATGCAGTTTTGTAAATCTTGTCATCTGTTCCCACCGGCACACAATGGCCTACTCTTTCGAAAAGCGGAATAGGATTTAACGTGTGCGCAAGATGTTCTGCGTGCGTTCGCGCACGGGCCTCGGTATATAGTCTCATCAGAAGGACTTTTGGGAAAAGTGGAGTCAGCACTGATGTAAACTCCAAGGGAAAAAAATCCCCTTGAACGGGAATCGAACCCGGGTCGTCAAATTGCGAGCACAATGTCCTGACCACTAGGCTATCCCGTCCCGTCATACATGTATGTTGGTAGGGAAGGGATAGCTCAGTCAGTGGTCAGAGTACTCGCTTTCCCCCAAACTAAAGGCTAAGCAGCATTGAGCGTCGTTACCTAGTGGATGGGGGGGACCGTTTGTACGCCTTGGCTTCAGTACAGTCCCCCAGTTCACTCAGCTGTGAATAAAATAGGTAGGTACCTGCCCTCTTTAGGGTCAGGCAAGGTAAAGCAGTGAGGGAGAGGAGATGGGCGACGCCCTCAATATGCTGGCCCTAGAGAAGCTGAGGTCTCTCTGACACCTAGCTCGCTCCACAACGGTTATGTGACACCTTTACATTTTACCGTTTTACATGTATTAAAGAAAACATATAAGTAAGTAAACTAAAATTACAGATTTTGCATTTCATTCATACCGACCTCAGCCCCCCCCCCCCCCCCCACACACCACACACACACACCAAAACACCACACACACACATCACACACAACACACAACACACACAACACACACACACAACAACACACACACCACAACACACACACACACAACACACACACACACATCACACACACACACACACACCACACATACACACACAACACACAACACACACACACACACAACAACACACACACACACACAACAACACACACACACACAACACACACACACACAACACACACACACACACACACACACAACACACACACACACACACACACACACACACCACACACACACACAACACACACACACACACACACACACACCACACACACACACACACACACACACACACACACACACACACACCACATGTCGATATAACCCACATACCTTTATTCTTTCTCTTCTCTTTTTTTTGTTTTCGTCAATGGCTTGTCCTTTGCACTGATGTATCAGGTAACAAGGGAGTGGAGGAAGTTGGCTGCAAAACTCTTCAGTGGTGCCGCCACGGTCTTCAGGACTACAGGGATAGGTGGGTGGTGAAGGTGATCGGGT
>CM060320.1:24917104-24919604 GCA_030674155.1 Stramonita haemastoma
CATGCGAACACACACACACACACGAGAGAGGAGAGAGAGAGAGAGAGGAGAGAGAGAGAGAGAGAGAGAGAGAGAGAGAGAGAGAGAGAGAGAGAGAGAGAGAGAGAGAGAGAGAGAGAAGGTCCGCAGGAGGCCGTCCACCACTGTACTACCGCGGCAACCTGTGCTGGCCTCTCTCTCTCTCTCCTCTCTCTCTCTCTCTCTCTCTCTCTCTCTCTCTCTCTCTCTCTCTCTCTGGGTTGTTGTTTAGTGTTGTTTTAGTTGTAAAGAATGCATTGATATCCATAAGGTAGCTTTTTCTTTAATGAACTGTTAGTGTTGTGGATTTTTGTTGTATGCGACGGTTTTTTTTCTATTCTATATTGTATTAAGATATATTCATGTTATATCCATTGTTTTAATATTATGTATGCTTACAAGGATAGATTGTGAGACAGTGTTGGCTTCAATTTTTTTTATCATTATGCGTTAAAGATCATTCAGTTCATCATCAAAGATAGTTCATTCATTCGATCGTCCATTCATTCTTTGGATCGTTCATTCATTCGATCACCCATTCACTCATTCATCTCACTCATTCATTCAATCATTCATTCATTCATTCATTCATTCATTCATTTAATCATTCGTTCATTCATTCTCTGTTAAAAAGGACGATGTATCCATCAGAAAGTATGACAGATTTCCAAATCATTTTTTTTTAATTCTATCTAAATTTGCTCATAGCCTCTGACAAAGAAATTATGGTCAGAAATTTTTCCATTTATTTATTCATTCATTTATCGAAAGCATGTCAGTTGAGATCAACCTCGCTATCATAGTTCCTTGTGCTTACCCAAGACTTGTCTTTAAATAATATCCATAGGTTTATCTAAATGTTATTACTTGCATGGTTGAGAGGCGAGGGGATTTATATGAAAAAAAATGCATCTCTCTCCGTCTCTGTCTCTAGCTCTGTCTGTGTGTCTGTGTGTCTGTGTGTCTGTGTGTCTGTGTGTCTGTCTCTGTCTGTCTGTCTGTCTGTCTGTCTGTCTGTCTGTCTATCTGTCTCTCTCTCTCTCCTCTCTCTCTCTCTCTCTCTCTCTCTCTCTCTCTCTCTCTCTCTCTCTCTCTCTCTCTCTCTCTCTCACACACACAACCACACACACACACACACATACACATCTCTCTCTCTCTCTCTCTCTCCTCCTCTCTCTCCTCTCCTCCTCTCTCCTCTCTCTCCCTCTCTCTCTCTCTCTCTCTCTCCTCTCTCTCTCTCTCTCTCTCTCTCTCCCCCACCCACCCCCAACTCCTACCTACCTTATATCCTCCTCGTCCTCCTCCACCTCTAACCTTACCACCGTCAACCACCACCCACCACCACCACCACCCACCGACGTCGGGGGAATCACCACCACCAACCACCCCCTTACCTCCACCACCACCCCATCCCCACTTTTTTTTCACTCCCATTCCGCGAACCTCTCCCCTCCTCTCCTCTCCTCTCCTCCCCCCTATACTTACATGTTCCTTCCTCGCTATACGCTATGCCTTGTGTGCGATATACCGGTACACTTGAATCTCCCTCGCTTCCCCTCCTCCTCCCCCCTCTCTCTCTCTCTCCTCTCTCTCTCTCTCTCTCTCTGTCTGTGTTGAGGGGGGTAGTAGGCTCCAGGGGTAGGCCAGGCCTAGTATATAAAATCGAGCCTACCAAGAGACCCAAAGGGCTTGTCTTCTGATGCTTTCTGCCCAGCCAGCGCACGCCGGCACACACACGTTATAGGCCTACTGCTACTACTAGCCTACCTTACTACTAGAGTGAGAGAGTGAGTGACTGTCCAGTGGGAATAAGACGACCCCGACACTTCTACTACCTACTACTACTGGGCCTTACTAGCCTGTAATAAGAGAGCCACCAGAGTCGAGAAGGATTAAACTACTACTACACCTGGCTTTTTACTGATCTCTTTTTTTTTTATCGTTGTTGCTGTTTTTACCTGACAGAGTGTGCACCTGGAAGTGGCTAGAGTGCACTAAGTTGTAAGTAAGTAAGCATCTGTCTGTGTCAAAGAGGTGATGTTAGATTACAGAGTTCATTCAGCCTGCCTTCTTTCTCATCTGCTACTAGTGCGATCAGAGTTGATTGATTAATTGATTGATTGATTCTGAGGCATCTTTTCTTTTTCTACCTACCTTTCTATCCAGAACCACCACAGACAGAGGAGAGGTAGGAGGGGGGTTATCTTCACACACACACACACGCAACCACACCTGTCTGTCTCTCTCTGTTTTCATGTGGGTTGGTGTGTGGGGATCGTGAATTAGTCTTGGCGATTTGACTTTTTTTTCTAAGACATTCACACTTGACAGATATTGTATACACAAACATGTAAGATTTTACCCAAAAGAAAAGAAATGGGTATGGGGGGGAGAATGTTTATCAGTAATGCTTTCTTTCATTTCGACGTAAGTTTACTTAAAGCTGAGCGAAATTTTGTTGTTGTTTTTTTGTAAGTTGGGG
>CM060320.1:24924604-24929130 GCA_030674155.1 Stramonita haemastoma
GTTGTCGTTTCATTGTCATCTTTTTTGTTGTTTGTTTTTTTTTATCATTGTTTTTTTGCTTTGGTGTTGGGTGATGTTGGGTTTTGGGGTTTATGGGATTTTTGGTGTTGTGATTTGTTTTTGTGTTGTTGTTTGTTTTGTTGTTTATGTCTGTGATATTAGTTTTGGGTTTTGAATAATATGTTATGTTATGGTGGTTCGTGTGTGTGTGTGTGTGTGTGTGTGTGTGTGTGTGTGTGTGTGGTGTGTGTGTGTGTGTGTGTGTGTGTGTGTTTTCTTAAGTAGAGGGGAGAAGAGGGGGGTCTTGACACTGATTTAAGTAATGATGCTTAAGTCTTTCTGTTTGTAACACCTGGTTTAAAATTTTACAGGTAATAAGCTGCACTCACGCACACCACACGCCGCGCACACACACACACAAACACGCTCGACGCACACGCACATACATTCCTCACTAACCACTCTCTCACTCACACTCTCCACTTCTCTCTCCCCACCTCCTCTCCCTCCACACACATATTCTCTCTCTCTCTCTCTCTCTCTCCTCTCTCTCTCTCTCTCTCTCTCTCAATCTCTCTTTTCCTCTCTCCTCTCTCTCTCCTCTCTCTCTCTCTCCTCTCTCTCTCTCTCTCTCTCTCTCTCTCTCTCTCCCCTCTCTCTTGTAAGCCTTCAACACCTGTTTGTACAAAAGTTACTTTTTTTAATAATACTTTTATCCCTTACGTTTCCTACATTCTTTTCTTCATTCATTCTCATCCATCATCATTCATTCACCCATCCATTAACCCCCTTCTTTCATTCTTTTATTTTGCTTTGTTTCTCAGAAAATGAACCAACGGAGCGGAACTAGAACGTATCATGGCAGCCGTAATAAGCATGACCTCAAAAATCTGACCGACCTTGACCGCCTGACCTTTACGACCTTGACCCTGTGTTCCGAGGGAATCGGCCGCATCCTCTGAAACCTCGAGCTGGAGAAGCCTCCCGCCATCAGCGCACGTGTCAGGGATGTTGAAGATGAGTAGGTGATTGTGTGTTGTGTTTGGGGGTCGTGGGGGGGTTTGGGTGGGAGTGTGGGTGGGTGGTGGGTGTGTGTGGGGTGTGGTGTGTGTGTGTGTTGGTGGGTGGGTGGTTTGTTGTTGTGCGTGTTGTGTGTGTGTGTTGTGTTGTTTGTTGTGTGTGTCGTGTCTGTCTGTCTGTCGTTCTCTGTCTCTCTGTCTTCTGTCTGGTCTCTGTCTGTCTGTCTCTCTCTCTCTCTCATCTCTCTCCATCTCTCTCCTCCTCAACCTCTCTCTCTCTCCTCCTCATCTCTCTCTCTCTCTCTCTCCTCTCTCAACCACACACCAAAGCAAGCAGAGAAACAGAGAAACCCCCCCCCCCCCCCCCAAAAAAAAAAAAACCCACAAAAAAAAAAGAAAAAGACCCAAAAAGTCATTTATTTCAAAGTAAGGCGGAACACATCTGGTACGTACAGAGGCAAGGAAAAGTATATATAGTAGAGTATAGAGTGACCAGTGACGAAAAGAAGTATAATTAATAATCATTACCCTGAGAAAAAACCACCCGACCACCCCACCCGTACTATCTCTTGCGCCCATTGAAACAGTGGAAACTAGCCGAGGTGTAAGATGACACACACACACTTTCGCTTTCTTTTTGTTTCTTGTTTTTTTTGGGGTAGTGGCGGTGGGGCCGGGTATATATATCTCCTTTAAATCCACTTTTCATGGGATCTACCCGTTCTCTCATCCTCCTCCCCTTTGCCCCGTAGTTTCTGGGTTAAGCTGAGGACACCTCGCCAAGAGATGGGTTGAACTTTTCACTGTTGCAACTAGTGTTTGTTTGTTTTTTTAATGATTTTTGTATTTATTAATTTTTTAGGTTGAAAGTGTGTGGTTCGTATTTGGAGGGGTTTTCTGGTTTTGTTTTTTTTGCAATGCGATCTTTGTGATTGTAGGTAAGTAAGTTAGAGTTTAAAGGGAGTGTTAATGTGTGGGGGGAAGTTGTGTGTGTGTGTGTGGTGTTTGTGTGTTGTGTGTGTGTGTGGTGCCAGCGCACGTGTGTGTGGTGGGGAGGGGAGAGAGAGGTGGAGAGAGATAGGAAGAGAGAGGAGGGGGAGTAGAGTCAGCACTGATGTTGAAAGTAGAGTGTTCCCATAATCTATGGGTCGTTGGGGAGCGAGGTGTCAGAGACCTCAGCTTCTCCAGGGCAGCATATTGAGGACGACAGCGCCATCTCCTCTCCCTTTCAACTTTACCTTCCCTGACCCTAAAGAGGGTAGGTAAAAAGGTAAAGGTGTTCCATAACCGTTGTGGTCGTAGGGGAGCGAGGTGTCAGAGACCTCAGCTTCTTCAGCGGGCCAGCATATTGAGGTGGCAGCGCCCATCTCCTCTCCCTCGCTGCCATACCTTCCCTGACCCCAAAGAGGGCAGGTATGCACCCATTTTCAACTGGGTGAACTTGGGGGGACTGTACTATACTGTAGCCAAGGTGTGCACACGGTCACCCTCACACTCGTAACAATGCACTGATGTTAATTCCAAGTAGTAAGACCTGGAATGATTGCGGTGGCTCGCCCAAGATAGGACTGCCTGTAGGTCCCTTGTCTGTGCCTTATGCCCCCCTCAGCGGGCCACAGGTTTGAGTGAGAGTGAGTATCCCCTAACGTGTGCATGTTGGCTCGATCGACCCCGAGCCGTCAAAATCACGAGTGCAGTGCTCTCTTAACCACCTGGCTACCCTGCCACCCAAAACATGCATCAAAAGTGACGGAAAGGAGAAGATGAAGAACGAGAAGCAATAACATGAATATGTCTTAGCCAGGGTGTTTGAGAACATGCCGGAAGTGTGCCGAAGATGCCGACATGTTATCATCATTCCCACGTTGACAGCCAAGCCGTTTAGTTATTATCGCCCCTTCTCGGCAAGTAAGGGAGAGCAATCTCTGATCACTTCTGCCAGCCCTCCAGATGAGAGCTTTCCTTCTTCGTGTATGTATGTAGTCCTTGATTGCTTGGTTGCTGAGGGTTTTTTTTTAAAAAAAAAAAAAAAAAAAAAAAAAAATAAATAAAATAAAGACGTAAAAATGCGAAGTGAAATAAAGATGTGTGTGTGTTTTTGTTTGTGTGTGGTTGTGGGGGGGGTTTTTGGTGGTGTTTTTTTTTGGTGTGTGTGTGTGGTTGTTTGGTGTTTTTTGTTGGTGTGCGTTACTTGCTGGGGCGCCTGTTTGCGCTTTGCGTCGTCGTTTTATATTCAAGAACGGAAAGGAAACAAAAAGATAAAGGGAATGTAAACCTCTTTCTCTCTCCAAAAAATTTGGTTTTTTATATTTATATTTGATAAATCACACCCCTTTTTTCCCATAAAAAAACATTCCAACCCCCAATTTTTCATTTTGAAAAAATTTTAAACCCCCGGGGAAATTCTGACGTTGCTCAAACAGGAATATTTTGTAAAAAGGGGGTTAAAACTTAGGTCATGCTCATTGGGGAAACTTAAAAAAAAAAGGTTGCGGTGGGGGTTTAGGGGGGGGGGAAGGTAATAAAGAAAAAAAAATTTCCGCTGGTTATACAAAACACGTACAAAAAACCCCCCCCCCCCCCCCCCCACCCCCCCCCCCACCCCCACCACCACCCCTTTCCCCCAAAGGCTCCTTTGTCATACAAAAAAAAAAAAAAAAAAGGAAATTAAATAATAGGGGTAAAAGAAAAAATTACTTTAAATGTCAAGTAGATTGGGTCAAACTTGATTTCTGGGGGCCAAAAAAAGTCAAAACATTCGTTTTTTGATTGATTTTTTTTTTTTTCGCTTTTTTAAGGGGGCACCAATCACTAAACAGTGTTTCGACACCGTCAAGTTTTTGTCTTTTAACGGCAAAAAACAGCTGGGGGAAAAATAAGAGAAGGAAAAGGAAAGACTTATATTGGGGCTTAGACGGTGAAACGGGGCAAAATCTCATGGCAAGCCTCGCTTTCCCAGGCCAAGGTTAAAGCCGTTTTGGGGGTTTTCCGGTGGACGTTTTGTCCACTTGGTTCATACGCCCCCATTTGCCCGCTTTTCTTTTGGGCAATGGTTTTTAATACAGCCCCCAGTTCGCCCCTGTAAATGGGAAAGTACGACCCCCCCTTTTGGGGAGGGGGAAGGGGGAACACAGAGGGAAAATGGGGCCGCCGCCCCAAAGCGGACCTAGAAACGAGGCCCTGGGGCCCCCGCCCCAAACGACCCCCGAGGTTTGAGAACCCTTTACCTTTTTGGGGGGTTTTGGATGGGGTTGTGAAACATACTCCGTAACAAACATTACAAAAATAAAGGAGGGTAAAAGGAGATCGCATTTACAAACAAAAAGCGTTGTGATTCAACCCTTTACTAGGGCCTTTTGATTATTTTTTTTGTTAGAACGCCCCGGGGGGTTCCCCATTTTTAAAATGTATGGTTTTTGTGGCACTCTCTCTCTCCTCTCCCTCTCCTCTCCTCTCTCCCCCTCTCTCTTCTCTCCTCCCCCCTCTCTCTCCCCTCTCTCTTTTTTT
>CM060320.1:24929230-24931730 GCA_030674155.1 Stramonita haemastoma
AATTTTTTTTCCCCCCAGTGTTAACAATATCACTCCCTACTGGTCGCCAGAAAAAAAAACATATTTTTGAAAAAATTTCATAGAGATAAAAAAAAAGGGGAATTTTTTGGGGAAATTTACATGAAAAATGGCTGGGAGGGGGAAACGAGAAGGCCCAAAAACGAAATACGCAAGAGGATGATAGAAATGTTGGGGAAAAACGAAGAAACAACAGAGTGAAAAAAAAAAGGGGAACTTTTTAGAATAAATTTTCGAATTATTATTTGAAAGGAGGTGGTTGAGGGTGTGGAATTTTATGATACTATGACCCTAGTTTATTTGACGTTTCCCCCTTTTCATTCTGCTTAAATTTTTTATTTCGATTTTTCTTTTTTTCTTTATTTTTTTTTTTTAAAAGGTGGGTAGTTTAATGAAAAATTCAATGTCCCATGGGGATTTTTTTTTTTAAAAGGGTCGTTGTTTGTTATGAAAGTGGTGTGGTGTGTGGGGGTGTGTGTGTGTGTGTTGTGTTTTTGTGTGTGTGTGTTTTGTGTTGCTGGGGGGCGCGCGCCGCCCTCTCTCTCTCCTCTCTCTTCTTCTCTTCTCTTCTCCTCCTCTTTCTCTCTTCTCTCTCTTCTCTCTTTTCGTAAGCAAAGTTTATTCTTTTCAATGCCTTAAAAAAAGGAGGTTTTTGTCGAAAACTTGGAGTTTAAAAAAAAAAAAAAAAAAGGTTTTAAAAAAAAAAAATTTTTTTTTTTTAATTTTCTTTGATGTTTTTTTTATTTTTTTTTATTTTTTTTTGTTTGCTTCTTTGTTTCCCCACTTGGGGTTGGGTGGAAAAAGCATTGTTTTTTTTTTCCTTTTTTTTTTTTTTTCTTTTTCCCCCCCCCCCAGCCCCCCCCCCCTTTTCCCTTTTTGGGGGAGGGGGTGAAGGACAAAAAAATTAAGGGGCGGGTTTTTACGAAGGTTTTTGGGGGGGGGTCACCGGTTTTAAAAAGGGCCCGGTTGTTTCCCTTTTTTTTTTAATTATTATATTATATTTTATTATATTATATTATATTATATTATATTATATTATATTATATTATATTATATTATATTTATTATATATATTATATTAATTATATTATATTATATTATATTATATTATATTATGTCGTGGTTCGTGTCGTGTCGTGTCGTGTCGTGTCGTGTCGTGTCGTGTCGTGTCGTGTCGTGTCGTGTCGTGTCGTGTCGTGTTATGTTGTGTTGTGTTGTGTTATGTTATGTTATATTTATTATATTTATCATTCATATCATATATATCATATCATATATATCATATCATATCATATCATATCATATCATATCATATCATATCATATCATATCATATCATATAATTATTTATTACATTACATATCATACATTACTTTACATATCATACATACATATTATATATATTTATTATTTACTATATTATATTATATTATATTATATTATATCATATCATTTATTTATTATATTTATTTATTATATTATATTATATTATATTATATTATATTATATTATATTATATTATATTATATATTATATTATTATTATATTATATTATATTATATATTATTATATTATATTATATTATATTATATTATATTATATTATATTATATTATATTATATTATATTATATATTATATATATATATATATTATATCATATCATATTCATATCATATCATATATATATATATTATCATAATCATATCATATCATATCATATCATATCATATCATATATATATTATATTATATTATATTATATATATTATATATATTATATTATATTATATATATTATTATTTATATTATTATTTAAGTACCAAAACTGCATGACAACTGAGCATGTCATAATTAAGGTCGTTGTCACTCCCGTCACGCCTCACATACACGACAATGGATTTCTTATACTTTCCTCCTCTTCTTCATGAAAATATTCAGACCTAGGTGGTACAAAATTTGTGCTGGAAGACAGATAACTTTGCAGCTGACCTTGTAGACTGGGTCAAGGGAATACAAAGAGGAAGGCTGTTCCAGAGAGTTGTTCTTGTTGTTGAAGGGAAGAAAGAGTCTGCTGTGTAAGCCTATGTTGAGTAGTATGTTGCTGGATCAAGTCGCCCCAGTGGGTCTCAAAATCCCAATGGGTCAGATTTACATCTGATACTTTTATTTATTTATTTATTTCATTCTTTTTTCTTACTTCGAGGATAATGAAATAAGCTCTCATGTGCTTTTTTTATATATTTTTTTTACATCCATTCCCCGTGTGTATGCAGTTTTGTCAATTTTGTCCTCTGATCCCATCGGCACACAGTGGCCTACTCTTCCCAAAAACGGTTTAATGTGTGCGAAAAATCTGCGTGCGTTAGCACACGGGACGTCGGTTTATAGTCTCATCCGAAGGACTAATGGTGGTAGAAAGGTTTGAAATATAGTTAGGACATCTATCATGGATTGTTTGTTTTTTTTAAAAAGCATGTAGCTTT
>CM060320.1:24941730-24946614 GCA_030674155.1 Stramonita haemastoma
TCAGCAATGCCCAGCCTCTGCCTCGCCCGAGCCAGTCCGGGGATCAGGGCTTGGTCCTGGATGCTCTGGCTTATGCTGCCTGTGCCGCCAATGACCAACTCAACAATCGGTTCGCCGTCACTGTGTCGCATACGCTTGGTGCTACCTACACGCAACAGGTTAGTGTTGTTGGTGTTTAGTGTTGGTGTGTTGTGTTTGGTGTTGTGTGTGTGTGTGTGTGTGTGTGTGTGTGTGTGTGGTGTGTGTGTGTGTGTGTGTGTGTGTGTGTGTGTGTGTGTGTGTGTGTGTGTGTGTGTGTGTGTGTGTGTGTGTGTGTGTGTGTGTGTGTGTGTGTGTGTGTGTGTGTGTGTGTTGTGTTGAGTCAAGTCGAAGTCAAAATTTTTTTTCAGATGTATATGTGTGTGTGTGTGTGTGTGTGTTGTGTGTGTGGTGGTGTGTGTGGTGGTGTGTGTGTGTGTGTGATTCAGATTCAGAATATTTATTGCCATTAAGTCATGCAGACCTATTTGACACAACAAAACAAACAACAACAACAACAACAAAATCGCAACAAGTTAGTGTTGGTGTTGGTGTGTGTGTGTGTGTGTGTGTGTGTGTGTGTGTGTGTGTGTGTGTGTGTGTGTGTGTGTGTGTGTGTGTGTGTGTGGTGTTGGTGTGGTGTGGTGTGTTGGTGTGGTGTGTATCCATCACACACGGCGAAGCCTCGGTTTATAGTCTCGTCTAAAGGACTTTGACATCCAGTTAAGTTTTTTTCTTGTCAGTCTTGGAAGAATGGGCAAGGCTGGGCTGGGAATCGAACCCAGAACTTCACGGTTTACCTGTTACGCAGGTTAACGTCTTTACTGTCCTGCCACCTTCCATCTTGCCCTGGAGATGAAGTTTGGCCTATGGTTTATTGATGAAGGGGATGTAAAGTTTGACTTCTGATGATCGTTTGTGTAAGAGATGGTTATCATTGTAGATGCGGTCAGGTTTGAAGTAATGATCGTCAGTGTAGTTGACGTCAGGTTTGTGCTGTGGTTATTGTTGTCAGTGACGTCAGGCAAGACCTACGGTTATTGTTGTCGGTGACGTCGGGATTCACCCAGGGTTATTGTTGCAGGTGACGTCAGGTTTGACCTAGGGTTATTGTTGCTGGCGACATCAGGTAGGACCTATAGTGATGGTTGTCGGTGACGTCAGGTAAGAGCTATGGTTATTGTTGCAGACGACGTCAGGCATAACCTATCGTTTCTACAACGTGCCCATCGCGCCCACAAACTGCCGTAACCAGGGATGTGCCCGTCTGAACACCACCGCCTGCCCTGTCAACCAAGCAGCACAGGTCAGTGTGTGTGTGTGTGTGTGGTGTGTGTGTGTGTGTCTGTGTGTGTGTGTGTGTGTGTGTGTGTGTCTGTGTGTGTGTGTGTGTGTGTGTGTGTGAGAGGAGAGAGAGAGAGAGAGAGAGAGAGAGAGAGAGAGAGAGAGAGGGGAGAGGGGAGAGAGAGAGAGAGAGAGAGATTTGATTTGATTTGATTTGATTTGATTTGATTTGATTTGATTTGGTTTGATTTGATTTGATTTGATTTGATTTGATTTGATTTATTCCTTTATGTCGTAGGTACGTAGGAATAGAGCTTGTGCTTTTTTCATCACTGTCCCGGATGTATGCAGTTTTGTAAATGTCATCTGTTCCCACATCCGACCCGCGACACACCGTGGCCTACTCTGACGAAAAGCGGAACAGATTTAAGTGTGGAAGATGTTCTGGGTGCGTTGTCGACGGGGCTTGGTTTAAAGTCTCATCAGGGTGGAGGGTGAGAGAGAGAGAGAGAGAGAGAGAGAGAGAGAGAGAGAGAGAGAGAGAGAGAGAGAGAGAGAGAGAGAGAGAGAGAGAGAGAGAGTGTCTGCGTCTGTGTGTCTGTGTGATTTATTATCTTTAATTAATTGATCTTTTTTTTTAGGAATATAGCAGAGAGTGGGGGCGGGATAGCTAAGTGGTCAGATCACTCGCTTTACCCCCAGTCAAGTTAAGCAGCGTCGAGAGTGGTAACCAGTTGGATGGGTGACTGTTTGCGCACCTTGGTTTCAGTGCAGTCCTCCCCCCCCCCCCCAGTTCACCCAGCTGTCAATGGGTACCTGCCCTCTTTAGGGTCAGGGAAGGTAAAGCAGCGAGGGAGAGGAGATGGGCGCCGCCCTCAACATTCTGGGTCCCTAGAGAAGCTGAGGTCTCTGATGCCTCGCTCCCCTACGACCGCATAGGTTATGGGACACCTTTACCTTTAGCAGAGAACTAAGTTTGGTATTTTCTGTGTTGCAGGAGAGGAGATGCTTCTTCCAGGTGCAGTACCAAGCCTGGCTCAACCCACAGTACCAGCTCACGGCCATCAACTGCCAACCTGCTTGAGAACCTAGTGCCAGCTGTCTCTGTCTACACTTGAACCAAAGTGGGCTTCACTTAATAGCGCTGCTACATTTATTTATCGACTATCATGCGAGATATATATATATATATATAATTACTCACACGCTTGCTACTTGTTATTGCAATATTTTTTGGTTGGAATTTTTGTTAAGCAATCTTGAAAACTTAATTTAACTGCTTGCTGGGTTTGCTGTTATTCTGAAAGTGCCATTTTTTTTGGGGGGTGGGGGGGTGGGTTGGTTAAGAAACTGGATGACTTGTGTTTTGGGTGGTGAAGAGAGGTAACAAGACCCACTTAGAATAAGAGAAATGCGTGGTTTGAAACTAATATTGTCCAAACATGGAGATTAGTTTGTGTGGGGGGTTTTTTAACCACCATTTCAGATTTTAATTCTTTCTTCCATTTTTGTTCTGGTTTTATGTTTCTTGTTTTTTTTAAAAGAACGACTGGTTAACTGGTTATCAGATTTTGATCATTCGTCTCCATGGCATAAAAGCTTTTCATGTAACTATGAGAGTGTGTGTGTGGTAAGTATACTGAAGCGAGAAATACAGGTTCTTGTTTCCTCTTAGCCATCTCGCAGTATTAATAACATCGTATACTTGCTGCTCTCAGCTCCCAAATCTGCCAGTCTGCTTATAAAATCTGCACTAGTTTTCTATGTGGAAAATGAATATATAAGAGCAACAGTGTCTATGAAAGCCTAATAAAATAAGGAAAAGCAATGTGTGTGTGTGTGTGTGTGTGTGTGTGTGTGTGTGGTGTGTGTGTGTTGTGGTTGTGTGTGTGTGTGTGTGTGTAAGTCTCTCTCTCTCTCTCTCTGGAGCTAACATCAGTGCACGTGCAGACTCCACTCCCCCCCCAAATTCTTTGAATGAGATTTAAATCGAGGTCCCATGTGCGTAACACACGCTGAACATCTTGCGCACACTTTTAAACTCGTCCCGCTTTGGAAGAGTAGGTCATTGTGTGCCGGTGGGAACGGATGACAAAACTGCATACGCTCGGGGACCAGATGTAAAAAAGCACATGAGAGCTTATTCAATTATCTTGGGAAAAAATGTGTTTGTGTGTACATGTGTGTGTGTGAGCATATTATACAAGTCGATGTATATGATCGTAGGAGTATGCATATGTGTACATAGAGTGTGCACCTTTTCTGTGCACATGTGCACTTAATGCATGCACACGTGTTAATCATCTTTAAAGCATAGAATTAAGGTAACTTTTGGCATGCCTTCACAGCTGAATTCGTATTTCCCTCTTACATAGCTAGCCGTCCCACTTTCAAAACCTAAAGCCAATGGTTCTGAAACATTATTACCTTATTAAACAGAGGCAGTTTCAATAGCAAACTGATAGCCAAAAGTTAACAATAGGAAACAAACAAACAAAAAAACCCCAAACCCAAAACCCTCTTGCCTTGATCTCAGAACAAATCCAGCTTCCTCACTTCTCACACTCATGGAAAGCAAACACTGAAACCATCAAATTATTTCAATGTCTTTATTCAGATGGATCTTAAAAACAGATTAAAAAAACAAAAACTGCAAAATACTGACCAAACTTCCAGGTTTGAGGTTTTCTTATATTCAAATTAACATAAAAAGTTGAATTACTTATAAGCACAGAAGGGCAATAAAAAGAGAGAAGAAAATCATCAGCTGCAGGTAAAGAAATTCCATTACAAACAAAAAATACACACTCCATAAATCTACCACTGGACAGAAACAAAAATATGTACAACCTAAATCAGTTGGTTGGCCTATAAAACACGGGGACAGGATAGCTCAGTGGTCAGAGCACTCCCTTTCCCCTAGCCAATGCTAAGCAGCATTGAGCGTGGTTACCAATTGGATGGGTGACCGTTTGCACGCCTTGGCTTCAAGATAGTCCCCCAGTTCACCCAGCTGTAAATGGGTACCTGCCTTCTTTAGGGTCAGGGAAGGTAGTGAGGGAGAAGAGATGGGCATCACCCTCAATATGCTGGCCCCTAGAGAAGCTGAGGACTCTGATGCCTCGCTCCCCTACAACCACATAGGTTATGGGACACCTTTACAAAACAAAAAATCATACTCCCTAAATAATCTGGTTGGTCTGAAACTAAAATCAATAGTCCCTAAATCAACCATTGGCCTAAAACAAAAATCAAACACACTCCTTAAATCAACTGGTTGGTCTGAATACGTTTTCTGTGAATCAACCTGCTGGCTAGAAACAAACAAACAAACAAAAAACCACTCCTAAATCAAAAACCTGGCCTCACTCCTTGGCATATGTGAACACGAGTCTTGGTCCAGTTGCCTAATCCCTACTTTCTTGAGCTAAAAATCCAGTCTAAAAAACCATCACTTTAACCATATGACTCATCCTACACTCAAAATCATCATGTATGCATCCATATTGTAAAGATCACATCATTTTCAAAGACCACACAGTAAAGCTGTAAAGATGACCATTTTCTGATACCACAGTAATG
>CM060320.1:24946714-24961802 GCA_030674155.1 Stramonita haemastoma
CACACACACACACACACCCCACAAACACACACACACACACACACACACACACACACACACACACACACACACACACACACACACACAAATACATCCAGGTATCATTTCTCTTTTTTCTTATTAACTTTAAATGGCAAAGTGGATAATAGAATATGGAGCAAATTTTATCTCGCACTGCAAATACTGGGATAGTGTGCAGACTGCCAAATCCTCAATTGTTTTTTCTATGGAGGCAGGATGAAACTGTAAACAAGCTGAGAGAAACAGCTTCAGCCTTGGAAAGACAGCTGAAAGAGACAGTAGCCAAAATTACAGGTTTTTGAAAAAAGTATAAAAAAAAAATTAAAAAAAGATTCCAGTGTGCTGTAGTTTCTTACAGCTTTTTAGTTTTTTTTTCAGGAGTTTGAGAATAGCATTCTCAGTTGTGGCTCTTGAATCCGGGTCGTCAGGTCTCTAGCACAGCACTCTAACCACCATACTGTCCTGTCCCTTTCGAAAAAAAAATGTGCATGTGTTTGTGCATGTGTTTTGTGGATTTTTGGCCTAATTTTGTTCTATTTTATTCTTTAATTTTCAGGATAATGCTGTAAGCACTCATTCGCTGGGTGCTCAGTTTTATGAAAAGTTGGGCCATTGTCATTCTTCAAACATCCCGTTTCTGGCGTATGCAGTATCCAAGTTCTGGCGTTTGCAGTACCTAAGCACTGAAGTACCTAAGATGAAGTGGGGCTGGCAGGGCTTTTCCTGTGAAGTGCTAGGTATGTGTCATGTGTTTGTAAATCATATGTTAGTAGTGTAAAGATGTGTGTCTATTTGTGTGTGTCTGTGTGTGAATCATGGTGTTTTTTTTTAATGTATTGTGTGTTTGTGCAAATGTCATATAGTTTTTGTCATTAAATGTAACTTTTTTCTTTTTTTTTTAAACTTTTAAAAAAAATATTTTGTTTCATTCTTTTATTTTGAGGATAATGGAATAAGCACGCATGTGATTTTTTTCATCCAGTTCCTATGTATGCAGTTTTGTTAATTTTGTCATCCATTCCCATCGACACTCGATGGCCTAAGCTTTTGAATAGTGGAATGGGTTTGAACGTGTGTGCAAGATGTTTGCATGCACATGCACACAGGACCTCATATATGGTCTCATCCAAAGGACTTCAGGGGAAGTAGAGTGGGCACTGATGTTAACTCCAGAGGAAAAATCCTCTTGAATGAGAATGGAACCTGGTCAGCAGATCACATCACTCTGACTACGAATAAGCACTCGCATACTTTTTTACATCCAGCCCCCGTGTGCTTGCAGTTTTGCAAATGTTGTCATTCGTTCTTATTGGTATAAGATGGCCTTTTTTTTTTAAAGTGAAAAGTGTGCGCAAGGTGTTCTGCATGTGTTCACACACGGGACTTCAGCTTATAGTCTCATGTAAAAGAGTTTTGGGGATAGTTGAGTCTGCACTGATGTTAACTCCAGGGTAAAAGTCCCTTGAAAGGGATTCGAACCCGGGTCATCAGATTTCCAGCTCAATGCTGTAACCACTGGGGTATATCTGGTCCACGTGTGTGTGTGTGTGTGTGTGTGTGTGTGTGTGTGTGTGTGTGTGTGTGTGTGTGTGTGTGTGTGTTGTTTGCAGCATACATAATAATAGACAGTAAATGCTACTGCCTGTAGCTGTCTTGTGTTTACAGGGCAGGCACATTGAAACAGCTGAAGACACTGTGTACAGAGAACAGGACAATAACCCATAAACCAGGCGTGAGGAATGGCTGTGTCTGCACACCAACTAAGTATGCTGTGTGTGCTGTGATTGGAGAATATATATCGTCTTTTTTTTTTACCTATGGGTATGTCTGGTTCTGTGTGTTTGGTGATTCTGATGTAGTTTTACTGTTGTTAGTTTGATACATGCATAGTTCTGATGTAAACTTGCTTCTGCGTTAATTTTGTTTTCTTGAAATGTATATCCCATTGTGATAAAAACTGGTTTCTAAGATTGATTAACCTTCCTGACCCCTTGTGCCTGAGTCCTTATTTGACTAAAAGAACCACACCTAAAGAGAATTACATCTGCAAATCATGTACACACTCACTACATAAAAACTTTTTTTTTTAATCACCTGCTGCAAAATATTGATGAAAAAACAATAATAGTTTTCCGTAAATAGTAACTGGTTTGGGAGGAGAAAAAAAAGTCGGTGGCATAGAATTGTTGTTCATGATGAGGTTATTTACTCATAACCAGAATGTGATTGATGTACTGATGGAATCATCTTTTTTTGTGTGTGGAGGGAGGGGAGGGTAAACTTCCAGATGAGCATTATAGTTTGAACATTTTTTTTGATGAAAAGTCCAGAGCTTTCATTTTTATTTTTGGCAATCGTTGCATTGGTGGATATGTGATAAGCTCCTGCAAATCATTAAAGGTGGATATTTTACATTCTGTTGTTTAGACAGACAGACGTTTAATGTGTTGTAGATTTGCCTGCCAGAACATACATACACACACACACACACACACACACACACACACACACACACACACACACACACACACACACACACACACACCACAACACACACAACAAATACATCCAGGTATCATTTCTTTTTTCTTATTAACTTTAAATGCAAAGTGGATAATAGAATATGGAGCAAATTTTATCTGGCACTGCAAATACTGGGATAGTGTGCAGACTGCCAAATCCTCAATTGTTTTTTCTATGGAGGCAGGATGAAACTGTCACAAGCTGAGAGAACAGCTTCAGCCTTGGAAAGACAGCTGAAAGAGACAGTAGCCAAAATTACAGGATTTGAAAAAAGTTATAAAAAAAAATAAAAAAAAAGATTCCAGTGTGCTGTAGTTTCTTACAGCTTTTTAGTTTTTATTTTCAGGAGTTTGAGAATAGCATTCTCAGTTGTGGCTCTTGAATCCGGGTCGTCAGGTCTTTAGCACAGCACTCTAACCACCATACTGTCCTGTCCCTTTCGAAAAAAAAATGTGCATGTGTTTGTGCATGTGTTTTGTGGATTTTTGGCCCTAATTTTGTTCTATTTTATTCTTTAATTTTCAGGATAATGCTGTAAGCACTCATTCGCTGGGTGCTCAGTTTTATGAAAAGTTGGGCCATTGTCATTCTTCAAACAGTCCCGTTTCTGGCGTATGCAGTATCCAAGTTCTGGCGTTTGCAGTACCTAAGCACTGAAGTACCTAAGATGAAGTGGGGCTGGCAGGGCTTTTCCTGTGAAGTGCTAGGTATGTGTCATGTGTTTGTAAATCATATGTTAGAGTGTAAAGATGTGTGTCTATTTGTGTGTGTCTGTGTGTGAATCATGTTTTTTTTTAATGTATTGTGTGTTTGTGCAAACGTCATATAGTTTTTGTCATTAAATGTAACTTTTTTTTTTTTTTTTTTTTTAAAAATTTTTTGTTTCATTCTTTTATTTTGAGGATAATGGAATAAGCACGCATGTGATTTTTTTCATCCAGTTCCGTATGTATGCAGTTTTGTTAATTTTGTCATCCGTTCCCATCAACACTTGATGGCCTAAGCTTTTGAATAGTGGAATGGGTTTGAACGTGTGTGCAAGATGTTCTGCATGCATATGCACACAGGACCTCAGTATATGGTCTCATCCAAAGGACTTTAAGGGAAGTAGAGTGGGCACTGATGTTAACTCCAGAGGGAAAATCCTCTTGAATGAGAATGGAACCAGATCACAACACATCACTCTGACTACGAATAAGCACTCGCGTACTTTTTTACATCCAGCCCCCTGTGCATGCAGTTTTGCAAATGTTGTCATTCGTTCTTATTGGTATAAGATGGCCTTTTTTTTTTAAAGTGGAAAGTGTGCGCAAGGTGTTCTGCATGTGTTCACACACGGGACTTCAGCTTATAGTCTCATCTAAAAGAGTTTTGGGGATAGTTGAGTCTGCACTGATGTTAACTCCAGGGTAAAAGTCCCTTGAAAGGGATTTGAACCCGGGTCATCAGATTTCCAGCTCAATGCTGTAACCACTGGGGTATATCTGGTCCACGTGTGGTGTGTGTGTGGTGTGTTGTGTGTGTGTGTGGTGTGTGTGTGTGTTGTTTGCAGCATACATAATAATAGACAGTAAATGCTACTGCCTGTAGCTGTCTTGTGTTTACAGGGCAGGCACATTGAAACAGCTGAAGACACTGTGTACAGAGAACAGGACAATAACCCATAAACCAGGCGTGAGGAATGGCTGTGTCTGCACACCAACTAAGTATGCTGTGTGTGCTGTGATTGGAGAATATATATCGTCTTTTTTTTTTTCCTGTGGGTGTCTGGTTCTGTGTGTTTGGTGATTCTGATGTAGTTTTACTGTTGTTAGTTTGATACATGCATAGTTCTGATGGAAACTTGCTTCCACGTTAATTATTTTTTTTAATGTATATCCCATTGTGATAAAAAGTGGTTTTTAAGATTGATTAACCTTCCTGACCCCTTGTGACCTGAGTCCTTATTTGACTAAAAGAACCACACCTAAAGAGAATTACATCTGCAAATCATGTACACACTCACTACATAAAAACTTTTTTTAAAAATCACCTGCTGCAAAATATTGATGAAAAAACAATAATAGTTTTCCGTATATAGTAACTGGTTTGGGAGGGGAAAAAAAAGTCGGTGAGGAGAGAATTGTTGTTCATGATGAGGTTATTTACTCATAACCAGGATGTGATTGACATACTGATGGAATCATCTTTTTTTTTGTGGAGGGAGGGGGAGGGTAAACTTCCAGATCAGCATTAGGGTTTGAAAATTTTTTTTATGAAAAGTCCAGAGCTTTCATTTTTATTTTTGGTAATCGTTGCATTGGTGGATATGTGATAAGCTCCTGCAAATCATTAAAGGTGGATATTTTACATTCTGTTGTTTAGACAGACAGATGTTTAATGTGTTGTAGATTTGCCTGCCAGACTTCTTTCAAAGCCATTGCTGTTGTTTTTTTCTCCAGGCTGGAGGGGGGGCAGTGCCACGTCAGTGACGACAGTGTCAGCACATCAGACAGCAGTGTTGTCTACTTCAAGGGGGTCAGTGCCACGTCAGTGACGACAGTGTCAGCACATCAGACAGCAGCGTTGTCTACTTCAAGGGGAGTGTGCCACGTCAGTGACAACAGTGTCAGCACATCAGACGGCAGCATTGTCTACTTCAAGGGGGGTGTGCTACGTCAGTGACCACAGTGTCAGCACATCAGACAGCAGCGTTGTCTACTTCTAGGGGGGTGTGCCACGTCAGTGACCACAGTGTCAGCACTTCAGACAGCAGTGTTGTCTACTTCAAGGGGGGCAGTGCCACATCAGTGACGACAGTGTCAGCACATCAGACAGCAGTGTTGTCTACTTCAAGGGGGGTGCCACATCAGTGACAACAGTGTCAGCACATCAGACAGCAGTGTTGTCTACTTCAAGGGGGGTGTGCCACATCAGTGACGACAGTGTCAGCACATCAGACAGCAGTGTTGTCTACTTCAAGGGGAGTGTGCCACGTCAGTGACCACAGCGTCAGCACTTTAGATAGCAGTGTTGTCTACTTCAAGGGGAGTGTGCCACGTCAGTGACGACAGTGTCAGCACATCAGACAGCAGTGTTGTCTACTTCAAGGGGGGTGTGCCACGTCAGTGATGACAGTGTCAGCACTTCAGACAGCAGCATTGTCTACTTCAAGGCCAACAATGCTGACATCCACAGTCAGTCATGAGGAGATTGTCAACAAGCACGTGACAGACTAAACAGCAAAATGGACGCCAGCCTTGACTGGGACAGAGTGGAGTTGGATGAGGAATTTGGGGTCAGGGACAGCTAGGCTGACGAGGATGATCACGTAAAGCAAGGAGGAGAAGGAGTGTGATGAGGGAACAGAGAAGCTACGTGACCTGTCTCCATCATCTTTGCTGTGGGTGCTGTGCTACGTGACCTGTCTCCATCATCTTTGCTGTGGGTGCTGTGCTACGTGACCTGTCTCCATCATCTTTGCTGTGGGTGTTGTGCTACATGACCTGTCTCCATCATCTTTGCTGTGGGTGTTGTGCTATGTGACCTGTCTGCCTGTGGGTGTTGTGTCTCCACCATCTTTGCTGTGGGTGTTGTGCTATGTGACCTGTCTGCCTGTGGGTGCTGTGCTACGTTACCTGTCTCCCCCATCACTGCTGTGGGTGTTCCACTGCCTGGTGACAGCATGAGGGGGATGCCAGCCCCATTAGCAAGGTAAGCGGACGTAAATTTATTTTACGAGACCTGTCTTGACATAATTATGTATCAGTGATCAGTCCTGAGATTTTTGTTGTGAAGATCGAGCATAATTCCAGGTAGAAAATGTTTGAAGCCACATACCTGTAGGTCTCCAGGCAAAAAAAAATTTTTTGTGTGTAATAATAGAAAGAAAAAAAATAATAAAAAGGTCTCCAGGCATTATCACATTGTACAGTTATATGTCCAGGGAAGTATTCTTTATGATTTTCAGTGGTTACTTGTCCCTCTTTTTCCTGACTAAACAAGTCAAACACACTGTAAATCCTATGCAAATTATAAGCCGTAGAAAAGAAAAATAAAGGCAATAATACTTACATTTCCACGCTTCAGTATCAAGGAAGTATCCCTTATTGCCCACAAATTCACAAAGACTGTCTTTTTTTTCCTTCTAAATATTTATCCGCAATGTTCTTGCCAACCACGCCCCCAGATTGCAAGGTGCATCATTTTCTTTGTCACTGAAAGTTCTGGAGTACGGACCGACGAAACTTTGATGTTGTCAAAGCAAAAATCCAGGTCACTCTAAATGGCTCTCACCTCACACAGCCCAGTAATATCTTATCCCTCAAAAACGTAATCATCATCACTGTCATCGAACCACAATCTGTAAAATTCCTCGTCCTCCATGTTGAAAATTCGCTAGATAGCAAGATTGACTTTGATAATTACATTTGCTGGATATGTTGGTATTAGGCATATTTTATTATTATGATATGTCTGTTTTGGTTTATTTTATTATTATATTATATATGATATATCCCTAAGGGTGGGATGTAAAAAAGCACATGGGTGCTTATTCACAATTCAGTATCCTCGAAATCAAAGAATTTGATTTGATCTCTCTCTCTCTCTCTCTCTCTCTCTCTCTCTCTCTCTCTCTCTCTCTCTCTCTCTCTCCTCTCTCTCTCTCTCTCTCCCCCCTCTCTCTCTCCCCTCCCCTCCCTTCTTCACACACACACACATGCATGCACACACACACACACACACACACCACGCACGCACGCACGCACCACAACAGCCACGCACGCACACACACCACCACACACACACACACACACACACACACACACACACACACACACACACACACAAAATTGTCATTGCACATGGTGATTGATGAAGAAATGCAAATAGTGAAATAAAATTCAAATTATTTGTTTTGTTTTTTTAAAAGTTGACTATAACATGGGCAGATTTATAAAAGAATGAGAGTAAAATGTAAAAAGTATCGTTTTGTTAAAATTTGTTTTTATTTTAGGGAAAAAACCACAGAAAAGTATGTCTTTCTGTAATCACCAATCACTTATGAAGAGCATTAACTTTAGTTTAAATCAGTGGACTAGAGGTAACTCGCCTGTCTATAAAGTGAAAAGTCCGGGTCGGAGTGTGCGGTGGTTTGAATCCCATTTGGGCCCAAAACTTTTCCTCCATCCATTCAAACATGAGTGGTGGTCTGGGTGCTAGTCTTTCAGATCAGACGATAAACCGAGGTCCCGTGTGCTGCACATCATTATGTAACGCACATAAAAGAACCCACGGCAACAAGAGGGTTGTCCCTGGCAAAATTCTGTTTTTTAAAAAAAATCCACTCTGATACAGTGATAGGGAAAGAAATACAGCTGCAGACAGGAAAAGAAAAAAAAATAATGGGTGGCGCTGCACTTGTGGCGACACACTCTTCCCGGGGAGAGCAGCCTGAATTTCATGCAGAGAAATCTGCTGTGACATAGAGTGGTATATATATATTTTTTAAATTTAATTGCAAAATGGATAATAGAATATGGAGCTGTTTTTTTTCTTGCACTGCAGATACTGAGATAGTGGGCAGACTGCCAAATCCTCAATTGTTTTTTCTATGGAGGCAGGATGAAACTGTCACAAGCTGAGAGAACAGCTTCAGCCTTGGAAAGACAGCTGGAAGACACAGTAGCCAAAATTACAGAATTTGAAAAGAAGAAAAAAAAAATTCCAGTGTGCTGTAGTTTCTTACAGCTTTTTAGTTTTTATTTTCAGGAGTTTGAGAATAAAACCAAAGAGTTTGACAATAGCATGCTCAGTCGTGACTCTCAAATGCCGGTCATCAGGTCTTTAGCACAGCACTCTAACTACCAATAGTACCATACTGTCCTGTCCCTTTAGAAAAAAGAAAAATGTGCGTGTGTGTTTGTACATGCGTGTTTTTTCTGTTTGTGGATTTTCGGTCATTAATTTTGTTCTATTTTATTCTTTAATTCTCATTCGCTGGGTGCTCAGTTTTATAAAAAGTTGGGCCATTGTCACTCTTCAAACAGTCCCTTTTCTGTATAGCACATTTTGAATGACTTTTTGCTTCTTTTGTGATGTTTCTGTTTGTTCTTTATAATATTAATAGTCTTGTTATCTTAGGATTTGTTTAACCTTCATTCTTTTTATTGAGTCCACACACACACACACATACACAACACACACCTTCTGCCCCTTCCCCTCCTCTCTCTTGTCCTCTTCATCTCTCTTCATGCACATACACTCTGCTGCTCTCATGCATATTCTTAACTCAGTCCAGATTCCCTTTTTTCCTATCGTCTCTTATCACTTTAGTGGAAAGACATTAAATTGAAGAGCATACACATGGGAAAGGGATAGCCTGGTGGTTAGAGTTATGTACTCGTGATCTGCTGACCTGGGCTCGAATCTCATTCAACTTCAAGTGGATTTTCCCTTTGGAGTTAACATCAATGCCGACTCTTTTTGTCAGAAGAGAACAAATTGCAAAATGTGAACATGGATCTTGGATACACACATTCATGAGGTAGGACATTCTTCCAAAGCTCAGAAAACTTGACATTCCATTATAAAGTGAAACTCATCTCCTATTGTTTTCATGTTACATTGTTTACAAAGACAATTTTTGCGTTGAATGCCATTCACTTGTCCTGTTTTAATCACACAGACACAGACACACATATGCACACAGGTAAAATATGTCAATTTTTCTTGGAAAAAAAAAGAAACTAAAAACTAAAATCACACCCCTACTTGAGAGCATACTTCAGCCAAGGAATCAAAAACATGATTGCAATCATGAACACCTTGAGAGCAAGATACACTGCAAATACTGATTTTGCCATCAAAATACAAATTTTGCCTGGCAAATTACTAAACCCATTGTGCTGGGGTAGGCAGGTTTCTATGAACATGAACTTGCACCTGAACTCCTGTAGAAAGGAGTTGTGAAGGGACTGCAGTGGGGTTTTCAGGCAGCAAGTGATGGTCAAGTAGAACATTCTTAGAAATGTTATTCATGCATTGTTTCATTTGGTGTGTTACAAGGGTGATGAACCCACAACAGCTGGAGATGACATGGGAGGGTCAGTCCAAGCAAGAATGCTCGGTGTCTGAGATAAGTACTACACATGCACACACACACTGCATGCACACACACACACATTCTCTCTCTCTCTCTCTCTCTCTCTCTCTCTCTCTCTCTCTCTCTTCTCTCTCTCTCTCTCTCTCTCTCTCTCTCTCTCTCTCTTGCCACTTCCACATCTCACCATTCAACTTGACAAATACATGTATACATGAATCCAGTGCATTCTACTTTAAGGAAGGAAGGTTTGTCAGAACAAGTTAAGTTTAAGTTTTAAGATTTGTTTTTAAGACGTGTTCTGTTTAGATGTAACAGGAATTGCATTGCATTTTTAGATTTGTTGCTCATATTTTGTGTTTATACATGTGTCTGTGTTTAGGGCATGGGATAGCCAAATGGCTTATAATATTGTAGTATGTTGTATTGCATTGTGTACCACTCTTACCTAAGGCAAATTTGACTACATGAATTCAAACTGATCTCCCTAGGGAAAGTGTGTTGCCACAAGAGCAGTGCCATCAGGAGGGGGGGGGGGGGTTGTTTTTTTAAATTTTTTTAATAAATTTTCCATTGTGCAAATGTATTTGTTTCCCCACAAGAGTGGCTTTTGTACTGATTTTTGCCAGGGACATCTCGCTATTGTTGGGGTTTCTTTTACATCTGCAAAGTGTGTGTAGGTTACAGGGCCTCAGTTATAATGTCTTATCTAAAAGACTCGCACCCAGACCACCACTCAAAATGTAACAGATTGGGAATAAGTTTGGGGTAAGACAGGGATCAAGCCTGCCGCTTGTGGCCTTCCAGACAGGTGAGTTACCTGTAGACCACTGCTACACCTGGTGATGTGGTGGTGACTGATGGCAGTGGTTAGAGCCACCTTCAGTTCTGCAGTGGAGAGGATTTCTCCCTGGAGTCTACATTGCTACATATCCATTTCCCAGAAAAGCCTTTAGACAAGACTGACCAGCCAAACTCTCCTGTGCATGCACACGCACATCATGTGCATACATTAAAAACCCATACACTTTTCATGCAAAACTTGCCCAAATATGGCCAGTTGTGTGGATGACACTACATACCCAGCATGCACCCTGCCACCAGGAGAGGGATGGGCTCCACCAGGTTCAACTTGCCCACCACAGCCCAAAGACTGAGCAAGGAGTTGTTGTCACCTCAAATCCTCGGGCAGTAGTTGGGGCGCCGCCTGACGTCTTCAGGCAGTGCAAGTGTGGTGGGCAAGTAGGACCTGGCGGAGCCCATCCCTCTCCAGGTTTCAAGGTGCATGCTGGGCGTGCAGTGTCATCCACAGCACTGGCCTTGTTTGGCCAAGTTTTGCTTGAAAAGTGCATGGGGTTTTAATGCACACACAAGATGTGCATGCGTTTGCGCAGGAGAGCTTGGGTGGTCAGTCTGATCTGAAGGATGTTCAGGGAAATGGATCTGTAGCAATGTGGTCTACAGGGGAGAAATCCCCTTCACTGAAGAACTGAGGGGTGGCTCTAACCACCTCCATCAGTCACCACCCCGTTACAAGGTGGGGCAGTGGTCTACAGGTAACACAGCTGTCCAGAAAGTGAGGCGATGCAGGTTCAATCCCTGTTTGAAGCCAAACTTGTACCTTGGTCTATGGTCTCATGTGAAAGACTTTGAGGAGGGGGGAGTCAGCCACATTCTTCACTGCAGGAGAAATGCCCATGAATGGAGGAGATGTCAGGGGAGACAGAATCCCAGGCATGAGTGATTGTGAGGTCAGGAGTAGGAGGCTATGTTGTACTCATTTTATCATGTGTGCCAGGTTGTTCTGAATGGATGAAATTGTGTTTCAACCATAAAAACAAAGAGCTGATCGTGTGTGTGTGTGTGTGTGTGTGTGTGTGTGTGTGTGTGGTGTGTGTGTGTGTGTGTGTGTGTGTGTGTGTGTGTGTGTGTGTGTGTGTGTGTGTGTTGTTGTTGTGGTTTGCAGACTTTTCACTGCAAGGGGGTTGAAGACAGAAAAACAGGTATAGAAGGCTGGACACAAGGGATAAAAGTGTGCATGTAAGTTACAAATCCTTTGTGTGTGTACATATTTGGTGTATGGTTGTTTTTTTGTGTTGGAAGAATTCTGGTTGATGATGTATAGTTGCTTTGGTGTTTTTAATGAATGTCTGTTTGTGGTGTACAGTAGTTTGTGTATTTGATGTGTAAATGTTTCTGATGTTCAGCAGTGCCCCTTTAGTCTACAAGATGACAAAATAAGTGAAGGTGAAGTGAAGATGTTTGTGATTTGTCCTTATTTTCCTGTGATTGGTGTGTGGCTATTTGTGATGTTGACTTGGTTGTGTGTTTGATAGAAGTGTGTTTCTGATGCCAATTTGTGTATGTGCAGAGTGCTGGTGAAGACATCTGTGAGGGGAAGCATGGACGATACATTTTTCCAAGAAAGGTACAAAAGTCACTGCAATTCTCCCCTACAAGTTATTCAAAGTTGTTAGGGCAGAATCATTTTGATGTTGGTTTTTAAAAGGAATAGTTTTTAATTTTTAAATTGACTATTTAAAGTACTGAAAAGCGGAACAGGATTTTAATATTCTGTGTAGAATGAGAAACTGAAAAATTACGAGCTGCAATTGTTAAAACAAGGTTGTTCAGATCAGGCTTGTTGTGTCTTGGTAGTTTATGTTGACTTCAAATGGCAGTGTGTGTATGCTGTGCATGATGCATGCATGTGTGTGTGTGGTGTGTGTGTGAGGGGGTGGGCTATAGTTACTATATTGTTTCTCAGACTTTATTTTTGCATGTCCCTTTCTGTCATTCACAGGTCTGGTGTACGGAGACAATTGGAGACAAGGTGGGATGATGAGTTAAGTATTTTGTCTGTGCATCTGCTAGTGTGTATGGGTGGTTTGTGGGTTGTTGTATATTATCATGAATGTTGGCGTACACAAGTGTTTTTCTAGGTAAACAACATGAGTGTAAGGAGAGGGATTGATATATTTGTATATGTGTTGAGAGGAGGAGAGATGGGGTTGATATTTTGCATACATTATTTCGGATTTTCAGCTGCACTAAGAATTAGTGCTTTTTCTTTGTGCTTGGGAGGAGGGGGGGGGGGGGGCATTACTTTTGGTATGTTTATTTTTCTGTTATTTGATGATGCTGACATTAACTGGTTTGCCATGGTGTTGCCGTGTTGTTAATGCATTGCCATGATACATCCTCCCTGTTGTTGTTTGTTGTTTCTTTTTTGTAATTTTTTGAACAAGTTTAAAATACTTAAGTTAAACCTTTTGTAATTTTTCATCTTTTTGAAGATGTTTAGCTTCAGCCTGTTTTTGCACACATTAGAATACTCTGATATATCAATCTTGGTATGTTGTACTTATTTTATAATGTGTACCAGGTTGTTCTGAATGAATGAAATTGTGTTTCAACTATAACAAAGAGCTGATCATATATGTGTGTGTATGTTCACAGACTTTTCACTGCAAGGGGGTTGAAGACAGGGAAATAGGTATGGAAGGCTGGACAAAAGGAATAGCAGTTTGCGTGTAAGTTACAATTCCTTTGTTGTGTACATATTTGGTGTATGGTTGTTTCTGTGTGTTGGAAGAATTGTGGTTGGTGATGTATAGTTGCTTTGGTGTTTTTAATGAATGCCTGTTTGTGTTGTACAGTTGTTTGTGTATTGGATGTGTAGATGTTTCTGATGTTCAGCTGTGCCCCTATGGTGTACAAGACGACGAAATAAGTGAAGGTGAAGTGAAGATGTTTGTGATTTGTCCTTATTTTCCTGTGATTGGTGTGTGGCTATTTGTGATGTTGACTTGGTTGTGTGTTTGATAGAAGTGTGTTTCTGATGCCAATTTGTGTATGTGCAGAGTGCTGGTGAAGACATCTGTGAGGGAAAGCAGGATGGATGTTCCAGAGTTTCTACACCACTGGACGGAAAGCATGGACGATACATTTTTCGAAGAAAGGTACAAAAGTCACTGCAATTCTCCCACAAGTTATTCAAAGTTGCTAGGGCAGAATCATTTTGATGTTTTTTTGTTTTTTTTTTAAAGGAATAGGTTTTACTTTTTAAACTTTATTATTTCAAGTATTGAAAATCAGAACAGGATTTTAATGCTCTGTATAGAATAGTAAGTTGTGAAAATTACGAGCTGCCATTCTTAAAACGAGGTGGTTCAGATCAGGCTTGTTGTGTCTTGGTATTTATGTTGACATCAAATGGTATCGTGAGTGTGCATGGATGTGTGTAAGTCGATGGGGGCTGGGGGGGGGGGGCGGGGGTATTTGTTGTTACTATATTATTTTTCAGACTTGATTTTTACATGTCCTTTTGTGTGTGTTGTCAGGCCTGGTGTACGGAGACAACTGAAGACAAGTGGGATGATGAGTTAAGTATTTTGTCTTTGCATCTGGTAATGTGTAGGGTTGGTTTGTGGGTTCTTGTATATTATCATAAGTGTTGGTGTACACATTTTTTTGTAGATATAGATGAGTGTAAGGAGAGGGATTGATGTATTTCTGTGTGTGTTGGGAGGGGGAGAGATGAGGGTTGATATTTTGCAAACATTATTTCGAACTTGATTTATGTGTGTTCAGTATGTGTTTGCACAGGAATTGTGAACCCACCAACTGGAGATGCTTTCAGCTGCTCTAAGAGTTCGTGCTTTTGTGTGTTGGGGTGGAGGGGGGGTGTCATTACTTTTGGTATGTTTATTTTTCTGTTATTTGATGATGCTGACGTTAACGCTTTTTTGCCATGGTGTTACCTTGTTGTTGATGAATTGGCATGATAATCCACCCTGTTTTTGATTGTTGTTTCTTTTTTCTAATATTTGAACAAGTTGAAAATACTTATCACAGTTATATTACCTTTTCTAATTTTTCATCTTTTTGATGATGTTTAGCTTCAGCCTATTTTTGAACACATGTTAGAATACTCGATGTATTAATTTGGTACGTCGTCTCATTTTATGTGTGCCAGGTTGTTCTGAATGAATGAAATTGTGTTTCAACCATAAAAACAAAGAGCTGATCATATATGTGTGTATGTTCACAGACTTTTCACTACAAGGGGGTTGAAGACGGGGAAATATGTATAGAAGGCTGGACACAAGGAATAGAAGTTTGCATGTAAGTTACAATTCCTTTGTGTGTGTACATATTTGGTGTATGGTTGTTTCTGTGTGTTGGAAGAATTGTGGTTGGTGATGTATAGTTGCTTTGGTGTTTTTAATGAATGTCTGTTTGTGTTGTACAGTTGTTTGTGTATTGGATGTGTAGATGTTTCTGATGTTCAGCTGTGCCCCTATGGTGTACAAGACGACGAAAATAAGTGAAGGTGAAGTGAAGATGTTTGTGATTTGTCCTTATTTTCCTGTGATTGGTGTGTGGCTATTTGTGATGTTGACTTGGTTGTGTGTTTGATAGAAGTGTGTTTCTGATGCCAATTTGTGTATGTGCAGAGTG
>CM060320.1:24964402-25034402 GCA_030674155.1 Stramonita haemastoma
GAATCTTGTAAACCTAGCCACCACCACCCCACCCCTCAAATTATGTAATATCACACATTGTTGGCATGGAAACAGTCCAGCATAGCCACCGAAACTGTGATTTGCAGTTTTCTAGACAGCTCATTGGATAACAAATGGAATCGTGTTTTCACAGAAGTACGATGTCATATTAAATTCATGAAATTTACCAAAGAGATAGCTTCACCGACACACATAACAGTTTTTAACGTAATAAACTAAATTCTATGATTTGGGGTAAAAATGCGTCATAGTCTCAGATCCATTAAGTAACATTAAAACCTGGTCATCATGAAAAGAGCAGTTTTGTGAAGCTAATACCCAGATATAACAGCCAATGTATTATGGACATACTCTCTGATTTGGTTGTCATCCTGGCTGTTCATTGATTTTACATGAATGCACATGTGCATACATGCACGCACGCACGCACGCACACAACGCACACACACACACACACACACACCACACACACACACACACACACACAACACACACACACACACACACACACACACACACTAATGATATTAATAATAAGAGTAATAATTTTATTATGATGGTGATGATATTGATAGTGGTGGTAACTGTTGTTGCTAAGTAGCATTTTAACTTCAAAACAAAACGTCCATGATAAATGCTTTTTCCGTTTTTGTGATCATCACATTCTTTCGTTATGTGAAGAATTGATTCTACAATTTTATTTGTTTTGTTTTGCAGTTGCTGATATGATCTAAACAGGCACTGGCATTCGGCTGACGAGTTTCCCTGCCAATGTTGAAGCTGCCAGGTCAACATGTGAAACTAGGAATGGACATCATTTGAGACGATTCCTATATGAACTTTGTACTCCAATGGCAGGATTTATGACAAGATGTATCAGCTTTGATCCTGCCTCATTTTTAGGATGGGTAGGAGTGGGGTATGTAGGCAGAATATGGAGAACAAGACTGTGATATGGTTTTTTAAACATGGAACTGTTCATGAATTTTGAAACATTCATCGGTATGATTCACTCTAGTGATATGAGAAAGAAATGTCAGACCCTGGCTGTGGATGTTTCTTAACTTAGGTTGTTTTTTTTTTTTCTTTGTTTCATCTGGGTTTGTTTTTTTTTTCAAACGAAACAGACCAAAACAACTACAGTCCATTTGGGGGGGGAAAACATGAAAGCAATATTGGAGATTTAAAAAAACTGATATAACAGGCTTGAAAACTGTTCTGGTCTAACCATATTCTTTGTTGGGGTAAATTTTTATCAACTGTCTATCAGCTATACCCAAGTGCTTTCAACATAGCATGATCTCTGATGATTTTGACATTTGATAAAAATTTTCATTTGGTGGTGGTGGTGGTGGTGGGTGGGTGGGGGGGGGGTGAGTCTTGTGTATGTGTGTTTGTGTTAGACTTTGTGTGTGTGAGACTTGTGAGTATGGGTGTGTGTGTGCATACATGTGTGCGTGCGTGTGTATACGCACACAAAACAATCTCAGCCCGAGTCCTGGCAGCCCCCAAATATTACACTCTTAGATAGTGCATGTGTAGGCTTTATTTTTAATCTGCATTTTGTGGAACAGTGTTTTAATGTTGTTGTCATATATGTTATTGTTTTGTGTCAAAATAAAACAATTTGGATGACATCAAACTTTTTGCATTTTGTGATGTGTGTTCTGGTTTTCAAATTTGTCTTCTCTCTGTTATGGCTGGTTTGCACCACTGATATTTCATGCATTAAACGAAAAACACACAGAACTCTAGTCTCATATTTTGCAGCTTGAATAGTTTACTTTTATGAAGGAAAAACTTCTCAAGGTTGGGTGAATGGCAGCTACACTTGTTGGATTTTTTTCTTTGTTACAAAATAAACCTGCTTTGATATTAAATCAACATACAATTGTATGAAATCAAGTCACCCAATCACATCCATGTGTTTTGGCAGGTGTATGCTGTAATTATATGGAAATATTGGAGAAGAAAACCATGTGAAACAAATGCAATAATGTCGATTATGTAGTATCAAAGAAAGGGCCTGCTTTATTCGTTGTCATTCACAGAATTACAGAAAAAGAATCCTGAAAAAGAAAGTCATCTAAAAACTTGGACAAAATGTTTCGGATTTTTTTGGTTTCTTTCTTGGCTAGTACTTTGAGGTTCACTAATGGTGAGATTTTGCCTACGTGGCTGTTATTGTCCATGACAAAGGTAGCCGTATTCCAACTCAAGGGATGTATATTGGGTTTGTTCGTGTTCCCATATCCCACCGAACGCTGACATGAATTACATGATCTTTAATGTGCATATTTGATCTTCTGCATGTTTATATACACAAAGGGAATTTAGGCATTGGCAGGTCTGCTCTTGAAGTTGACGGGGAGATTAAAAAAAAATCCCCACCCTTAACTCACGAGACACCACCAAGGGTGAAAGCCATGACTTCATGGTCCAGTGGGATTGAAGTTGAAGGTCTTAACCACTCTGCTACAGTGTCTGTCAGATAAAACGTTCAAGAAAAGTCTATTGCTAAAGACTGTAAAAAAACAAAACCAGGCACTTTAAAAAGATATACAAGATGTAATACTGAGTAAAATGTTTAGCAAGAACCAGGCATCAGCAGGGGCTTAGTCTTCTTGTGGAAGGTATGATCTCCAATACTGCGGCTGCACCCTGTGGCAGCTGAAAGAGCTTTTTGCTATTATCAGAAAAAGACTTTGATGACTAGTTCTCAGAGAGAAATACAACTAACACTATCTCTTGAAAATAAGTTACATGTAACAGGTGACTTTGAAGCCTGCAGAGACCTGCCACCTTGGCACAGTGGTTGGCAACCTAGATTAAAGATTGGAAGCTTTTTTAAATATTTTTTTTATACAGATTTGAATCTCGCGGGTTCAAATCTTATGATGAGTCATAGGGGATTTTTTGACTCTGGCAGGCTCCTGCCAAGAGTGATTGTGCTGTGGATTTATAGGGAAGACTGGGACCACAAAGCCAAGCTTCATCCCTTCTCAGATGGGCTTTGAAATTGAGAGTGTTGCTCAAAGTACCTGTCCTACGTTGCAGGTGTCATCTCTCTGGCCTGGTTGACACTGGGATATATTATGATCGTAAGTATAGAATACAACCCTGTCAAGTAGTCTCGAAGTAGACCTACATACACTTCCATAGCAACATCATTACGTCACCCTCATTATTGATCATCATACAATAATAAAAAATAAAATAAAAAGCCTCTGATTTGATGGGCCCCAGTTGCTCTGGTCTCCCAAGCACTCCTGTGCTTGTGGTGGATTTATGTCTGAGCCTTTGGGGTTGGAGGTTCACGGGGACTGTCTCACTCAGTCTGGCTTCGCGACTGAGCTATTACTGTCGTTAGTAGGGGTGTTAACTCAGAACAGACGTTGTGCTCAAGGCTCTAGAGTGCAAAGCCTGGGTAAGTATGGAGGGCAAGCTGTTACCCATGCAGCAGGGCCCCCTCCCCCCCCCCCCCCCCATGTCGCTGCAGGAACGTTGCCCTATAGGCCTACAGCCCCGAAACTCCCTGGGGATTCCAACTCCCAGATTTTTCCTCAGGGATGGTGTCTAAACACACCTGTGTGCATGCTGGTTTTAAAAAAAATTATTGTCATCCACTCCTACCGGCACAAAACTGTGTGTGCACAAGATGTTCTGCATGCATTCATACACGGGTCAAGGTTTATAGTCTCCTCCAAAGGATGAGGTGAGGCCAGCAGCCAGAGGGCCACCACTCCAAGGAGGCCCTGCCCTGAGGCTGGATCAGTTCAGTGGTAGTCAGGGGTGCCTGTTTTGATCCAGCTAACATAGGACCTTATACACCCCTTATACACCTAGTCCCCTAGAGTGATGACACGTCACAGGTGTGTCCTAACAGTCCTAGAGAGATCTGAAGGACGCAAGGAAAGTACAGGCATGGAGGTAAAGTGGAGGATAAATTGAACCCTAACGTCTCTGAGACCAGAATAGCTGTATTTTTTTCTTCATTCCTTTGCTAGAGCTCTGAAGTTCACAAAAGGTGAGATTTTGGGTGTGTGACCATCCCACCATTAAGTTAGCTGCATTCCAACTTTAGAGATGCCTAAACATGACACCAGTGTGCACAAGTTTTTTTTTTTTTTAAATGGTCATCTGATCCCACAATGGCATGCTCTCCCAAAAGGCAGAACAGGTTTTAATGTGTGTGCGGGATGTTCTGCATGCTTTTACACACGGGACAGTCTATAGTCCCATCCGAAGTACTTTTAGGAGTGGAGTCAGATTTGATGTTAACTTCTATCCACCCATCCACACCCACCCATCCATCGATCCATCCATCGATCCATCCATCGATCTATCTATCTATCTATCTATCTATCTATCTATCTATCTATCTATCTATCTATCTATCTATATATCTTTCTATCTATCTATCTGTCTATCTATCTATCTATCCCTTAGTCTGGTGACCGTGGGGGCACCTCTGAAGACTTAATGACTAGTTCCCTCCATTCCTCTCTCTGTTCTGCCTTTCTCAAAGTTTTGTTAAGTTCTAGGCCTGTCCATTCGCACATTTCACCTAGCATTTGATAAGAAGCCATCTAGAATCTTAAAAATCCCATAAAAATGTATCAGTATTCAGACAGGAAGTATTCTTTGTCAAGCGCTCCAACAGCAGCTACTGTTGTCTGTCATATAAGCGAAAATGCATTGCACTGCTGTCAAGTGCCCGACAAGTCAGGCCCAGTGCATCTGACTTTAGCGTGGGAGATAACTGTTATCTTTTAAGTCTTTCTCAATCTGGGAAAAAAGGCAGAAGAATGGTAGAACACAGACAAGGAGGAGACAGAAAAAGGGATGAAGGCAGAACCAAAGAGGGATAGAAAAGAGGAAATTCCTGGCATAGAATTTCCTGAGGGTGGAATGCTATTTATACTGACACCCTGGCATCCCCAAAGGGGAAAGACAAAAGTAAAAACAAACCCAGTCTTTGCAGCAGAGATGGCTGGTCTCAACTCTTACATTTAACTCACACACAATTCTCATTTTGAAAACAGTACGCCGTGACCTTGCAGTACAATTTTATTGCAAAACATTGGTAACCAAATACTGTTAAGCATATCAATACAACAACAGTTACAGTACATGCCCTCCATACATCAAGGTTACCCACACAATAAACAAATGTGATGAGCGTGATCCCCCCTCCCCCCTTTCAGATTACTGGAAACATTTCTGAATATTATATTATCATCATTATTACTAAAGAGGTCTGGATCCTAGCTGATCACAAGGGCCACATCGGGGCTAGCATCAAGTCAAAGAGAGGTAATATGTATTACAAAAACAATCATTACATACATGGTAGCATTCTTTTCTTGATAATGAATACCATAAATAACTTTCCTTAAGGATTTTTTGTAATGCTTTTTTTCCTTTCCTTTATCTTTCTTACTGTATTCCTCCTTGACTGAGATTTTTGTAGGTAGCTTGGTCAAGGCAAACCAGGACCTATTTCCTGTTAACTGACCCAAGATACAAAACACCTCATGCATACACAGGCCATTCACAGAGCCTTGTATATCATTCAGTATGCACACGAACCCTGCTATTACATGGCAGACCCCGATGCCCTAAGTCACCTAGTGAACAGCAGTATCAGCTGTCTCTTTTTTGGGGCATGCATGATGATGCTATAGGTCAAATCAGAATGAAAAAAAAACAGCTACAGAACAGCATTACCAGCTATTTGGGCACGGTGATGATGAAGTCCAAACGACAATCAAGGAACACCTACTGAACAGATTTAATTTTATCAGATTCTTGGGCATGTTGGTTCTCAAGCCCAAACCACAATGCAGAAACTTCTCATGCTATATATACATATGGCCCTTAGTACTGGGCTGTGCTGTTTAAACGAGAGTTCGAATTTGCTGAGCAAAGTGAAAGCCACAAAGAATAATCATAGGACAGGCCAAAAAGGGAGGCCCAATCATTCCAGCCTTGTTCAGAGCTTCACCTGAGCTAGCACATACCTCCCCTGAGCATGCAGTCTCCTCCCCTGAACATGCCTTCTCCTCCAGTCTCCTCCCCTGAACATGCCTTCTCCTCCAGTCTCCTCCCTGAACTACAGTCTCCTCCCCTGAACATACAGTCTCCTCCCCTGAACATACAGCCTCCTCCCTTGAACAAGCAGTCTCCTCCAGTCTCCTCCCTGAACACTCAGTTTCCTCCCCTGAACATACAGCCTCCTCCCCTGATCATGCAGTTTCCTCCCCTGAACATGCAGTTTCCTCCCCTGAAATGCAGTCTCCTCCCCTGAACCAGCTCTCAATCAGCTACAGGAGCACAGCAGGCAAAGAATGTATGGAAGTCATTAACACGTTACACAGAATTGCTGCTTGACACTGACTGGCCTCACAGTCTTTCGCATTTTCAACATCCCATGCCGGCCAGAAATTAATGTAATACGCAGCTAAACAGATCACAGCACACATAAACTTACGGTGGACTCCTCCTCACTTCAACTCAATAAGAGTCCATATAACTGTACATGAAGCAAAAAATGAAAAAAATAATTGATTCTACAAACCACTTTCGAAAAATAAAAGTGTTTGTAAAACACGAATATGAAATATTTCAATAAAACGTAAAATTATTCCCCCAAAGTATATATTATTCAGAATACAGGCTAAAATCTAAGAAATAATATACATAATGCCAGTTTTTGCCCAGTCAGTTGGTGCCGTTTCAAGTTGGCAAGCATCTCTAGCTTTTGCTGTTAGAGGCTGTAGCATTCTTCAGTCTTTCATTGAGCTAGGGGGGCTATACTTTTCCCAGTCCATGCTACCTAAGGCAGTCAAAATCATTTTGAACAGAGTCACTTCTTGTTGGGAGGGAGTTCTGTGATTCTACTATTTGGTACAGATCCTGTGCTCCTCTGGAGGTGCTACTAATCGTAGTACTATGAAAACTGGTTTTCTTCTGGCTACCAAACTTGGACTCTTCGTCTTTTGGTTTATTTTTCGGAGAGAGAGAGAGAGAGAGAGAGAGAGAGAGAGAGAGAGAGAGAGAGAGAGAGAGAGAGAGAGAGAGAGAGAGAGAGAGAGAGGTGCTACCTGCAATGTGCATAGATAACAGAAACTTCTGACTTGTTTCTTGGCGACTGAGTTTTTGGGTTTCCGTCTTTTAAATTAAGACGACTCTGTACTAACACTGGCTGCATCTAAGGTTTCCAGTATACAGTGCTCATGTAAGATACTTATGGAATTAAAAAAAACAGAAACTCTTTGGAGAAAAAAATCTTATATCCAATGAATGTAATGTACTTACTAAAATAAAAAGCTCCACTGTTGTCAGATAATGTCCGACACATATGGCAAGTGGAAGTGCCTGACAGAAAGAACTGTTCTATGTCCCAATTTTTGTTTTGTTTTGGTTTTTTTTTGGTCCCTCCGCTAGAGCCCCAAGACTCACAAATGGCGAGATTTTGTGAATGCGACCACTTTTATCCCATCTTAAAACCCTCTCCCATTTTCTAATGCCGCAGCGGGCTTTTCGGAAAAGGCCCCATTTATTTTATCGTGCCGCAGCATGCCGAGAATCGCTGGCGGCCAGTGGGTATTTTCCATCACGCTGTGAGCATGAACAAGTTCACACACACCATGAGTGACTTTTCCCGCTATAGTAAGGATAGCCCAATGGCTTTTCAGTACTATTTCTGGCACAACACATCCTTCCCTTCTCAAGAAATTAGTCAGCGTCTCTCATTTTCATTCACACATTTTCTCATAGTTAAGAATGGCGGCAAAGCACGAAGATGAAATGTGGGAAGATTTTCCAGAAGATGAAATTGACGAAATTATGCGTCAAGTTGAGGAGATTGAAAGACAACAGAATAGAGAATCTGATGTTGAAATTGAAACTGAAGAAGGAAGGGATGAAATAGATGAGGATTATGCAGTAGAAAGTGACCCTGAAGACAACATTCCACTACTAAATTTGCAGACGACGTGGCGCGCGGCGCACACAGCGCTGGCAGTGAAAGATTTTCAGTTGCCTGCAGGCCCTGTACACACACTACCGCTCAGTGCCAAGCCCCTGGATTATTTTTTTCTGTTTGTTTCCCCAACTTTTTTTCGTAGTGCGGCAGATGAGACAAATTAGTATGCTAAACAAAAGATCGCTGCTAGAGGTGTGGCTTCTGATCCTTTGTGGACAGACACAACACCTGAGGAGATCAGGGCTTACCTGTCTATACTGATAATGATGGGAATCAATCGTCTGCCCAGAATACATATGTACTGGTCCACTGACCCCAAGTTTTCTCACTCATGGATCAGTACTGTCATGCCCAAAACAAGATTTTGAAGCTGAATCAATATTTTCATTTGAGAGACACAAGTGACACACCTGGACGTGACAGCCCCCAGTACGACCCTCTCTACAAGATCAGGCCCTTTCTCAATGACATCAAAGCCCAGTTCAAGGCACGACGCAATCCATCCCGTGAATAAATAATGTACCGTGTTTGCGTATTTTTTATTTCTCTTTAGTATGTAGAAAAACTGTACAATCCCAGACAATGGACTTGGTGACAATCTTCATGTGATGTGTATTATTCAATCGATTACCCTGACGTGGAATCCTACAGAGGGCCTGTAGGTAGGACACTATTTTTTTTTAAAATTTTGACTCATACTAGTGCATGATGTGCATGTTAGAGCATATTATTTTACTAACAGCATGAAGTGAACATGTTGTCACCTTGATTTGGTGACAAAAAGGGGGACAGCAACACGACATATATAAGCAGGACTGTCAAATTTTGATGCAAAGTAAACTATGACAACTTATGAACATTCCTGTCAAATTTCAAGACTCTACTATCAGTAGTTTTTATATGGTGGTGTATATTACTAAGGAACTGTGTTTTACTAGAAAAAGATTGAAATTTTCCGAATACTAGGAGGAGTTTCTTGGTCAGAAAAGCGAATGGAAGAGGGTTAAGTGATAAACAGGTAGCCTGACTCTGGTGATATAATGAAACTTGAACTATAACAGAGACAGCAAGTGGCCAAGATGATCTTCCCACGCTCCTAGAGAATAAGCAAACAATGTGGGGATTACCAAAATGAAAGGGCACCAACTGGTCTGGGGTGTGTCCTTGGGTATTGGATTATTGCACAAAGCAAAGCTACAATGGTCTTGCGTATGAGAGACCACTGTATATCACACTTGAATCAACTTCTAACCATAAGAGGAACTAGGAAATATACAATCAATAAGATAGTGCATTTCACCCTGTTTTGTTTTTTACTGTACACATTTTATTCAGGGAAAGAATGGTGAAATCTCCAACTTTTAAGATAGTGCATTTCACCATATGCTAAAGACCATAATTTTGCCAACTACTGTTCTTGCACACATAAGACAGAAGACTGAACTGACAACTTGCATGCATAACACTTACAAATTGTTAATTTGCATGATGCAAGTTTAGATGAGAAAAATCTATGACATTCCTGTTGTTAACTGCTCTTGACTGAGCACAAATTAATTGTTTTATTGTTGTTGTTGTTGGTTTTTTTTTTAACTTACCCAAGGCTTTCACATTATGTAGGAAATCGTAACAGCATAGCCATATCATGAGGATGTGAGACACTTGAACACGCAATATTACACAGCACAGAAATAACATTAAACTCTATCTTACTTCTGCTGGAGCATAAAAAACATACTAGCAAACAGACGCAAATCTGTACATGGCTGGCATTGCAATATAAACTCTTTCCCATCTACCATCAAACAGACTGACATTTTAACTACCTTGTCCCACTATTCAATTTAACAGTACCTTTTTCACTATGAAACATGCATTGAACAATCACAAAAATGTCAAGGCATATTATAGGCAAAGTTAAAAGGGCATCATCAACTTATAAAACAGACCCCATCAAACAACACTAAAAAGAAAAACAACATAAAAAGCAGAAAAACTTCCCTGATGTACACATGATACACAGCACCAGGAAACTCCTTACACTACCCGAGTTATCTCCTGACTTGCCCTGTATACCGGCTCTGAAGCGTGAAAGACAAGCTGTAACAAAATGCTGCGTGGTCCTTGGGCAAGGTCAGTACACAACACTAACAGTTTCTGAATAATGCACACTACATCAGTGACAACCTACAGCTGATACATGCTCACATTTCGGACACAGTATCCAGCAGTAATATTCTTACAGTTTTTATCATTTTGCCTCACAATCATGATAGACTCAGCCACTCTTCAAAATTAAGTATATTGATTTGTATGCATCTTTTCTCACATAGATAATCAAGCCATCCCAGACAGTCTGATATCTACAGCAGGTTTCAACATAAAAAAATTAGTTATCTTCATTGTTCCCTATCTACGAGCACGCTTAAGTCTCACAATTTTTGGCAAAGGTTGGACGTTCACTTTTCCGTACCATACAACTGGTAACCATTTTTAAGCAGGTACAGGTGTCCACAACACAAACTCTCACAGGAGGGCAAGATTTCGCAGATCTCGGCTTGCCGATGGTCAGCATGAATTGGGCAAACCCCACCTCTTCCTCGCTGCTTCCCCCTTCCCCATTCTTCCTGTCCATCCCTCCAGGGGAGGAGGAATCTGTTTTCCACAGAGGCCACTTCCACACCCCATCCAACAGGTGACTCGCGCTTTGGAAAAACTTCTTCCCTCACACTAACATACAAACGAATGGGTCGTTTTCCCATATCTGCTTAACAAGCGGCAAACACTTTCCAATATGTAATGGCATATGAATATACTGAATAAGCACAAAATTCATACACAAGAAATTTTTCATCTTTCCAGCTTTCATAGTCCTTGAATCAAATGTGATGAACAAGACATGAAGAACTGGTCAGACTTACTGCAGTCCTTACACATGTTACTTCACCGTAGTTTCTGAATAATAACTGAACTTTTCAGGAGTCATGAGCACTCAATGTGCTTTATAAAAAATAAAATACACCTCTACCTACAACAGTTTTCGGCCTGTACAAAGTATCCCAGGTCTATATACACATTCAAAGTGGTCACACTTCGTGCTAATTCAAACACAATTACTGCATGTTAATAAATACGCAATCTATGTACATTGTCACAAGCACCTGAACTTCTGCCAACAAAATTAACAGCTTTCTAAGTGTAAGTGCTACAGACAATACTAAGCGGAATGCTCACTAATTTCATCCAACATTAAGAACATTCAAGTCAAGTACTAAACTTCAAGCAATATTAAGAACACTCTAAGTGGAAGCGCTAAATTTCATCCAACATTAAGAATACTCCAAGCAGAAGTACAAACTTTCAATAGTTTCATCAAACACTACGAACACTCTAAGCCGAAGTACTAAACCTCATCTAATATTAAGAACATTCTACTCAGAAGCATAATAAAACTTCACGACAAAAAGAGTATTGTGGTTGGGAGCATGGAACTCAATCGAACATCCTCTCTTCTCCCTTCAACCTGACTGACGGTTGTTGAGGCATGGAATTACACCTGCCAGTCCCTGTCTCTTGGGCAAGGTGAACCTGGCAGAACCCTGCCCTCCCCAGATGCATTCAACATTATGAGCACTTTCATCAAAACCACAAAATTACATCCGACAGAAGAGCATTGTATTCAGACACACCTAGCCACCACAAGGATTATGAGCATTCTTGGTAAATGAAATGCATACCAGCTCCTAATATGAATGTGTCAGCAGTAACTTCACATTTCTTTAACGGATGATAGTACTCGAAAGCTTTTGATAACTCAGTATCAAAGCACACATACCAACAGTTTATCAACAACAACAAAACTGCAAGCAAAATGCACACATTGTGAAATAGACAGGCGTATAAACAAGCAAGAGTAGTCTTATCAAATACTGTATGACAAGGGGGGGGGGGGGGGGGGGAGGGGGGAGATAATAAGCAGACATTTACGCTGCAGCATTAATTTCATGTGCAACAAAACACATTACAACTTGAATCACTAACCATTATCTGATTTTATGCCTATGTACAGGTTCATGAGTCAATTCAGTTACATTCATCTTCACCTGGAAAACATTCCATTTTTTTATCTTAAAAAGAATCAGCTCCATGTGCACTAGGATAACGAATCTGATTGGAATTCTTCAACAGAACACGCAAATGGCATAAGAATTTTCATCAAAAGTAAAAACCAAGATTTGCTAGGTCATCTTTCCTACTGCTTTTTTCTTCTCTTTTAAATTTTTTTTTTTTTTTTTACTTTTTCAGCTCCATATTAATGGCAATGCACAAGTGAAAGACGGACAGATCAATATCACAAGATTAGTACAATTATTAGAGAATAAATAGATTTTTTTGTTTTAAAAAGTCCACATCACCAAATTATTAATTTTTTTTTTAGACATTATAGACACAAGCTGCAGAAAAAAAACCTGCCCCTTGAAGAAGTCTGTACATGTCACTCTGAAAGACCCTGTGACTTTTCCCAAACAGCAGCACCACCTTTAACCCACAACAATCAACACAACACGTCCGTCCATATGCAGAAACCCACACCCAGACATGGGCATGAACTCTCCTACATACAAACAGCTGGAGCGTAAAATCATATTAAAACAAAATCAGTTCCATCTACACTAAAAAATAAAAATAAATAAATAAATAAATAAAATTAAAAAAACATTCTAAAAAAATGTTTCACCAACACTATGCATGACTATGTGGATCCCAAGTCTGTCTCTCCGGTAGGAATGTGTGGACAAGGTCTGTTTGAGAAGTTTGAGAAGAAACATTGTGAACAGAAGACACGGACAATGGAATACGCCAGATCATGATTTCAGCAGGTAACACACACACACACACACACACACACAACACACACACAACACACACACACACACACACACACACACACACACACACACACACACACAACAACAACAACAACAAGGGGAGCACTGCAGTGCAGCTATGTTATTTCACAACACTTAGAGCAGGTGACAATTCCTGCATTCCACACACACATAGGCACACAGGGTTAACTGCAGTGCAGTTAAATCAGTCATTTTACAGCAGAGACACGGACACAACAGGTCATGGTTCCTGCATACCACACACACATAGGCACACAGAGTTAACTGCACTGCAGCTAAGTCAGTCATTTCACAACCCGACTAAAACAGCGAAGTTCTGGCATACTGGCAGACACACAGGGACCCGCAGTGTAACTAAGTCAGTCATTTCACAGCATTTACACACATGGACACAACAGTGATGGTCTGCAACTACAGTCCACAGGATCACTGTTGTACATGGACTGCAGACACACAGGATCACTGCTGTACAGACTGCAGACACACAGGATCACTGCAGTGACATGAGAAACAGTTCTGGCATACTACAGACACACAGGATCACTGCAGTGACATGGAAGAACAGAGGAAGGTTCTGGCAGACTGCAGACACACAGGATCACTGCAGTGACATGGAGAGAACAAGGAAGGTTCCTGCAGACTGCAGACACACAGGATCACTGCTGTGACATACTGCAGACACACAGGATCACTGCAGTGACATGGAGAGAACAGAGGAAGGTTCTGGCAGACTGCAGACACACAGGATCACTGCTGTGACACAGACTGCAGACACACAGGATCACTGCTGTGACACAGACTGCAGACACACAGGATGATCACTGCTGTGCAGCCACCTGGTGCCTCAGCACTGGCATGAAGAGAGCGGCATTGGAGGAGGAGGAGGCCAGGTCAGTGTGCCACATGATGATGGTGCCGTCTGACAGCGACACAAACAGCGCCTGAGAGGTGATGGTGAATGCCACGCTGAAACACAACCGTTATCATCATCGTTAGGTGTGATGCTGACCTTTTTCACAGTAAGTTTTACGTTTATGCTGTCTTTCGTGCCTCAGTACTATAATAAGTTCTACAACTGTACACACATACACACACATGCACCATGCAACACACACACACACACACACACACACACACACACACACACACACACACACACACACACATCAACACACACACCACAACACACACACACACACCATCCTTGGGTAAACTCGCACCCCAAAACAAAAACTGTCTAAAATCAACTTTTAGTAGTATAGACATTAAAACAAACACACACACCCACAAGTCTTCCTTCACGTTTGTTTTCTTTTAACTCTTTTGTTATAATATTCTTATCCACTCAGGCAATACTGTCTTGGTGCAAGTTTCATAAGGCAGTTTATGTAATGTAACAGTGACTCCATCAATATTCTTTATGAAAATGCACAAAAATTTCCATCGTACATTATCTGACATTCTACACTAGTATGCAAATCCCTTCAGAAATGTTCTGGGTCAAAATGTTCTCTTGATTCTCAGTCTTATTGTCCAGCTAACCACTCACAACACAAGAAGAGCAATCAACGCTACCAAGTGCACTACAGGTAGATCAAAAAAAAAAAGAAGAAAAAAAGATTGGAAAACAAAGCAGGCAGAGACAGTACCTGAGGATGGGTCGGCTGACGGCAGGGTCTTGGACAAATCTCGCAGGTGTGTCAGATCCCAGCTACTCCACAACCTGAACAACACATTTGTATTATTAGGCCTTTCCCCACTGTGCTAGCGGATGTCTTTTCTGGATGCTCTTCTATCATGAAAACTCGTGATACAAAAATTCTGATATGTTTTAAAAGATTGCTTCTTTTCAGGAACAACATTTCAATCGTCCCCAAGGAAGCACTGGTGTGTGTGGTATACTGCATAAGTGGTATATTTCATTAGCAAAAAGCTTGCATTGTATTTTTTCTGATAATGGCACAGCCACCAACACAAATACAGTTCAACCTCTCAGAGATGATGTAGCTGCAGTGTACATTGATATTATCTAGTACCAATATCTAATAATAAAAAAAAAGAAGAAAAAAATGCACACAAACATGCACACACCCAAGATAAATATGCACGCATGTACACACACACCACACACACACAACACACACACACACACACACACACACACACACACACACAGTCCTTCGCATGAGACTATAAACCGAGGCCCCATGCGCAAACACACGCACAACATCTTGGCACACGTTAAATCCTGTTCCCTTTTCGTAAGAGTAGGCCATCATGTGCCTGTGGGAACAGGTGACATTTACAAAACTGCATACACACGGGGACTGGATGAAAAAAAGCACATGAATGCATATTCCATTATCCTCGATATAAAAGAATAAATCAAATCAAAAGAATAAATCAAACACACACACACACACACACAACCCACCACCACTACCCACACACACACACCACCCCGCCCCACACACACCCACACACCACACACACCACCCACCCCCCACCGTACCCACACACACACACCCACCCCCCCCCACACACCACCCACCACACACCACACACACACCAACCCACCCACCCACACGTACCCACACATACACAGACACCCACCCCCTGCCCCCCCCCACACACACACTCACTCACACACCCACCACACCACCCCACCCATCCACACGTACCCACACACACACAGACACCCCCCCCCCCCCCCCCCCCCACACCACCCACCCCACCACACCCCACACACCAACCCCCCCCCCCCCCCCCCCCCACCACACACTCACTCACACACCCACACCACACACACACGCCAACCCACCCACCCCATGTACCCACACACACACAGACACCCCCCCCCCCCCCCCCCCCCACTCACTCACACACCCACCAACACACACCAACCACCCACCCACCCACCCGACACCCCCCCCACACACACACACACTCACTCACACCACACACACACACACACCAACCCACCCACCCACACACACACAGACACCCACCCCCCGCCCCCCCACACACACACTCACTCACACACCCACACACACAAACGCCAGACCTGACAACGCCGGTGTCCAGCCCCCCAGCGATGATGTTGACGGAGCGTCCCTCAGGGGCGGTGGAGTAAGCCAGACAGGTGATGAGCGCCTCACAGCTGTGCCGCCCCACACGGCTCCCGTTGATCGTGCTCACCTGCAGCTCGCTCCCTGACCCACCTGCTGTCCTCACACACACCACCTTCACCTTTAGTCTTCTCAAGGTGGTATCGTTAGGTGTAAAACATTCTTACGATTGTACCTCATCTATCAAGCAATTCCCCCCCCCCAACCTCCTCCCCCCCCCACAAACCCTTAATGAAGGATATTTTCGTCTTTTTAAAATTGCCAAATGCTGACCTGAGTATCGGTAATCTTCAATGTGTATTCTTGATAAAATATCCTCCTTTCTTTCTTCTCTAGAGCTCCAAAGTTCACCAATGGTGAGATTTTTATATAGCACAGCCATTTTGCCCACAACTAAGGTAGCGCATTCTGACATTGGGAAATTACTGTATACATTGAGGAGAAGGCACTGACAACTCTTTCTCCAGCTGACCAGTCTTTTAGAAAATTCTGATAAACAAAAAATTGTGCACTTATCTGCTATCACTGACCATCGAAGCCCCCAAGAAAGAACACTGAAACAGCTGTGTCTAAGGTACTTAGCATGGCAATCAGAACACTTTCCTCTTTGAGAGTTCTTCCCTCTTATGGGTTATGTTACCCAACTGAAGCAGGAGGTGATCTTATACACTTCTACTGATACTGAAACACAGTTTTATCCATTATGTACTATCATGTTATAATGTATGATTACAACTCTTCCTCTTCAAAATCTGTCCAAGGCATAGTCCAAACTTCTGCAACAACCAAGGTTCTGAAGAAAAATGCTAGAAATCAGACTGACTACACTAAGAATACAGACACAGCTGTCAGTTTTCCCCACTTTCTGCTGCTCTCAGCTGCTATCCATTCCATCCCAGCTGGTACTAATTAAGTAGTAAACTGACCAGGCTTGGACTCGGTAAAAGGAAGGGGCTGATTTCATGACAGGGCCCTGGACCCTTGACTGAGTTATTCTGGATTTGCGCATTGTGTGGAGATAGAAAAAGCACGGCTAAATGAAATGAACCCGAGAAATGGTGGCTGACTTACCGTGATGGCTGACAGAGGCCACATCCCCCAGGGTATTGCTGACAGCCACCACCACCACTGGGGCCTTGTGTCGGGCTACCGTCCGCACAAACGACAATCTGCAACAACACATGTAGTCAATAGTTCCTTTGTTTTGACAGCTATTCAAAAACAAGAGAAAAGTTATAGAAAACCAAAACCTAAAAATATCCCAAAACTTTTCACAGGCGCACACCCAAAATTATCATGTTGTCACTTTTTCTGTTTTTGCTTTACTGTTTGTATTTTGCTTGCAAGATTTCAGAATATAAAAAAAATGTTAACAATACAATCATGCCTTCTTCATTTTGATTCCTTTTTTATGACTGATTTGGTTCTGCTTTTCTTATGCTAGTAGTTTAGGAAACAGTACCATGCTTTTAGGAGTAATGTACAGCAGTCTTTTTCATGTTTCTCTGACACACTAAACACTCATATGAATATGCCAAAAAGCAAGAATATCCACTCAACAACATTTCAGTAAGGTCCTACCTTTGCTCTTAGCACACACAGAGATCAAGCCATCAACAGACTAGGAGACTGTGAGGCCAGCAAAAAGTGTAGAGGTAATTCCATTGGGGCCACTGACATTTCATCCCATCAGTTTACACACCACTGCTATCAAAATTTAAAGACTAGAACTACCACACCTCAACACCTAGACATCCTCATAATTACTTTTGTATATCCCCACTTTGTTCAGATCTTGCTCTGCCTTAACTTTTCATAAAGTTACAATAGTACAATGTTCTCTCTCTCTCTCTCTCTCTCTCTCTCTCTCTCTCTCTCTCTCTCTCTCTCTCTCTCTCTCTCTTACTCTTTCCAAAAAAACTTTGACAGTGCTCAGAGACTGCTCAGGGTCATCTCGTACATATCATATTCCTTTTTTCCTAAAAAAAAAAAAAGGAGACATAAATGTGTTATAGTGCACACATTTTGCACACTAACAACTTTTGAGTGTTACCACCCCAACCCCCACTTTCCCCTTCTCTTTAAAGAATGTTTTTTAACTTGGGGAGAGTAAACAAGGTCTTGTCTGTTTGTGTATAATCTCCCTCACCCTTCCAGCATGGCTTAGGCCAAAAGCTGTGTCAGTTATTGACATCAGCTCATTGCCAAGGCCTACACTAAAATGTTGTGATGTTGTAAAATGTTGTGTTGAGATTGCCTTCAGCCATGACAAGCTCTTAACAACCTGCACTCTCCTTTAAAGGAGAAAAAAATCCTCTGAAGTCAGAGTACGGCTGCCTATATGGTGAGGTACTTGAAAATAGTCATACACGCAAACTTCTCATTCAGTAGTGTGCAATTTCAATCTCACAGTGATTCCCAGGTGGGATTAGTGAGTCAGAGGGCACATTTTGGGTGACCCCCCAGAGAGTTAAGCTGGGGAACAACAACAACCCTTCCAGCCATACAGGTGACCCCCCCCCCCCCCCCCCCCCTGTCAGCCACAGCCACCCCCTCCAGCCCTCCTGACCTGTTGAGGTCCCAGATGATGGCGGTCATGTCCTCACTGGCGCTGACCACCACGCCAAAGGCCTTGCACACCTGCAGTGCAGTGATGGGGCCCTGGTGTCCACACAGCATGCGTCGCAGGCCCCACACGTGCAGCGTGCTGGGCTGTCCACCACAGGTCATGTCACCCGTTATGTATGTCAACACTCTCAACTATTCATTAATATGTCAACACTCTCAACTATTCATTAATATGTCAACACTCTCAACTATTTATTAATTTTTATTTTATACCACTTTATGTCATAGCAGATTTCTCTGCATGAAATTCCGGGCGGCTCTCTCTCCCCGGGGAGAGTGTGTTGCCACAAGTGCAGCAGCGCCTACCCATTATTTTTTTTTTTGCCCTGAGGGATGGTGTCTAAACACGACACCTGTGTGCATGCTGGGTTTTTAAAAATAATTTTGTCATCTGCTCCTAATAAAACTAATATCTTTAGAACATAGGGTGACACACACACATACAAAAGAGAGTCTTAAAATAGAAGACAATGTCAGACAATACTAAAAATTCCATTTAACTTAGGCAAAAGCACAAAAACAGACATATACATAGTTGGAGCACTGTGCTTGTAGTTGGACGGTCTGGATTCCAATCTTATTAATCCAATCTTGTTGTTTATAGCCCAGCCGACCACCTTGTAAAATTTTAAATCTCAGAATAAAACTGTGCAACTATCTACAGATTAAAATGGGGTATAAAGCCAACTCTACTGTCCTTCCTTGACCATAAGGGTCAGCCCAGGATGGGCACTGCATTGTGGGAGAAGCCACATCAATCCACACATAAAATGAGATAAAAACAGAACCGGGTTTGAGCCACCACCAACAAATATGTTCAAAGGTATGTTTTCCACTGGAGTTTACATCAGTACCAACTCCACTTCCCCAAAAGTCCTTCGGATGAGATTATAAACCACGACCTTGAGAGTTAATACACAAAGAACATCTTGTGCACATGTTAACTCATTCTGCTTTTCTGAAGAGTTGGCCAACGTGTGCTGGAAAGAACAAAGGACAAAAATAAAAATGCATCCATACTGATGTTATGTTTACACATCATCTCAGAAGTCTGAATGTGGCTACCTTAATGGTGGGTAAAAACGGTTGCATACAGAAAATCTCAACATTGGTAAACATAGGAGTTCTAGCCAAGGAATCAAAAAAATATTTTAAAAATCTTATTTCATCATTTATTTCTTTCTCTTGCAAGTACATACATAAAAACATACATACATACATACATACATACATACATACATACTACATACATACATACATACATACATACAACAAATATATGTATGTATGTGTGTGTGTGTGTGTATATATATATATATATATATATATATATATATATATATATATATATATATATATATTATATACACACATACACATACACATATATATATGCTATAAAGTCTACAAGATTTTAAAAACGTCTTTTGACTGACAAAAGCAAGCACAACACAATGACACAAACAAGCGAACACCACGCAGATACAAGTTGATAAACAGACAGCCTCACCTTGGCCACATTGTGGGTCATGTTGAAGACGGAGATATTGCCTGAAGCTCCCGCCACAAACAGCAAACAGCGATCTAAAGCTGCTGCACAGCAAGTCACCTGCAGCACACACGGAAATGGGCAAGAATGAAATGAATTAGACACACATGTGTGAAATGAACGATGCACAGTAAGATGCCACTCAATGGCTCAAGCAGTATAAAAAAATATAAAAAAATAAAAAAAGAGAGAGAGAGAGATAAAGAAAGAAAATGATAAAACAATAGGCATCAACTTAACCTCACACAAAAATGAATAACATTTTTCAAATCAGTAGCAATAACTGAATAACAAAGTTACTCCACACAACAGGCAATAAAGGTTCCAGAATATACCATATCAAAAAGGACCTCCCCAAAATGATACAAACATGCACTGTTCTGATTTCTAACATAGCATATATGTATATACTTCTTTTTTTGTTCATTAGCAAGTGTTCCGAGGTTCACCTACAGTGAGAGTTTTGTGTATGTGACCATTTTTGCCCAGAACTAAGGTAACTGCATTCTGATTTCAGTAATAACAAAATATATTCCAAAAAGGATACAACAACATAATTTAGAAGCTAATGCTATATCTGTCATTAACAGGGGAACCTTGGCAGGTGGTATTCTGCACAGACAGGATAGGAACAAGCACCTCTGAATCCACTCATACACCCCAGCAACAATACAAAGCCTCTTCTGTTTCTTGGCCTCAGGCACAGTAAATACGAAAGCTCTCTGTGAACTGCTGGCTCTAATAAAGTGATAGAATATGCCTAGATCTGGCTGATCTTGCACACATATTAAATCCTGTTCTGCTTTTCGAAAGAGTAGGCCATTGTGTGCCAGTTGGAACAGATGACAAAATTTACAAAACTGCATATACATGGGGACTGGATGTAAAAAAAAAAAAGCACTTAAGCGCTTATTCCACTATCCTCGATATAAAAGAATAAAGTGAAATGTACATGATGGCTTCAGTATGAACAGCATGGGAATAGGAGCACTGGATCATTACAGACGTGGAGGCAGGACTACAAATCCTTCTGCCGAATAAAATATACAGAGACTGATATTGGGACACCTGGGAGTCAGTCACCTTATCGTAGGGGTTGGGAGGCATGAAGTTGACCAGGGGTCGGTTGTTGTGGCTGACCACACGCAGGATGCTGTCTGGGTGTTCCCAGGTCACCGCCCCCGCCCACAGCACATCCGTCTGCTTGTAGGTGCTACCTGTACACCCCCAAAGCAACGCAAAATGAACTTTAACATTGCTTGTAGGTGCTACCTGTACATCCCCACAGCAATGCAAAATGAACTTTAACATTGCTTGTAGGTGCTACCTGTACAGCCCCAAATCAACGCCAAATGAAATCCACGGAAGGACGGTGGCAGAATGGTTAAGACGTTCGCCTGCCAATATGTAAATCGTGAGTTTCTGGGTTCGAACCCAGCCTCGCCCTTTCTTCCCAGTTTGACGAAAAAATCGAACTGAATGTCAAAGTCATTCGGATGAGACTCGAAACCGAGGCCCCGTGTGCGAATGCACGCAGAACATCTTGCGCACACGTTAAAACCCCGTTCCACCTTTCGGAAGAGTAGGCCATCGTGTGCCGGTAGGAGCGGATGACAAAATTATAACAAACCAGCATGCACACAGGTGTCGTGTTTAGACACCATCCCTGAAGAAAAATCGGGGAGTTGGAGTTGGGGATCTTTGCGCCTGGTGGCAGCATGATCTGTGGCTCTGTAGGTCAAATGCAAGCGCTTTGATTTGTCTTTACAAGAGATAGCGCTATACAAATTCCATGTATTAATTATTATTAATTAAATGAACTTTAAAATTGGTTGTGGGTTCTACCTGTACAGCCCCCCCCAAAGCAATACAAAATGAACTTTAAAATTGCCTGTATGCGCTACCTGTACAGCCCCAAAGCAACGCCAAATGAACTTTTAAATCGCTTGTAGGTGCTACCTGTGTATCCCCAAAGCAACGCAAAATGAACTTTAAATTCAAAGTTACGAAGATTCCTGTCAAAGCATATGAACATGCACTATGCTGCAAAGATACGGTGTATGAAGATTCCTTAGGAATATTTACAGCAAACACTCCAAAATACCATTTCCCTTCATACATGTATCACACCAATCCCTAATATCCTGTTCCAGAATTTTTAATATACTTGATTATTACCATCATCTATCTAATATTTCAAGCCACACCAGTTTACTCAGATATCATCAGTCTTCAAAGCTGGACACACACTACCATCTTCCCTTTCCCAACATTTCCATCGACCAGACCATGGGTAGTTACTTTGGAGCAAGTCTTTCAAACAATCATAAACAGAAGTCCTGGGTACATTTAGCAAACACAAAAAATTCCCATGGAAACTAAGAGAGCTGTCTTTTGCAAAATTATGCAGAAAAATCCATTCTGATCAGCAAAAATACCCATTGTAGACCAAAAAAAAAAAAAAAAATGGTACCATATCATAGCCCTGGTCATCTCCCTGATGAAAGAACTTAGGATTTCCCTGCAGAAATAAAATCTGCAGTTGTTAACATCAGATACTTTGAATTTCACAAGCATTCACAACTTAATGCTTCAACTGTTGAAATACAAAGACGATACACACACTTATGTCACCACACTTACGTTTCACACACAAAAGACTGAAAAATGAACTCTGAACAAGGCTTACTCAGAAACAGTCAACAGGCCCCATTGTTAGGTTAAAGAACACCTTTAGATACCACCCCGTGAGTGATACTGCCAGACAAGACAGAAGAAACAGGATATTTTCCCCCTGATATTAGAAGAACCACAATCCCTCAAGTCAGAATGTGGCTACCTTACCCTCTTGCATTCTGATTCTCTGAACACAAATTGCCTCTAAATTTTGCATTCCATCATGAAATCAGGTCAGGCACACATGCTCGCTCGCCTTTTCCTCCTTCAAAGTACATACCAGCAGCTATAATTACTTCCAGACTCACAGCAGGCTCTTGCCTCTGGCCTGATAGAGCTTCAGCAAATGGTAGCGATCAGTGGAGTGTAAATCCCAGTTCAGGATTCAGTGGAGGGAACAATTTAATCCCAGTAAATCCCTGGTTGGGACTAAGAGGGTTAAAAACAACAACAACAACAACAAAAGATCCCCCCCTCCCCCCACCCAAACCCTACAAGGCCAGAGATGAGGTCGAGGAGATTTTTCTCCTGGAGTTAACATCAGTGCTGACTCCACTCTCCCCAAAAGTCCTTGGATGAGACTTTAAACCGAGGCCCTGTGTGCGAACGCACGCAGAACATATTGCGCACACACGTTAAATCCTGTTCCGCTTTTTGTAAGAGTAGGCCATCGTGTGCCGGTGGGAACAGATGACATTTACAAAATTGCATACACACGGGGACTGGATGTAAAAGCACAAGAGTGCTTATCCCATTATCCTCGATATAAAAGAATAGAATAAAAGAATAGAATAGAATGAGGCTACATACCGAGAGGTTTGGTGTGGAGGGTGATGAGGGTGGAGTTGGCCTCGATGCCGAAGACAGGCCCGGTGACCAGGGGCACCATGGAGGTGACAGCTACGGGCAGCTGGGTCACTCGCTGCCACAGGGGCTGCGGCATGTCGGGGGAGCCCACGAATCGCCCCCACCGCAGACCGTTCACCGACCACACTGGGCGTGGCTGCCACACCACCACACTTGTATTTTCATAACTGGCTTCTCGGGATGACTTGTGTGCCATGATGATGTTTTGACAACTCACTCTTGTTATCTTTCTGCTCCAGCCCTTTGCGTTCTTCCCCCCTCTCTCATTCTTCTTTCTCTCTCTCTCTCTCTCTCCCCTCACTCTCTCTCTTGTGTGTGTATATATGTGTGTGTGTGTGTGTGTGTGTGTGTGTGTGTGTGTGTGTGTGTGTGTGTGTGTGTGTGTGTGTGTGTGTGTGTGTATGTGTGTGTGTGTCTGTGTGTGTCAGTGTGTGCCTGTGTGTGTATCTAACTCTGTACATCTCTTTGAATCAATGTCTTTTGTTGAGAATTAATTCCCTATTGCTTTTTTCTCTGCTTATTAACATTTTTCAAAATTTGCAGTTTGGTTTTAGATGGTAGTTTGCTTTTTTTGTTTTTTTTAAGAGTAATCATACTTGTTGCACAAGCTGCTGTCGGTTCCAGATACATTTTGTAAGTCTGTAATTAAAGAACAGCTGTTTTACACACACACACACACACACACACACACACACACACACACACACACACACACACACACACACACACACACACACACACATACACACACACACACACACACAAAACACACACACACACACACACACACACACACACACACAAACACACACACACACACACACACAACACACACACACACACACACACACGCACACACAAGCACCCTCCAACCCACCCTCTCACATAACTAAATATACAAGCACCAATCCACCCACTCACCAACGCACACACACTTACCACATAAGTCTTTTTCTCAATCTGCTGTGCAGGAGGAGGGAGATGGGTGACGTGTGTGGTGTCAGCGGCAGGGTGGGGGTTGGTGAACAGCTGTTTTGGGGTCTGGCCATAGGTGCGGATCATGGTCAGCAGTGCCTGCCTCTTCACTGGGTCACTCACCCCACTCACGTCCATCCCAAAGTACGTCTGCACAGTGACACAATTCATTCATTAATGGATAGAATCACATGTTGGCTATTCTACACTGCTAAATGGTAATGGTCAAGGTGTCCCATAACCTATGTAGTTGTAGGGGAGTGAGGTGTGACACCTCAGCTTCTCTAGGGGCCAGTATGTTGAGGTGGCGCCATCTCCTCTCCCTCACTGCTTTACCTTCCCTGACCCTACAAAGGGTAGGTACACATTTACAGCTGGGTGAACTGGGGGACTGTACTGAAACCAAGGCATGCAAACGCTCACACATCCACTTGGTAACCAAGCTTGATGCTGATTAACCTTAGCTTGGAGAAAGCGAGCATCCTGATTACTGAGCTCTTCCTGTCCCTGCTACTGGTAGAACATTTGATGACCAAAACTTATTGGTGAATACACATGCTGGCTATTCTACAATGCTACCGATACAAAATTTGAAAATCAAAACTATCAGCACATAAAAGTATGTGGTTTTGGAGTGACACTGTAATGTGTGCAGAAATTTGTAGTGTCTGAATTCTGACCTACAAGAGGAGAACACTTTTTTATAATTTTCTTGCAAGTTTCAGTATTTGCTCATTTCAGCGTCTGACCAGAACAGCTTTACACAACTACTGATGAAAGCAAGATCAAATCACCTATGACTTTGATGACCACCATGTTACAGGACAGAAAGTGGATGATGGTAACAACAATGACAGTGATGGATTTACGAATAATGCTGAAAAATCTGATCAAGATAAGTTCAGCTTCACAGCTAAGATTATATCGAGGCTCTCAGAAAGGTACCTCAAAATGAGCCATGTCACATATCCATCTTTTCCAATGCTTCACATCATAAAACTACAAAAGAATACACCTCACCTCACCTCTCCTTGACTGAGTGGTCAGAGAAACATTCACTAATGATGTCATGACCAGTTTTGGCCACAACACAGTTCACGACATCTAAATTATGGGATTTCTTTGGACCAGCATGGCTAGGCCCTGTTGAGGAACTTCACCATTTTTAAAAACTTTTTCATCCCTAGTTGTGTCAGTCACCATGAAAAGGTGGCTGTTCCATCCATTTCTTGCTATTTTGAACACTTTAAAAACATCTCTTATTCTACACAATTCTAAGAGGATCATCAATATACAAAAACACAAAAAATGAAAGAAATAACTCAGAAAATCATCAATCTAAAAAAAGGAACCCCAAATCACTAAAAACAACAGAATTTAGAAAACACAAAGAAATCAAAGAAACAGCTCAGAAACTCATCAACCCCCCAAAATACTAAACCCAAATCACTAAAAACAACAGAATTTAAAAACACAAAGAAAATTAAAGAAATAGCTCAGAAACTCATCAACCAAAAACAAAAATCCCAAATCACACACACAAAAAATTTTCACAACGCAGTATCCCACACACCACACCCACACCACCCAAACACAAACACAGCACAACAAACACCCCTAACTCCTCACAGAGGGGTGGAAGACGTTATGGCCTTGACAGCCTCCTCCCCGGTCTGCTTGAAGCCGAAGACAGGTCGAGCCAGTGGTGCATCATGGCGGTGGCTGCAGCCGACTCCAGGGCCTGACGGTGGATCAGCACAAACAGCCGGGGGTCCCCCCCACACCAGGGGGGCAGCAGCACCCCGTTCACCGCCTCCCCGTTCTGCCGGTTGCCAAAGTCAAACCCTGCCACACCAAAGCCACCGCTTTGTTAGTCATTTGTCTTTTTTTTTCTGTGTGTGTTGTGCTGGGCTGACTTTTCCTTTCTTTTCTTTTCTGTTTTTAAAATTTTATTTCTTATTTTATTTAATTTTATTTATTTACTTATTTGTTTATTTATTATTTATTCATGTATTTATTTATTTATTCATTCATTCATTTTTTTTTGTTGCTGTTGTTGGTGGTGTACAATAATGACTTCTTCATTCTTTTTTTTATTTCTTTCTCTCTTTTTGTTGTTGTTGTTACAATAATGACTTCTCCTTGCATTTCTTTATTTATTTTGTTGTTGCTTTTGTTGTTGTTGTACAATAAAAACTTCTCTTTCTTTTCTTTATTTCTTTTGTTGTTGTTGTACAATAATGACTTCCCTTTTTCTTTTCTTTCTTTCTTTTTTTCTTTTCTTTCTTTTTTTTTTAATATATTTTTTTTAGCTTACTGACATAATTTAAAATACTTGTTATATTATTGTTATATTATGGTAGTTAAGTATCAACATTGGTTTTATTCTAAACCATCAAATGTCTGAAGAACTTGTTATGTTATAGTAGTGTGTGTAAACACTGATTTTCTTCTAAATCATCAAATGTATATTTTCTCTTTTCATTATCTTGCGAGAAAAAAAAGCACAATCAAAATCAAATCTGAATAAACGGTATGTTGTATCAGATTGTTTTAACATCATTTTCCTTCCTAAACCACTGAAACCAAACATCCTGTCATAAATTATAAACATGAGCAAGAAAAAGAATTAAATAAAAAAAAATAACTGTTTTGAAGTTTAATGTTAGTCTGTTTTTGTCAACTTCATCAAAATAAAATAAAAAGAACTATTATCTTTTTATCATTTCTTATAGATATCAATTCACTTATCTTTATCATTATTATCATCATTATTTGCTCACAGACTGCACAATAATAAAAATGTACACCACCTACCTTCAGAGTTGACAAAGAACTCAGGAAGGAAGAAGAATTCAGGGATCAACTCCTTGACGTCAGTGGAAGACTCAAAACTGGACAGGCGCCATGATGTACGAATGCTGTGAAATGTTCGGTCTGGGATGTCAAAACTGCGATCTGTTTCACAAGAAAAAAAAAACAACCCATCTCCATCATAGCATAAACATTTTTTTTTAGATCTCTTTATCTAAATTCTTTATTTTTGAGAATAATGAATGAGCACCATATGCTTTTTGTTTTTTACAGCCACTCCCCATGTGCATGTAGTTTAATAAATTTTGTCATCTGTTCCCACCGGCACACAATGGCCTACTCTTCCAAAAGGCAGACCTGTTGCATTCACACATGGGGCCTCAGTTCACAGTCTATCCAAAGGACTTTTAGGGGAGTGGAGTCAGTGCTGATGCAAACTCCAGGAGAAAAATCTCCTTGAAGGCTCTTGGCAGTAACTTGCAACCGCTGATCCCAGGCCATCAAATCATGAGCGCAATTGCTTAATCACTAGATTATCCCCTATCCCCCCCTCCCTGTTTCTGATATGTCATCTTATTTTATGAAGTATCAGTTTTGGGGTACCTGTTTTCAGAAACAGATAAAAACTCACAATGATATCTCCTGGCTGGGATATAATAAAAACAAACGGCTTTTTAAAGTTTCCTGTAATACAGAGATAATAGATGAGTATGGAAACAAAGACAAAAAATTATTAAAACACATACACACACACACTCACTCTCATATACACCATGCCCATCCCCTTACACACACACACATCTCACCACCCACATGTGTGCGCTACACACACACACACACACAACACATACAACACAAAAGACCCACTCACTCCTCACTCCCCCCCCCAACACACACACACAAACACCACTCACATCCCTCCCCCCCCCCCCACCCCCACACACACACACACTCCCCCCCCACACAACACACACCCCCCCCACACTCCCCCACCCCCCCACACCCCCCCACACTCCCCCCCCCCACACACACTTACCACAAACCCCCAAAGAGCGTGACCAACAGACTGACCTTGGTAGGCGAGGAACATGCGTGTGAAGGGGGGCAGGCGCACCAGGTAGTGCAGCACCGTGCCGCTGTTGGAGTATTGGCTGCCGTAGTGGAACAGCTCCACACGCATCACCTCCTCGGGCTGGCTTCTCATCTCTTCCGGCAGAACTGGGTTACATACACACTACATTGCACGCACACTATTAGTGTTTAAGCAGTTGTGGAATTATTGGGTGTGTTAATATTGAAAAAAGGTACAGGAAGGTGTTTGTACTTGACTGGCCACACACAACACACCCACCACAAGGTTATCCTGTTCCCCCATAAATATAATGAAAAATGAAGCAGAGAGCATTGTCATTCCCATACCTCAAAGTTGTCCTGGTACTTTCTCTCTCTGGACTTGTCCTGCACTGCATGGGTTTCCTCAAATCTCTGCCAAAGAAACAAAGACAACATCATGCTTATTAGCAAAACTATCACAAAATTGAATTAACAAAACAGAAAACAAACCAAAGATGAAAAAAAGCCAAAAATTCATGAATATCGTGAAAGTTCAAAAGCTACATTACTGTTTGGATGAGTGATCAATTTCATTCCATATTTTTCAAGACCTTCCCACACGAAAGCCATATCAGGGCTGTTACCTCATTTAGTTTCAGTGGCTCCAGTAACTTTAAACTTCTCAAAACGAAAACTACTTTCAAATGTCTGACACAGTCCATCTGAAGAAAAAAAAACCCATTAAGTGACAAATACCTAAATTACAACTGAAAGTTTGAACGTATTCTGCTGAATCTGAACATAAGCTAACACTTCTCTCCTGTTTAGCAATTGTATGGGTTGTCTTTCTTAAACAGTACCTTCCAGCAAAACTTTAGAAAAGAATATTGTCTAACAACAATGACATCACATTTTGAAGACTGTATACTCCCCTCCCCAACAACACACACACACACCTGCCTTCCCTCCCTCTTCCACCCCCACCCCCCGAACACCTCACTGCAATCCAGCACAACTCAGTCAAGGGTCCAGGCCAGTGCTGTAAAATCAGCACACCCCTCCTTTCACCAAATCCAAGTGTGTCAGTTCCTGCTATGATTAGCACCTGCTGAGCTGGGATGGGATAGAATGAATAGCTATGAGGAAATGAAGGTGGGAAACTGAGAGCTGTGCCCCCGAGTAAGAGTATGAAGCAGAAAAACTGACAGCTGTGCCTCCACCCCCCCCCCTCCACTGCAGCTAAGAGTAATTGAAAGTTGAAAAAATGTAGCTGTACCCACCCCCTAAGCTAAAGTAATTGAAAATGGGGAAACTGACAGCTGTGTCCCCCCCCCTCTCGCAGCTAAGAGTAATAAAAAGCAGGAAAAAAAAACTGACAGCTGCGTCCCCCCAACCAAACCAAACCCCCCCCTCTTACCTGAAAGAGGAGAGTTTTCCAGGTCCAGCTCCTCATTCTCGTAGTCCCTGAGGACGAAGGGGAAGACGGGGTACTGCATGAGGTCGTTGAAGGAGCGGCCGGCCAGCTTGTTGAGGAAGGTGAGGTAGTCAAAGTTGGTCATGCTGCCCTCCAGCCACATCTTCTGGCGTGGGCTGCCGTCTGCTCCGTCCCCTTGGCCGGTCCAGCTGAGCTTGCAGCAAACTCACCACTTGGTCGCGGTCCTGGATCCAAAATCGGTTAAGTTACAGTTTTGTGCTAGACTTAATCTGGGGTGCTTTTTTTTTTTTTTTTAAATATTATTATTGTTTTTGGTAGTTCTCTGTGCTGAGTCCAAAATCAGTCAAGTTACAGTTTTATGCTAGATTTAATTTGGGGGGGGGGGGGGGGGGGGGGGGGGGGGGGGCGGAGGGGTGGGCGGCGGTATGGAGGTAGTTGATGCTTTTTGGATTTGTTTGTGTTTTTGTTTGTTTGATCTCAATCATTCTTGCAAGCATGTGTCTATGGATTTTTTTTTCTTCAAATCTGTTCTTAGCTAATGTGGGAATTTACTTTCTCAAGGTGGCTTTTCTTTTATTCTGCATTTTGTTTTGGCAATTGTCTAGTGAAAAAAACACCCTACAATTGAACTAAAAACAAAACATAACACATCACAAAAAATAGCAAATCAGGGAACCTCAATCCCAAAGGGAAAAAAAAAAAAAAGCATATACAAAAAAAAGCGTAAAACTATTCGTTTACTTCAAATGGTTGACAGCATGTTAAGACTGCAGATGCCATTGTTGGCTAAAATCATTAAGAAATTTTTTTTTAATTATAAAGTAAAACCTGGGGTCAATTCCAAATGCAGAAAAACATATTCATGCATGCAACTGAAAACCAACATCACTGCATTTTACAAAATGAAAAAGGAGGTATATTTATCATTACTTGTCCCCTCATACATATTTCCGTGCAAACAAGAGATACAGACACAGACTACATGATGAAGTATAACACACCACCATACAAACACACACACTCACAACACACCACCCACACTACAAAATACCAACACACACCACCCACACACACACCCGCCCCCCACACAAATACACACACACACACCCCCCCACCCCACACAAATACACCACACACACAACACCCCCCCCCCCCCACACACCACATCCCCACAAACACCCCACCCACCCCACCCACCAAAATCACCCCCACTAACCCACACCCACCCCCCCCACCCCCGCGCGACAGATCAGCACTGACGAGGTGGAGGAAAGCAGGAGTGGCTCCTGCCGTGACCCACATCCCCCCTCCCACACCCCCACCCCCCACCACACAACAGACAACACACACACAGACAGACAGGTCAGTACTGACGGAGGTGGAGGAGAAGGCCAGGAGGTGGCTCCTGCCAGTCACCACAAACATCTCCAGTGCCCGGTCCTGCAGCTGGAACCACCGGCAGTGCACCTCCATCAGCTCTGAGTACCGCCACATCAGCGACAACTGGTCCTTGTTGCCCAGCAACATCTGTCAACATCAACATTTTGATGACTTTAACTCAAATGATGACAACAAATCCAAACCAGTCCAATCCTGTTGTTTATAGTCCTTGCCGACCACACAGGCCATATTGGGGTGTCACCTCATAATATTATTTATAGCCCTACCGACCACACAGGCCATATCAGGGCTGTCACCTCATAATCATAATATTATTTACAGCCCTACCAATCACACAGGCCATATTGGGGCTGTCACCTCATAATCATAAAATTATTTACAGCCCTACCGACCACACAGGCCATATCGGGGCTGTCACCTTGTAATCATAATATTGTTTATAGCCCTACTGACCACACAGGCCATATAAGGGCTGTCACCTCATAATCATAATCCTGATATTGTTTATAGCCCTACCAACCACATAGGCCATATAAGGGCTGTCACCTCATAATCATAATATTGTTTATAGCCCTACTGACCACACAGGCCATATCGGGGCTGTCACCTCATAATCATAATATTATTTATAGCCCTACCAATCACACAGGCCATATCAGGGCTGTCACCTCGTAATCATAATATTGCTTATAGCCCTACCAACCACACAGGCCATATCAGGGTGTCACCTCATAATATTATTTACATCCCTACCGACCACACAGGCTGTATCAGGAATGTCACCTCGTCAAATTTAAAACTAAAGATTATAACTGTGCAACTATATACAGATTAAAACATGGTATAAAATCAACTCTACTGTCCTTACTTGTTGAAATGATGACAACAACACCAATTATAAAAATGGATTATGATGATGATATTGATGATTTATTTAGCAACCCACATGAACTTCTGTGTTTATTGAGATAAAAAAAAAAGTATTAGTTTTATTGGTAAATGAAGTAGTTTCTATTTAATACATACATACATACATACATACATACATACAGAGAGAGAGAGAGAGAGAGAGAGAGAGAGAGGAGAGAGAGAGAGAGAGAGAGAGAGAGAGAGAGAGAGAGAGAGAGAGAGAGAGAGAGAGAGGAGACACACAGAGAGAGAGAGAGAGAGAGAGAGAGACAGAGAGAGAGACAGAGAGAGAGAGACACAGACAGAGACACAGACAGACAGACAGACAGATAGACAGATGACAAAATTGACAAAACTGCATACACACGGGGACTGGATGTAAAAAGCATACACATTATCCTCAAAATTAAATAATGAAATAAAAGAATTTAAAAAAACCAAACAAACAGATATAGAGACAGACAGACAGACAGACAATCAGAGACAGAGACAGACAGAAAGTTGTTTCTCTCTGGTTAAGCCCTGTCAGTGGAATTACTCAGAATGAGAACTTGTCTAGAATACTGTTCACAAATAATTTTTTAAAATCTAATATCTGTTTGATTGAATGACTGATGTAGTTACTACAAAATCTTTAGCAGTGAGACAACTTTGCACATGTTTACCATTTTTCAACAACATACATCAAACCGACTGACAGCTAAACACACTAATGTCAACAGTTTCAACTACACAGAAATATATACCTGCATGACCACAAACACATATGCAAGGATATTCTGAAAATACGTTAAATCACACACACAGAATGGACACCAAAATTAAATAATCTGACAAGAAGGAAGGTGGCAGGATGGTTTAGACATTCACCTGCGTAACAAGTAAACCATGAGGTTCCAGGTTCGATTCCCAATCTTGTCCTTTCTTCCCAGTTTGATGAGAAAACTGAAATAAATGTCAAAGTCCTTCAGATGAGACAATAAACTGAGGCCCTGTGTGCATATGCACACAACACCTTGTACACGTGTTACAAACCCATTCTTCCTTTCTGAAGAGGCCACTTCATGCTGGCAGGAAAGGATGACAAAAGTCTATTAAACAAAAAGAAAATGTGTGGACACAGGTGTTATGTTTAGACATCATCCCTTAAGTAAGAAAATTACACATTTTACCAAGCACATGACTACTAACCTGTGTGTAGTCTGTATCAATGATGGCTTTGTCTGCCACGAAGTACACATACTGCTCCCCTGAAATTACACATTTCACAAATTCAATTTCAGCTTCAGAATGTGTGTGTGTGTGTGTACGTGTTGTGTAGGAGGTATCACTGGAGAATAACTATATAACTATATAACTATATAACTATATATATATAACATCAATTCTCAAAACCAGAAACGATTCCAGAAAAAAAGAAAAAAAGTCCAAACAGGTGAACAACCATTTAATCAACCAATCAACCAACCCACCAGCCAACCAACCGTCCCACCAGCCAACCAATAAATCAGTCTACCAACCAACTAAAAACAAAAAGTAAAACTAAGAGTAGACTTTCTACTGAAATAAGCTTTGCAGATCTAGCCAATTCTCTGGTAAAATGTTACTGATTTCCTGAGTGTGTAAAGGTGCACTTGTAAGTATGGGCTAGTTAGCAAGTGAAAAAGAACAGAATGTTGTTTGAAAGTGCATATATGTATGTGTCATCTTCATGAAAGTGTTTGTGTGTGTGTGTGCGTGTGTGTGTGGTGTGTGTGTGTGTGTGTGTGTGTGTGTGTGTGTGTGTGTGTGTGTGTGTGTGTGTGTGTGTGTGTGTGTGTGTGTGTAAGTGTCTGTGTGTGTGTAAGTGTCTGTGTGTGAGTGAGTGAGTGAGTGAAGGAGTGAGTGAGTGAGTGTGAGCGAGCATGTGTGCGTGTATGTGTGCACGCATGTGTATGTGTGCATGCATGTGTATGTGTGTGAGTATGTGCAGATAGTGTACGCATATTGTGTGAGTGTGCCTCAGTGAAGATGCACACACACACACACACACACACCTGTAGGTACACATTCAGAACGCTATGTAAAGAGGCACAGGAGCATTGACCCCACAAGTCACAACATACCCAGCAGCAGCTCCCCCTTGCTCTCAGAGGCAGGCGACACAGCCGTGCAATTGAAAGTGTTGCTGCAACACATACACACCTCATTAAAGCTTTCACACACACGCTCGCACGCACGCACGCACGCACACACACACACACACACACACACACACACACACTGATCATTCAAAGAAAAAGATCATTCATACTGATCATCAAAAGATCTTTCACACTGATCATTCAAATTCCATTATTCTTGACATAAAAAAATAAATAAGTAAATAAATAAAGAAAGAAGGTAGTTCACTTTGCCTTTCATGACGCTATGACTTGCAAGTTTTCTCACACACCAGCCACCTTGGCACAGTGGTTAGGCCACTGGAATGTTGCTGAAGAGGATAGGGTTTGATCTCCTTCACAGATCTCATCTTTGTGTATATTGTTAGAACAACAGAGTAGCAGAATTCTAGTCACAGCACACAAATCCAACATCACTCAGTCAGGAGTGCTAAATTAAAATCTTTTTTAGCGCACCCTTTCCTTTTTACCTAGTCCAAGTGTGGTCAGTTCCTGCAATAGTAAGCAACAGCTGGCCCCATCTGGGCTGGGCTGGGATGGATTAATTAGCAGCTGAGAGAAAGTGGGGAAAACTGACAGTGCTGTAATCAGGGACACATGCATTCATACCCTGATCACTAGATGGCTTATCACTCCGTGTTGAGAGCAAGTAAAGACCACAGCAACTAAAACAAAAGCCCAGAACAGGATGAGCAAAAGGATTAGCAAATGCAAAAAATATAGATTACAGCTGAGGTCGACCATCAATGAACATTTTAAAACTGATATAACTTGTGTGCATGTGCGTGCGTGCATGTGTAAGTGTAAATGTGAGAGCATGTCAGCATGCTTGTATGCATTGCACTGATGCCCACATGAGCACGTATGCGTTCTTGCATACCCCTATAACCCACTCAGCCCAAAGGATACAGTACAGGGAAGAGGTGACTTACTGCACAGTGTCGTTGGTGAAGAGTTTGTAGACCAGCGTGGCAGAGTCAGCCACCTGATGATCGTCCTCAAACAGGTACTTCAGTGGGGGGGGGCCTTCTCCTGAGAGGCTGCACAGGTCACAGGTGTTCAAAATTAGTGGGATGGGAGGGGGGAGAGAATGCTTATAGCCGAGTGGTTACGGCCATTTGACTTCAATTCCATGGGTTCAGGAAGTGTGGGTTTATATCTCAGCCGCGCCTGGTGAATTAACGGTGAGGATTTTTATGATCTCCCAGAACAACTTCAAGTCCAGATCTTCCAGTGTCTTAATTCACCTCGTGTATATGCACATGCAGAAGATCAAATATGCACGTTAAAGATCCCGTAATTCTCGTCTGTCAGTGTTCAGTGGGTTACAGAAATACGAATATACCCAGCACACATCCCCAAGACTGGAATGCCACTGCCTTCATTATGGGCAAAAACAGTTGCATACCTGATACGCAAAATTTCACTATTGGTGAATCTCAGAGCTCCAGCTGAGGAACAAAAAAAAACCCACACAAAAAGTTTGTGGAAATTTCAACCAATGTACACCATTTTCATCTATGTTGACTATGTGCACACAGACAAAATTATTTGTTATTGTTGTTGGGTGTTTCCCAGCTTCTCTCTCTCTCTCTCTCTCTCTCTCTCTCTCTCTCTCTCTCTCCATATATGTATGTATGTATGTATGTATGTATGTATGTATGTCTGTCTGTCCCGATGGTGCGTTACCTTGACGTGGTGGGATGGCTTGCGTGTTCTGTTTGATCCCCAGAGCTATGTGGGCGGGGGCTTCGGCCTCCGGCAGGTTCAACCATGCTCAACAGGTCTGTGGGGTAGGAGCCAGACTAAATTTGCACCCTGGTCCTCCAGGTTGGGGGTTGTGCTTTGGGTTAACAACCCATTCACTTAAAAATCAGTATGTTACAGAAACCACAACAATATCTCTAAACAGCGACCTGGTTTGGGAAGAGTCCTCTCTGGCAGAGTCTATGACGCGAGCTGGTGAAAGCCTTCGGGAAGCCAGTGCGCCGACAACTCTTCTGTCAACCAAGTCAACAACCAGGATAGGGACCTGGAACATCAGAACCCTATATGAAACTGGAAAAACAGCACAGGTATGTAGAGAAATGCATAGGTACAACCTGAAGATCCTTGGCCTGTGCGAGACTAGATGGAATGGAACGGGACGGTCAAGACTAGCGAGTGGAGATACCATCATCTACTCTGGACAGGAGGAAGGCCAGCCCCACACACATGGAGTAGCGCTGCTGATGAAACCTGAGGCAATGCGAGCACTACTATCCTGGGAACCAGTGTCACCACGGATCCTCACTGCCCGGTTCAACTCAAAGGGCAGGAAAGTTACCATCCTCCAATGCTATGCTCCAACAAATGCCGCTGATTTAGAAGAAAAAGAAACTTCTACGAGCAAGTCCAAACCATAATGGACAAAACACCAAAGAGGGACATGAAGATCCTAATGGGAGACCTGAATGCAAAAGTTGGGTCAGATAACACCAACAGAGAACTGATCATGGGCAAACATGGCACGGGAGACCAGAACGAAAATGGTGAACTCTTAGCAGAGTTCTGCACCTTCAATGACCTGGTCATTGGAGGCACCATCTTTCCCCACAAGAAAGTCCACAAGACCACATGGACTTCCCCAGATGGCAGGACTGGAAACCAGATCGACCACATCACCATCGGGCGAAAGTGGAGAAGGAGCCTGCACGATGTCAGGGTGAAGCGCGGAGCAGACGCAGCGTCAGACCACCATCTTGTAATAGCCATCCTCAAGACAAAGCTCAAAGCCTTCACCGACAAGGCAGGAAGACCATCGCACAAATTCAACGTGCAAAGCCTTAAAGACAGAGCGAAAAACAGAAGAATTCAAGCTGGAACTAAGAAACAAATTCAGCATGCTTGCCCAGATGCCAGAGGAAACAATCGAAGAGCAGTGGCACAGTCTACATGAGACCTGGAAAACAACATGCCAAGCAGTCTTGGGAAAAAATACAAGAAAACGCAAGGAATGGCTGACAACAGAAACATGGGCACTGATCACCGAGAGAAAACAGCTGAAAGACCAGATCAACAGAACACAAGATCAGGAAGAGAAGCAGACATTACAAGCACGATACTGGGACAAAAACCGTGCAGTAAAAAGAAGTGCAAGAAAGGACAAGAGAAATTTCATCGAGGAGCTGACTCAGGAAGCAGAGACTGCAGCAGGCCAAAGAAACATGAAGAGACTCTATGAGATCACGAGGACTCTCTCAGGAAAAAACAGTAAAACCTAATTGCCCCATCAAAGACAAGAACGGCAATACCATTCCAGGTGAAGAAGACCAGAGAGCAAGATGGGCAGAGCACTTCAAAGAAACACTCAACAGACCAGCACCATCTGTCCCACCAGATATCCCACCACCTACTGAAATCCTTGGCATCAACACCGGCCCCCCCACCAAAAATGAGATCACCAAAGCCATAAAGTCTTTAAAGTCAGGCAAAGCAGCAGGTCCTGACGGTATACCCCCTGAAGCACTGAAGGCAGACATCCAGACTTCAACTGACATGATGTATCCACTCCTACACAAGATCTGGGAGCAAGAAAGTGTGCCAGAAGACTGGAAGAAAGGCTACCTCGTGAAGCTTCCAAAGAAAGGGGACCTGTCATCCTGTAACAACTGGAGAGGAATCATGCTGCTGTCTATACCAGGGAAAGTACTGACAAGAATAATCTTAGAAAGACTGAAGACGGCACTAGACAAGACACTCAGGGATGAACAGGCAGGCTTCCGACAAAACAGATCATGCACAGATCAGATCGCCACAATGCGCATCATCATCGAGCAGTCCCTAGAGTGGCAGACCCCCTTGTATTCAGTCTTCGTCGACTTCCAGAAGGCATTTGACAGCGTCGACAGAGATGTCATCTGGAGACTGATGCGCCACTATGGTTTCCCACCAAAGTTCGTCACCATCATCCAACAGCTCTATGAAGATGCCACTTGCCAAGTCATCCATGATGGTAAATTGACGGAACCCTTCTGCGTACAAACCGGCGTTCGTCAGGGCTGTTTGTTGTCACCAACCATCTTCCTGTTGGTGGTTGACTGGATAATGCGACAGGCCACAGCAGGCAGGAGAACTGGCATACAGTGGACCATCACAAGGCAGCTGGAAGACCTGGACTTCGCAGACGACATCAGCCTTCTCTCACACAGGCACCAAGATGCACAAGAGAAGCTATGTCATGTTGCGGAGGAAGCCGATAAAATAGGCCTCCAAATCAACATCAGGAAGACGGAGGTCATGAGGGTGAACAACAAAAAACAAGACCCAGTGCGACTACACCAAGAAAACATCAAAGAAGTCGACAAATTCACCTACCTGGGCAGTGTCGTTAGTAAAGATGGGGAACGGACGAAGACATCAAGTGCCGAATAAATAAAGCACGTCATGCCTTCAACACCCTTCGCCCAATCTGGAGATCAACATCCCTCTCACTCCACAACAAGATCCGGATATTCAACACCAATGTCAAGTCGGTCCTACTGTATGGCTCAGAAACCTGGCGGGTGACAAAGACCAACACCCACAAACTCCAGACATTTACCAACAGATGTCTTAGGAACATCCTTGGTATCAGGTGGCCAGAAGTAGTCTCAAACGAAGAACTATGGGACAGGACCAGACACGCTCCAATTGACACGGAGATCAAGAAAAGGAAATGGGGATGGATTGGCCATACACTCCGCAAGCCTGCTTCAGATGTCACCAGGCAGGCCCTTGACTTGAATCCACAAGGGAAGCGGAAAGTAGGCCGACCAAAACAGACCTGGCGCAGAAGCATTGAAGCAGAGACGAAAGCAGCCGGAATGACATGGGCCGAGCTGAAGAGGATCTCCCAGAACCGAGTCCGTTGGAGGAGTGTTGTTGTGGCCCTATGTTCCCACGGGAATCCACAGGCATAAGTCAAGTCATGTATGTATGTATGTATGTATGTATGTATGTATGTATGTATGTATGTATGTATGTATGTATGTATGTATGTATGTATGTATGTATGTATGTATGTTCAGTGTACAAATGAATATGTATGCAAACAAAAGGAAAACAAAGGCTAAATATACAGCAAAAAAGATATTCTAATCAAATACAGAAAACCACCCCACATACCTAACTTCTGCTGGTGGGAAGGCTTGACGAACTTGGCAGGTAGACCCAGGTGGCATCTCATCAACCGCCGACGGATGCGACCCGGTCCCTCTGTGGGGTCCAGCTCCCAGGACTGTGGGTACGAGTCTGCGTCATGCCACACTCCCCTGCATGTGCGCACACACACGCATGCACACACACGCATGCATGCACGCACACGCACACACACACAAACACGCACGCATGCACACGCACGCATACCATTCATGGGTGAGGCTCAGGGCATAACACAAGATAAACAAACAGAACAACAAAAGAAAAAAGAACAATGACAACCCATACCGTTCATGGGCGAGGCTCAAGGCATTACACAAGATAAACAAACAGGACAACAGAATAATGACAAAGCATACCGTTCATGGGTGAGGCTCAAGGCATAACACAAGATAAACAAACAGAACAATAACCCATTCCATTCATGGGTGAGGCTCAAGGCATAACACAAGATAAACAAACAGAACAAAAAATAATGACAAAGCATACCATACAAACAGAACAACAACAAAAAGAATAATGACAACAAAAAGAATAATGTCAAGGCATAACACAAGATAAACAAACAGAACAAAAAATAATGACAAAGCATACCATTCAAACAGAACAACAACAAAAAGAATAATGACAACAAAAAGAATAATGACAACAAAAAGAAATAATGACAGAACATACCGTTCATGAGTCAGGCTGTGCACGATGTCCTGCCAGTTCTTCTTCAGCTGCACCTGTTGGGCCATGGTGTGCTTGATGTGTTCCACCAGGCTGCTGCGCTCCCGGCCTTGCTGCGCTGTCATGCGCTGCGTCAGGGCCATGGCGTGACCCTGAACCCGCTGCATCAGCTCCTCAAACGTGCTGCCCACCCTGACACAGGACACAGGGGCAGTTAGGAGGGATGAGGGGTGAGGGGGAAAGGAAGAAGGTGAGAGGTGATTGGTTATGGAGTTTGTTTTTTCTTCCTTGCAGGATTTTAGTGTCAAATTTGCATTATGAGTGTGTGCTTGAACCATCAATCTATCAATCTATCTATCTATCTATCTATCTATCTATCTATCTATCTATCTATCAACCTAACTATCAATCAATCAATCAATCAATCAATCAATCAATCAATCTATCTATCTATCTATCTATCTATCTATCTATCTATCTATCTATCTATCTATCAACCTAACTATCTATCTATCTATCTATCTATCTATCTATCTATCTATCTATCTATCTATCTATCTATCTATCTATCTATTTAAAAAATATACAATTAACATTTTAGAAAAATCTGAACAAAATTCCTGTACCCTAAAGCAGGACACAGTGATAATGACAGTGTACAATTGCAAAATAAACGCTTGAACTCATGCCAACATACAAAACCAAAATAGAGACAAAAGCAAACACATCTAAAACACACACCCTCGCATGCTCGCACAACCACACACATACAACACACATGTATACATCCAGTTTTAAACATGCTTGAATACACATTACGCTCTCACACTCACTCTCCTTATTTACTTTCGCACACCAACCCATCAACAAGTAGTACTAAAGTAAAACCATTACCACACAATAAGCAAGAGCTCTTACTAAGGAAGAAGTAAAAAGCCAGGCAAAATAATGAAAACAATCATAACATTTCTGATTAAACAAACAAAAAGATCATCTACCTGTAATGTATTGTGTGTGCTGCACAGCACTGTGGTGTCAATCAATCAATCAATCATTGATTGATTGATTGATTGATCTACCTGTAATGTATTGTGTGTGCTGCACAGCACTGTGGTGTGCTGTACTGTGTGTGCTATGGTATACTGTATAGGTGTATATGTATATATATCTGCATCTACTACATTACCTGTCCTGGCTTAAGGATCGCCTTGAACGCCAGGTGTGCTGGTCTCGCATGAGGCGAATCTGAATGACTCGTTTTTGCTGGGGAAAAAAAGACACTAAATAACATGAGATTGATTGTTTGTCAGTACATATTCTAAGAATGAGTACATGTATACACACGCACACACACTTTCATACCTTATGTTCCAGTCAATTTTGTATGCGCACAAACATAGCTCATACTAATCACAAGCATACATCTAAATCACACACACACACACACACACACACACACACACACACACACACACCACACACACACCCACACACACACCAACTACTCAACTACCTCTGTGAATATACATATCTCAAGCACATAATTCACACAATTTATCACATTGATCATAATTACTGACTGATTTTCACCTCAGCACATATGGAACAAATGACCAGGGAATTATGAAATCAAGCACAAAAAAGGGGTTTTTTCATCACTCTGGAATATTAGAGTTACTGTATTTGTATATTTGTATTTAAAAACCATTTTAACTCACGGCAGATTTCTCTGCATGAAATTCAAGCTGCCCTCTTGAGGGAGAATATGTCACCATAAGAGCAGCAGCAACCATTACTCTTTTTTCCTTTTCTTGTCTGCATATGTATTTGTTTCCCTATTTGAGTGGTTCTTTTGGACAGAAGTTTGTCAGGACAATTATCTTGTTGCCATGGCACAGAGTGCAAATCCAACATCACTCAGTCAAAAATGCTAAATTTAGCATGCCCTTCCTTTTACCTAGTCCAAGTGTGGTCAGTTCCTGCTGTAATTAGCACCAGCTGGGCTGGTATGGGATGGATTGGATAGCAGCTGAGAGCAGTTGAAAGTGGGGGAAACTGACAGCTGTGATGGATTCTGTTGCGTGCACTAAATACATGTTACACATGGGACCTTGCTTTATCATCTCGTCCAAAAGACTATAGTTTATCCCAAGAAGCAGAAAATCCCAATAATAATGATAATAATAATAACAATAAAATGGAGGCTTATATAGCGTGTATTCCCAAAAACATGGGCTCACCGCGCTGTACAATCAAATCGATTTAAATAGGTTACATATGAACATGAAAAATTTGACTAGCACAAAAAATAAGGGGGAAAAAATGCATGCACATACAATACCCAGCACATTACATGGCCAGAGAATAAAAGTAAAATAAGAGCAATATCATCAAGAAAATGTGCAGTGCAATACAATGCATACACACACACACACACAAAACTTTACAAAACTGCATACACACGGGGACCGGATGAAAAAAAAAGCACATGATTGCTTATTCTGTTATCCTCGATATAAAAGAATAAATAATTAAAAAAAACACACACACACACACACACACACACACACACGCACACACGCACGCACTCACGCACGCACGTACGGCGCACGCAAGAAAAACCACACACATCTTTCAAGGCCTCCTCCTGGTCGGGAGTGGTGGGGCGGTCAGGTGAGGTGATGTTGCTGCCACACTGACGAAGCACCGCCAGGAAGATCAGCACCAGGTCTCGCTGGTTGGGGTTCAGCCAGTCGCGCCACACTGACAGCAGGTCATGCACGTGAAGACTCAGTTCCGTGTTCTGGGCAAACACACAACAGTATAGGTAAGCCACATAGGCATACACATAGGAATAAGTCAAATGCATACTCAACCACCAGGGGGATGGGATAACCTAGTGGTCAGAACACTGTACTCGCAATTTGACGACCCACGTTTGATTCCCGTTCGAGGAGATTTTTCTCCTGGAGTTAATATCAAAACTGACTCCACTCTCACCTAAAGTCCTTTGGAGGAGACTACAAACCAAGGCCCCATGTGCGAACGCATGCAGATTATCTTGTAGACATATTAAATCCTGTTTCGCTTTTCGTAAGAGTAGGCCATTGTGTGCCGATGGGAACAGATGACACTTACAAAACTACATACACACAGGGACTGGAGGTAAAAAAGCAAGAGTGCTTATTCTATTATCCTTGATATAAAAGAATAAACAAATGAATGAATATATGAATAAATAGATAAATAAATAAACAAGAGAATGCAAACATGGCATCAGCTTCCAGTCACCCAAGAAAATGCCCATCACCAAACCAAAGCTGCAAAAACAGAAAGTCTATCATGCACACCTACCAGGTTGGGATTTCCCGCCAGAAAAAAACAAAAAACAAAAAAACAGAAAGTCTATCATGCACACCTACCAGGTTGGGATTTCCCGCCAGAAAAAAAGCAAACAAAAAACAGGAAGTCTGTCATGTACACATACCAGGTTGGGATTTCCCGCCAGAATGCGCAGCACGTCTCTGCCCCCGCTCTCCCCCATGAGGTAGGACACAGTGAAGATTCGCTGGTCAAACTCCATCCGGGGGCTCATCATACAGGTCAGCAGCCGACCACACTGCAACACCCACACCCACACACTTTATGCAGGAACATATTTGCTATACTAAAACCTGGCTGTATACAATCATTACTTGAGTAAAGGTAAAAGGTAAAAGTGTCCCATAACCTTGTGGTCGTAGGGAGCGAGGCATCAGAGACCTCAGCTTCTCTAGGGGCCAGCATATTGAGGGTGGTGCCCATCTCCTCTCTTCTTTACCTCCCCTGTCCCTAAAGAGGCAGGTACCCATTTACAGCTAGGTGAAGTGGATGATTGTACTGAAGCCAAGGCACGCAAACTGTCACCCATCCATTTGGTAACCACACTTGATGCTGCTTAACCTTGGCTGGGAAAAAGCTAGCACTCTGACCACTGAGCTATCCCATCCGCACCATTACTTGACAGTGTGTTACTATGATATAATAATATGGTAATATGTATAAAAACAGAAAAAGCAAGTTTGTGAATACTTTTCTTTTAAGAAGTTAACCATATCTATGTTATCATAAACAAAAAACAATCAATGCATGTCTTGTGAATGCTTTTCCACATTTCTAAAAAGTACCTCTTAAAAAACTCTTTCACAAAATGATTCCTGTCTTGGTATACCATTGATGTTACAAAATCTATCTTTATGCCAAGCTGCAGCAGACTAATACCAAATGTTACCTACATAAGCTTTCACCAGTGTGATCCTTCTCAATTTTAATTCACTGCCCATAGTGTCATTTGCTCCTTTCTGTTTACAAAATTACCAGCTAAATAGATTATGCAGCATTCATTTCAAGCCGCTTTTGTCTTCAACAGATCTAATTTTGAAATGTAAAAAAGAATGACCTGAATGATTCAAACACAGAAGAACACAATGCCAATGAATCTACAAAGAGTGGACTTATTTCAAGCTTTGTGTATCTTCTCATTCACTTATTTCAGATGTGACGGAGCTTACCTGAACTCGTAAGACATCTTTGGCACTGAACATGATGGGGTTGCGTGTTCTTTTGTGGTACTGATCCTTCACCTGAAACACACAAAGAAACAATTCATAGAATGATGTAATCAGTAAACAATCAATAAAAAAATTCATATACTTGTAATGCATACATGCACACACAAACTCTACCTCTCTCACACACACACACAATCCCCCCCCCCCCCCCCCCCCCCCCCCCCCCCCCCCCCCCCCCCCCCCCCCCCCCCCCAAAACCCGATGATGATGATCTACCCACTAGCCATTCCATCCCACCCACCCCTCCCCACCACTGTGTGGGCTCTGGGCATCACTAACTAACTGACTAACAAGCTAACTAATTAACCAACTAACTAACTAGCAGACCAGACATGGTCAACTGACCGCAGTTATGGCAAAAGCCTGGTAGACAGTGGTGAAGAGATACAAACTAACTAACTAACTAACTAACTAACTAACAGACCAGACAAGGTCAACTGACCGCAGTGATGGCGAAAGCCTGGTAGACAGTGGTGAAGAGATGTTTCAGGAATCGGTCATCCAGACTGGCAATGCTGGGCTCTGCCAGGAAGTTCAGGTGTGCTGTGTCTGTGGCTTCACTTTGGTCTGCCGCTCTGCACAACAACAACAACAACAACGCCCTTGTTAACGCTTTGGTGTGCTTCTTCCATTGTTTTTGATGCATTTTTTGTATGGTTATGTGTGTAACTGCTTCTTTGGTTAGCTGGTTTTGTTGCTTAATAACAGAGGGAATTTACTGTACACTTTTAGAATGATTTCTACATTATCATTTCTCACAATCATAAGCTGGTACATCTGCTGTCCTAGCATACTCCATATTTTACACTTAGTGTTTTATGAATGTGAATCTTACCAGTCAATATCAAATTTGAGAAACACGATAATAAAAGCTATATTCAAAATTTGGCTCCTTAGCACTAAAAACATATTTCTCTAAGAACCTATATGTTGGCACTGTCAGTTTTATCTTCTTCCAAGGTTGGTGGGTTGATTTGTTTCTATTAGAGTCTGAACAGAAGAGTTATCCAATTTAGGGACTGTACCATCGACCAACCATCAATTACCATGTCTTACATTTTGTTCGACGAAAATGAAGCTTGTTTACCAACAATACCAAGCTTCCGAAATCATACATACACACACACACACACACACACACACACACACACACACACAACACACACACACACACACACACACGCACACACACACACACATACACACACACACACACACACACACACACACACAAACACACACACACCACCAAACTCTACCTACCATCACAAAACTGTTAACATTTCTCAAACCATGAACAAACCCACTGTACCGTGTGAGTGTACATTTGAATTTGTTAAAACTGTAAATTGTTGTTGATTGCTTGTGTGTTGTGTAGGTTGAATGCAAGCGCTTTGATTTGTTTTTACAAGATATAGCGCTATACAAATTCCATGTATTATTATTATTATTATTATCATTATTATTATTATTATTATTATTATTATTATTATTATTATTATTATTACCTTGGAAGACAGCCAGATCCACCGCCATGATCAGAAACTTCTTGAAGCGCTCCAGGAGCTCCGACTGACTGACGCAGACGTACTCCAGCTTCTTCTTGCGCTTGAACAGGCGCCGCAGCAACGACTGCTTCCCCTCCTCGGAGGCGGAGCGGGTGAAGGGGGGGTTGGCTGAAGCGGACACATCGGCGGTGGACCTCTCCACGCTGGAGTACAGGTGGTCTGCGTTGTTGAGGAAGGCGGCAAGGTGAGGCAGGGAGTGGACGGAGCGCAGTTCGCTGGGCCTGGAGTGGACCAGGTGAGTCATGTAGCCCTTCTGGGCCGCCTGGGCAGACGACAGCTGCTGGATGGAGGAGGTGCTCTTCAGGCCTGAAGCAGAGGTTTGGTTCCCTGCACTGCCTGCGGGCCCCGGAGGAACATGCATGCAGGTGTGTGAGGAAGTATGGGTTTGCAAAATGAAAAGGGGGATAGCCTAGTGGTCAGAACACTGCTCTCGTAATTTGACAACCCAGGTTTGATTCCCGGTCGAGGGGATTTTTCTCCTGGAGGTAACATCAGTGCTGACTCCACTCTCCCCGAAAGTCCTTTGGATGAGACTATAAACCAAGGTCCTGTGTGCGAACACACGCAGAACATCTTGCGCCCAAGTTAAATCCTGTTCTGCTTTTCATAAGAGTAGGCCATTGTGTGCCAGTGGGAACAAATGACATTTACAAAACTGCATACACAGGGACTGGATGTAAAAAAGCACATACGTGCTTATTCCATTACCTTCAATATAAAAAGAATAAATATAAAAAAAATAATAAAAAAGGTATCTCAAAATGGCTAGAAGTGCACACGGGGATTGGATGTAAAAAAGCACATTTGTGCTTATTCCATTATCCTTGATATAAAAGAATAAATAAATACATGAATAAAGAGAAAGGAAAGCTGAGACACATGAGAAGCAATAAATAAATACATAAAAAAAAAAATACATAAATAAATAAATACATAAATAAAGAGAAAGGGAAGGTGACAGACACCTGAGCAGCAGCATCATTATCACTGACCTCTGGCGTCCAGGTTGCCTGTGGACTGGGTGGACAGCCAGCTGCTGGAGGCGCGGCTCATGTCCAGACTCAGCGACTGCACGCAGTCCAGGATGCAAACCACCATGGCAAACTGCAGAGCCCTGGCCGTTTCTGCCCGCTTTGCCCCACTCTCTGGAACCACCACACACACACAACTCAGGTGACAGGCCACAGAGCACATATCCCACATCACTCAGTCAATATGCTAGATTTAGCACTCCCTTTCCTTTTACCTAGTTCAAGTGAGGTCAGTTCTTGCTATAAATAGCACCAGCTGGCCCCTGTCTGGGCTGGGAAGGGATGGTTAATTAGCAGCTGAGAGGAGCTGAAAGTGGGGGAAACTGACAGCTGTCATGCACACTTTCACTTTTTTTGTTGTTGGTGTGTACATTTCCATGAAGTTCTTGTGTTTGTTTCGTGTCATCATCAAGCTAGACATGTCTGGTTTGTATTGACAACTCTCCCTGAAGCCAAAATGTGGGTAACTTAATGGTGGGTAAAAATGGTTGCATATGCAAAAATCTCACTATTGACAACCTCAGAGCTATAGCTGAGAGTATATTATATATATATATAGTTAGTTATATCAAAGGTGAAATCGAAAAACTCCAGGGATCATTATCATCCAATCATTTTCAGCTTTTTTCTTCAATGGAATTAGCAATAGATGCCATGCTCTACATCACAAGAAATTACAACATATGAAGAACAAAGGCAACAAACTGCAATTCTTTCTGTAATTTTTTCAGGATTTTTTTTAAAAGTTGAAATCATAAACGTAGTGAAAACATAACATACAAGAGCTAACAATTCTGTACTAGTGTATTCTCTCTATCACGATAACACCAAAAACAGTTTGAAATTTTGTTTTTTTTTGTTTCTCGGCTAGAAGTCCAAGGTTCACCATGGTAAGCTTTTTATATGTACATTCCCCCCCCCCCCCCCATCATTTAAGATAGCCACATTCCAACTTCAGGGATGATATCATGAAATATGAAGAAAAAAAGGTGACCATACCTCCTCTGTTCTTTTCCCTGTCTTCCATTGCCTGCAGGATGTTGAACATGTATTCCACTGTTGGTAATGGGCCACTCCACTCCAACTGAAAGCAAAGGACAAGGTAAGTCAACATCAACACCAATGCCAAACACATAAGAATATATAAGAATAGGATTTGTGTCCTAATTTTGGCTGATACGCTTGCTTGGGCACAGGTATGCACACACAACACACACTCAAAATATATGGATGCGCACACACCACACACCACACACACACACACACACATACACACTTCTTCATCTCTTTCACACACACACACACACACACACACATCTCAGTTACAATAACAATAACCTACTCTTTCTCAAGAAAAAAAAACAACAAAATAAGTTTGATTTTTTGCAGGCATCTATGTATAAAAAAAAAAAGGGGGGGGGGCCATAGATGACTACTACAGAGCTATCAAGTCTGAACTTTTGTCACTGAACACAGGTGAACAATTTAAATCTCAATTCTATTTACAATCTCTATTCTATTTACAATCTCTATTCATTTACAATCTCTATTCTACAAACATGCAGAGACTGCCATGCATGGCTTGATCTGCTGAACCATTCTGACGTCACTCCAAACATGACCAATGTGGACAAAGAAAAGCAGCCATTGTTTCCTCCAGACAGAAGAAGCCTACTGCTAGTCCTACTACAACTACTTACCGCTACTACTATACTGTACATACTACTACAACTTATACTACTACAAACGATACTACTACTACTATTCTGCTACTACTACTACTACTACTACTACTACTACAACTACTGCTACTACTACTATACTGCTATACTGCTGCTACTACTTCTAATACTATTACAACTACTACTACTACTACTACTACTACTACTACTACTATACTACAACTACTTCTGCTACTATGCTATTACTACTTCTATACTGTACTCTACTACCTACTACTACTCTACTACTACTACTACTATACTACTACCACACCACACTATTACTAAACTACTACTACTACTACTATTACTGCTACTACCACTACTACTTCTACTACTACTATACTACTACTACTACTACCACCACTACTCTTCTACCAAACCAACGGCAAATCACAAACTTGATCACCCGACGAACAAAATCATCCAAGGCTACTTCTGGACCTAATAGTCACTCGTTCCACTTACCGGGTTAATGTACGCGGTGTCTCTTCATTTACTCCCCAACTGCACAAGCGTGATCAGATCTACTATTTTATCCCTTCCACCATCAATCAGAGCAGAAAGCTACATCATCTCTGCCAAACTACTAGCAGATCATCATATCCATCACCCCATGAAGAAACAAAGTCACTCTAGTCCTCTAGCAGGTCATCACATCCATCACCCCATGAAGAAACAAAGTCACTCTAGTCCTCTAACAGTCATCGTGTCCATCACCCCATGAAGAAACAAAGTCACTCTAGTCCTCTAGCAGGTCATCATCCATCACCCCATGAAGAAACAAAGTCACTCTAGTCCTCTAACAGGTCATCGTGTCCATCACCCCATGAAGAAACAAAGTCACTCTAGTCCTCTAACAGGTCATCGTGTCCATCACCCCATGAAGAAACAAAGTCACTCTAGTCCTCTAGTAGGTCATTGTGTCCATCACCCCATGAAGAAACAAAGTCACTCTAGTCCCTATGCAAGGTCATGTGTCCATCACCCCATGAAGAAACAAAGTCACTCTAGTCCTCTAACAGGGCATCGTGTCCATCACACCATGAAGAAACAAAGTCACTCTAGTCCTATGCAAGGTCATTGTGTCTATCACCCCATGAAGAAACAAAGTCACTCTAGTCCTCTAACAGGGCATCGTGTCCATCACCCCATGAAGAAACAAAGTCACTCTAGTCCTATGCAAGGTCATTGTGTCCATCACCCCATGAAGAAACAAAGTCACTCTAGTCCTCAAGGCATGTGTCCATCACCCCATGAAGAAACAAAGTCACTCTAGTCCTATGCAAGGTCATTGTGTCCATCACCCCATGAAGAAACAAAGTCACTCTAGTCCCTAGCAAGGTCATCGTGTCCATCACCCCATGAAGAAACAAAGTCACTCTAGTCCTCTAGCAGGTCATCGTGTCCATCACCCCATGAAGAAACAAAGTCACTCTAGTCCTCTAACAGGGCATCGTGTCCATCACCCCATGAAGAAACAAAGTCACTCTAGTCCTCTAACAGGGCATCGTGTCCATCACCCCATGAAGAAACAAAGTCACTCTAGTCCTCTAACAGGGCATCGTGTCCATCACCCCATGAAGAAACAAAGTCACTCTAGTCCTCTAACAGGGCATCGTGTCCATCACCCCATGAAGAAACAAAGTCACTCTAGTCTCCTAAAACACCCTCTGAACCTGAAACGAGCATCATCCATTCATTTCGCTTGCTCTACTGATACAGCCTGAGTATGTACTTTGACTTTACTACTAGAAGCATGAGCGGATCTGTTATTTCATCTTTTTACCTGGCCAAGGCCAAAAGCTTTGTCAGTTATTTATGTCAGCTACGAGAAGCACCCACGGTGGCTCGATCCCAGACCGTCAGATCACAAGTGTGACACTCTACCTGCTAGGCTATCCCGCTTCCGTCTGTACTTATATGTTACTTCTGTGCAGGTATGAGCAGATGCACAGTTTCATCCTTTCCACACCCCATACCTGAACAGGGCGACGGCCAGCAGACAGAAGAGATTCTGTATGTCCAGCAGGATCACCTGACCACTGTCCACTCCCTCCAGGTCTGTGGAACTGCACACACACAAAAAACAGATTTATACCTTCTCTTCAGTGGCTATACTTCTGTTTATGCTTCAATCGAGTCCCACAAACTCAGGAAATTAAAGAGAACAAACAAAAACAAACAACTGACCAAACAAAACAAACTTAACTGACCAAACAAACACATTAAAAGCAGGAAACTAGAAAACCAACCCAAACCCCCCCCTAACAAGCAATAACTAAAACAAAAGACAAAACAAAACAAAATGAAAAAGGGCACATACCATCACAAACCACCAATGAGCAAGTAACACTTTCCAGCTTCCACAAACATATGTGTCATAATACATGCACCCAATGACCAGATCCATAAATTCACGAGATAAAAGACATCCAGGAAAGGAAAAAAAAAAGGAAAACAAAACCCCAACCAAACAAAAAAAAAATCCAAACAAGACAAAAAACTCAACCCCGCCCCTCCAACTTTTGCTGGATCAATAAGGAAGGAAGGGAACAAGTAAGACGAGATAGAAATAAAACCCCCAAAAGGTCAAAAGTTAAAGAGAATGACAGAGGCATTCTTAGTACAATACTTCTGAGGGCATGATTTGCAGAGAAATAGCCTCAGCATCCCTAGAAAATGAAGCAAGATAAAGATGGTTTACACACTCAATCTTTTTTTCCCTCGCTTTTTTGTTGTTCCTTGGCTACAGCTCTGAGGTTCACCAATGGTGAGATTTTACAAATGCAATTGTATCTGACCGCCATGAATATAGCTGCATTCCAACTTCAGGGATGTATGCTAGGTGTTTGTGCTTCAATAATCCACCTAACTCTGTTGTGAATTACAGGATCTTTACTGTGCATATCTGATTTTCTGTATGTGTACATACACAAAGGGAATCAAGGCATTGGCAGGTCTGCACTTGAAGTTGACCTGGGAAATTGAAAAAAAATCCCCAAACCTTCATTCACCACATGCAGCCAAGATTTGAACCCATGACTTCATAGACTCATGAGATTGAAGTCAAACAGTCTTAACCACTCTGCTATGGCATCAGTCACACTCCATCAGACTACCTACTAAAGCAACGAAGACAGCAGACCCTCACCTGGTGTGATAGTGCTGCACAGTGTACAGCAGGTTACACAGCGTGTCAGGCAGACCCAGGTCTATCAGCACCTTGCTCATCACATGGCTGTTCTCTATCACCTGAAAAACACCATCACACCTTTCTATCAGCACCTTGCTCATCACATGGCTGTTCTCTATCACCTGAAAAAACACCATCATCATCACACCTTTCTATCAGCACCTTGCTCATCACATGGCTGTTCTCTATCACCTGAAAAACACCATCATCATCACACCTTTCTATCAGCACCTTGCTCATCACATGGCTGTTCTCTATCACCTGAAAAACACCATCATCATCACACCTTTCTATCAACACCTTGCTCATCACATGGCTGTTCTCTATCACCTGAAAAACACCATCACACCTTTCTATCAGCACCTTGCTCATCACATGGCTGTTCTCTATCACCTGAAAAAACACCATCATCATCACACCTTTCTATCAGCACCTTGCTCATCACATGGCTGTTCTCTATCACCTGAAAAACACCATCACACCTTTCTATCAGCACCTTGCTCATCACATGGCTGTTCTCTATCACCTGAAAAAACACCATCACACCTTTCTATCAGCACCTTGCTCATCACATGGCTGTTCTCTATCACCTGAAAAACACCATCACACCTTTCTATCAGCACCTTGCTCATCACATGGCTGTTCTCTATCACCTGAAAAAAACACCATCACACCTTTCTATCAGCACCTTGCTCATCACATGGCTGTTCTCTATCACCTGAAAAAACACCATCACACCTTTCTATCAGCACCTTGCTCATCACATGGCTGTTCTCTATCACCTGAAAAACACCATCACACCTTTCTATCAGCACCTTGCTCATCACATGGCTGTTCTCTATCACCTGAAAAACACCATCACACCTTTCTATCAGCACCTTGCTCATCACATGGCTGTTCTCTATCACCTGAAAAAACACCATCACACCTTTCTATCAGCACCTTGCTCATCACATGGCTGTTCTCTATCACCTGAAAAACACCATCACACCTTTCTATCAGCACCTTGCTCATCACATGGCTGTTCTCTATCACCTGAAAAACACCATCATCATCACACCTTTCTATCAGCACCTTGCTCATAACATGGCTGTTCTCTATCACCTGAAAAACACCATCATCATCACACCTTTCTATCAGCACCTTGCTATGGCTGTTCTCTATCACCTGAAAAAACATCACACCTTTCTATCAGCACCTTGCTAATGGCTGTTCTCTATCACCTGAAAAACACCATCACACCTTTCTATCAGCACCTTGCTCATAACATGGCTGTTCTCTATCACCTGAAAAAACACCATCACACCTTTCTATCAGCACCTTGCTCATAACATGGCTGTTCTCTATCACCTGAAAAACACCATCTACACCTTTCTATCAGCACCTTGCTCATAACATGGCTGTTCTATATCACCTGAAAAAACACCATCATCATCACACCTTTCTATCAGCACCTTGCTCATCACATGGCTGTTCTCTATCACCTGAAAAACACCATCATCATCACACCTTTCTATCAGCACCTTGCTCATCACATGGCTGTTCTCTATCACCTGAAAAAACATCACACCTTTCTATCAGCACCTTGCTATGGCTGTTCTCTATCACCTGAAAAAACATCACACCTTTCTATCAGCACCTTGCTATGGCTGTTCTCTATCACCTGAAAAAACATCACACCTTTCTATCAGCACCTTGCTATGGCTGTTCTCTTTCACCTGAAAAACACCATCATCACACCATTTTAGAGGGTAGTTGTTTTCAACTGAATTTCAAGTAAGAACATCATGGAACAAGCACTGAAGTTTTGTAAATTTTCATCTTGTAATCATATACTGATCATATACTGTGAATGATGAGGCTGCTTAGGCAGACATGTCTGGATACTCAATTTACACAGAAAAAACACAAGTTTCAAAGCCATATCTGACTCACAGACATGATAACAACAATGGTTTGACAAAAAACATGTCTAGACACTTAATTTACACAGCAACATGCACAATGTTGACAGCACTGTCTAATCTAAGCAAGGACAGTGAAGGCATTGTGGCAGGCATGTTTGGATAATAAACACAATTCACAATGATAAACACAATGTTCGCAGCAGTGTCTGACCTAAGCAAGGACAGTAAGGGTGTTGTGGCAGGCATGTTTGGACAGGATACACAATTCACACAGCAACACACACAACAGGCTCATCATATCATAAACACTAAGGTAAAGTGCAGTCTCACCTGGGCGAGGTCAGTGTGGGTGTTGTGGCAGAGGTAAACACTAAGGTAAAGTGCAGTCTCACCTGAGCCAGGACGGTGAGGGTGTGTGCAGAGGTAAACACTAAGTAAGTGCAGCCTCACCTGAGCGAGGATGATAAACACTAAGGTAAAGTGCAGTCTCACCTGAGCGAGGATGATAAACACTAAGGTAAAGTGCAGTCTCACCTGAGCGAGAATGATAAACACTAAGGTAAAGTGCAGTCTCACCTGATCGAGGACAGTGAGGTGTAAACACTAAGGTAAAGTGCAGTCTCACCTGAGCGAGGACGGTGAGAGTGTTGTGGCAGAGGGCCACGTCAGTCAGGGTGCCACACAGCATGGACAGCACCAGCACTGGAGCCACCTGCTGCAGTTCATTCACTGGGCCTAGGTCCCCCACCATGAAACTGTTCACATACACACACCACACCGGTATTTGATGCACACACCACACACGGTATTTGATGCACACCACACACGGTATTTGATGCACACACCACACACGGTATTTGATGCACACACCACACACGGTATTTGATGCACACACCACACACGGTATTTGATGCACATACCACACACAGTATTTGATGCACACACCACACACAGTATTTGATGCACACACCACACACAGTATTTGATGCACACACCACACACAGTATTTGATGCACACACAACACACAGTATTTGGTTTGTTTGTTGTTTTTTGTATATACCAAAATGCAACACAACAGGCTTTCAGACTACATAATAAGATATATAACCACCTACATGGAAAAAAACCCATATGTATCCATCTAGAAGAAAAAAACCCATATATCCACCTATGAAAAAAAAAGGTTTTTCTTCTACGCCAAACTCTCAACAGCAAATATTGTCTGTGATATTTTCTCAATTGAGAAAAAAAAACTTAAAACTTTTTGCATGTGAAACTTTTGTTATTTCCTACTCAATACCACCACCATCCCCCACCACCACCACCACACCTTTCCTCTTTCTCAACTCTCACAAGACCCACACACCACAAGAGAAGAGACGAGACTATGGTGTCTGCTGTGACATAAAGTGGTACAAAAAATAAATAAAATAAAATAAATGGAGGGGGGAGCACTGACTGTTGCTGGAAGGTGAAGGTGTGTTGCAGGAGGAGGGAGAGGCCACCTCCACCTGTTGCTGGCACACGGGTAGGCCCCCAGCTGGTTGGCCAGCAGGAACAGCCCATCCTCACGCAGAAACTCCTCCACCATCTCCATGGGAACTCGCCACAGGTACGCGTTCACCACCTGCACCATGCAAAACACACCTGTGTTGATCTGATAGGTACGGGGCACCTCAACTGGTGATTTTTTGGTAATACAGCTAGCAAAAACACACCTGTGTTGATCTGATAGGTATGGGGCACGTCAACTGGTGATTTGGTGATACAGCTAGCAAACTGATTAAAGTAACATATTAAAGGTAATTATCCAAGGTTTTGGGGTTGTTTTTTTTAATAATCATCCAAGGTTATAGTATATCCCTGGAGTGCTCCTTCAAGATTTATTACCTTTTTTGTTCATATTTTGTTAAGGGCAAGGAAGGGGGATTTGAACCTTAACAGCAAAAGAAAACAACTCTGATAAAAGAAATCAAGAATTTCCTTCAAGCCAGACGCTCACCTGGCTGACAGCGATGCGCACAGCGGAGGAGGAGCTCTGGGCCAGCACCAGGAGGGCGTGGGGGTTGATGACCTGGCAGAACAGGCGCGTGATGGTCTGCACAGGCTGCTCCATCACCACCTTCCACAGGTACTGCAGCAGACCTGAAACACGCTCATCCCCAACCAACGAAACATTCACACAGTAACTCACACCTTCCACAGGTACTGCAGCAGACCTGAAATCCAACGCTTCACACAGTGATGTCACACCTTCCACAGGTACTGCAGCAGGCCTGAAACTCAAGCTTCACACAGTGATGTCACACCTTCCACAGGTACTGCAGCAGACCTGAAACCAACGCTTCACACAGGTACTGCAGCAGACCTGAAACCAACGCTTCACACAGGACCAGTTGGGACCCCCGTCCACACCTTCCACAGGTACTGCAGCAGCCTGAAACCCAAAGATTCACACAGTTGCACGTCCAACCACGCTTCACACAGGTACTAGCAGCAGACCTGAAACCAACGCTTCACACATGACGTAACTCATACCACAACCTAGTTCCACAGGGTACACTTCAGGACAAAACCTGAAACCAACGCTTCACACAGTAACGTCACACCACCAGTGCTCACTCGCAACAGAATGCTTTAATTGTCTAGTTTCTCTGTTGGCATTGTAGTCAATTTCAACAAAACATGCAGCACAAAAACTGCACACATGATGAAGCAAATTTCTTAACAGCTGCATCCTCTCACTGACAATAATGGACATTCAGAAGCTACACAATGGATACAACCAAAAAATCTTGAAGTTTTGTCATTTGGACATAATCACAGACTGGCGCATTTCCATATTACTCTGTACACCCATTTTGATCAACAGTTTTCAGTATTTTCATTTACTTTAAACAATTTTGCACTTCTTAATTGGATGGTGTTTGGGGATTACATGTGTGATATATAAGTTGTTTCCACAACCCATAACCTATGAAAATAACACTGTAAAAGAATTTGCAAATGCTTTGAGAAAATTTGTCCACTTTCTCACTCAGATGAACTGTGGAAGAATTTCGCAGATGCATGGTCTGATATGACCTGTGTCCCATCAGAAATAAGCCGACCCTATTCTAATTTAAGGGTGCCTGCATGCTATCTGAAGCATCAAACAATCACACACACACAAAACACCACAGATATTCAACAAAAACAATGGACTACAAACACCAACAGCAAAACTCCAACTCACTCAAACACAGAGTCTCCAGCCCTTCCTCTGACCCAATGCCATCCATGGCCAGGTCAGCAGAGAGACGAGAAGTGGACAGGGAGGAAGAACCACCATCACCACCCACCACCACCACCACCTTTCTGAGGGCTGGGGCTACTGGAGGTCACGATCTGACCCTCGCTTCTGTCCACAACCTCCCCACTCTCTTTTGAAGAAGTGACTGCATTCTGCACAGGAGAGGATTCCCCGGCATCTGATTTGTCCCTGCTCACTTGCTCGGCTGCTGTTCCTTCACTTTCATCCGACTCCTCCTCCTCACTGCTCAGGCTGTCTCCCCCCTGTGTGAAGATCTGAGTCTTTTCTGGGGAGCTCAGCCTCTGGTCTTCTTTCACAGCAGCAGGAGGGGACCTGACTGACCTTGTTTCTGGCCTGTCTTCTGCCGTGAACTTCCTTCCGCGCTCTGACTTGCGCAGACTGGCTTTGGTGTCCTCTTTATCCTGGTCAGAAAGTCGCTGGCAACTGGACAGAGGTGGTGAGTAGTCTTCTGATGTGTCTTCTGTGGTGGACCCGCTCGAGCCACTGGAAGCATGATCCCCGTCCCCACTCTCTCCCAGACAGAAACTGCGGGTGCTGATGTCACGGGTAGCTTCCTGTAGTGGGGGGTAGAGGGGGGAGGGGGAGGAGGTACCTGCTGCGACCATCAGTAACTCTTCTTCCGAGTTTTCAGACCCCTCCACACCATCCCAGGAGGCCTCACTGGATCCATTCTGCGGGGTGTGGAACTGAACATGTTCCATTTTTTCATCTGAAACAGAATATAACATACATTGCTTGTTCTTGTTTTCTTTTGTAATGAACTAAAACTTTTGAGAACGACTGTCTGAAACAGATGAATAGTCACTGGCTGTCTTTTGTTGTTTTGTTTTGGAATGACTCAAGAAATTCTGCAAAACTTTGGATGACAATAGGGGTAATTCTTATTACATGGCTTATAACAAATGTAGAAAAATTAAGAGCACACACAAAAAAGTAAAGCATAGGTGCAGCAAAGAAAAGCATGACAAGCAAAATTTTCTGAACCACCTTACAACAAGTGTGTTCAGATGCAGATGTGTGTAAAACTGACAGAATGAGAGACAGACAGACAAAAACAGCTAGAGACAAAAAAATCCAGGGCAAAGAATGCGTATCTGTGTGCATTTGCTGGTCAACTTTGAAAAGTCAATAAGAGACAGGGACAGCAACAGCAAAGTGCACACAACCAACATCACTAAGTCAAGAGTCCTAAATTTAGCACCCCCCTTCCTTTTACCTAGTCCAAGAGTGGTCAGTTCCTGCTATAAATAGCACCAGCTGGCCCCAGCTGGGCTGGGATGGGATGGATTAGATAACGGCTGAGAGGAGCTGAAAGTGGGGGAAACTGACAGCTGTGACAGAGGCCAACAGAGAAAACTGAAATGGAGAATGTATGTGTGTGTGTGTCACGCTGGTAAGGTAAGGTAAAGGTGTCCCATACCCTGTGTGGTCATAGGGGAGCAAGGTGTCAGAGACCTCAGCTTCTCTAGGGGCCAGTATGTTGAGGGTGGCGCCCATCTCCTCTCCCTCGCTGCTTTACCTTCCCTGACCCTTTAAAGAGGGCAGGTACCCATTTACAGCTGGGTGAACTGGAGGGACTGTACTGTAGCCAAGGCGCGCAAACGGTCACCCATCCAATTGGCAACCCCGCTCAACGCTGCTTAACATTGGCTGGGGGAAAGCGAGTGCTCTAACAAAAAAACTCTACCTATCAAGAACACAAAATACTGATATAAGCAGTAACCTTTCTCGAGGCCTGCTGCACAGCGTCTGCTGCATTCACTTTCTCTCCCTTGCCTTCTGCGCTCTCTTCAGCCTCTCCTTCACCACACTGTTCCCTGATCTTCCTCCGCCACTGCAACCAACACCAGTAAGTTTTGTATTAGCTAGCGGGTTAGGCAAAATTTGCTTATATCCACAAATCATTTGTATAACTGTAAATAAAAAAAAATTGTTTTGTGAGTTTCAACGTGTTTGGTACCGTTTCCTTCTTTTTTGGTATTCATGCAGATTTTTTGATCAGATTCTGATACAAAAGATATTCCTTATCAGTTTTGGAAAGATTTTTTCTGGTTTGATATAAGTGGCAAACATAATGAAATACACAAAGTGGCAAACATAAAGAAAGTAAACACAAAGCGGCAAACATAAAGAAATACACAAAGTGTCAAACATACAGAAATCTACTCACTCCACACGGGATGCAGGTAGAAGGCAGAGGGGGTGTAGTTGATGAAGCGGGTGGAGGGGGGTACAGCTGCAGCAGGAAGTCTGTCACGCTGGCCAGTAGGGCCAGATCTGGTGGCCGTCCAACCACACTGGCCACAATAGCGGCCACATGCTGACCACATGTCCCTGACAGTGCTGGCACATCCTCCTGGATTCGTTCCTGTACGTGATGTAATTTTTTTTTAATGATGTGAACAAATCATGTGTGATCAAGTCTTCTGTTTTTTAAGCACAGGCATACATGTGTACAAGCATGCACACATTTAATATGCACATATACATGAGTGTGCAGTTGTAAACTCAATCTACTCACTGTATCATAGGAATCTGTCATGCATTGTTTCAAAGCCTATTTTATCACTTTTAGATATAGACATACCCTATGTTCACACTGAACACAGGCAAGCTTGCATCTAAGGTCCACAAAAAATTTCCACATTCTTACAATATCTTTTTCAAAGGCAATGGTTCTTTGCAATCTGTGGAGTACCTACTGATACTTTGTTCTGCCAAAACACAACATACCACAGCAAATAACTAATTTCCAGAAACTAGTCTCCTAAACAATGGAAAGATCCAAATCTAGAACTGGGAGGTTAATCTGACCTCATAAAGTTTAACAGGTAATCATATTTTCACCTGTCTAAAAAAGGCAGTTCAGACACTGTTCATTTGGTTTGCTAACATCTGTTTGTATACAAAACAAAACAGATTCAAACTAGCATTTACAAAATAAGCTTTATGACATTGATAAAAAAACCCAAACAACTTAACAACAATGCAAGGTGACAGGATAAAATCACTTTTTCTTTCTGATGTTTGTTCCTCGGCTAGAGCTGCAAGGTTCACCATTGGTGAATTCAATTCAAAATACTTTATTATCTCTAGAACAGAGAAATTCCGGTGGGTTACAAGCCATACATAAAAACAATAACCACACACTAACCACACACACAAAATCATTGTGAATTGTGAGATTTTTGAATATGTGACCCACCACCCCCACCCCCTCAAAATCTAAGTAGCTGCATTCCGACTTCGGGACAAATCACTCAATAAAATCACTTCCAAACAACAGAACAGGCAGAAAAAGAGACAGAACAACCAGTCACCTACCAGATACATGTGGAAGAGAAGCTTCACCACACCGGCCGCCTGCAGCTGTTTGACGTTGAAGCTGTGGTGGGGGTGACCTTCGCGCACCAGCACGACCAGCCCCGACAAAATGAACTCCATGAGACTGTCGTCTGACCGCTGCCAGATCTGCCAGCACAGCAGCAGGTTGGAGATGACCGCCACATTGCAGATCACGCTCTCCGATGACGAACGCAGCAGCAAGCGGCCGGAAATGCCGTCCACCTTGAAGATGCTTTCCGAGGTGGCCGCATCGAAGAGAACCTGAGTTGTGAAGGGGAGTGTTGTTAGAAAAAGATGGGTGTGATTGCAACATGGCTTGGAGAATGTCAGAAGTTGTTACATAAAGATGGGTATAACTGAGACATGGCTTGGAGAATGTAATGTTCATGGCTGTTACCTTCTTTTGCTTCAGAATATAAGATCCCTCCACCCACTGTCAAAAAGTTGTGTGTTACAAAAGATTCGTTTGTTTTACTTTCATAATTCATTTCCTATTTGTTTGTTTTAGTTCCATCATTTATTTCAAAACAATATTCTATCCTTCCGGAAATTTTATTGACACATGACAAAGTATTTCTCAAAGATGTACCAATACTTTTAAGAATTTTTTTTTTTTAATCTTTATTCAAGACCTGTTCTTCATAAAGGTTACCTGTAATAAAATTCCATGCAATCTTTTCTTTTTTGAACACCCCATTATTTGACAAATTCAAATATATAGCAAAATATATCTAAAATTACTCCTGTATATCTTAACAGTCTCCTGAGAATGATCAGTATTTGCAAGGTTTTGAATTCCTCACACACAAAAAAACCCTTACATGTCAGTTAATCTTTTCATTTCAAATATTATGTGACTTAAATATCTTTTTCTTTTTTACTTTTGTTTCTTTCTTTTTTTTTAAATGAGCTGTTAAAAGCCATCTTTTTATCTTACATTTTTTTCTTCTTTTTTTTTTTTTTTTTTGAGATCAGATTTTAAGTTTTTCCATTGTGCAACTAGGGAGTGAGAACATTTCTCTTACAGTCAGAATCTCCAATCTACTCTGCCCAGCCGCCGCTGTAGTCTAGTGGCTAGGGCGTTGGACTCATAATCTAAAGGTTGCGGGTTCGATCCCAGCTTTCGGCTATGGCGTTGTGCCTTTGGAAAAGGCACTTTACGGCTATTTTCTCACCCTACCCAGGTGTAAAAGGGGTACCAACCTTGTGTTGGGGGTTAACACTGATAGACTGGCGTCCTATCCAGGGGGAGTCTATGACTCTCAGTCGCTTAACGCCACAGAAACTGGGATAAGCACCAGCCTGATGAGTCTTAGGCTCGGGACAGACTTTAACTTTTAATCTACTCTGCCCACCCCAGCTGTACCTTGATGAGGGAGTAGCTGACAGGTAACTGGGAAGAGCGTAGCACCACAGCCAGCATCTCGTAGCCCTGCATGTGCGCAAAGGTGACCGTCAGGGGAGGGAAGCGGTGCAGCAGCGTCAGCAACAGGTGCACGGCCTTGCTCTGGATGTCCAGCCCTTTCTGCTTGTCCTCCCCTCCCTCCTTGGGGTCAGGGCTCTGCTCAAACACCTGCAGGCAAAACTGCACACCTGTAGTCCGCAGAGATGCCAGGTAACAATCATATACTGCAGGCAAAACTGCACACCTGTAGTCCGCAGAGATGCCAGGTAACCATTTTATTCTGCAGGTAAAACTGGACACCACAAGCAAAAAGAGTAAAATAAAATAAAAACAAAAATTCTAGCGCAGAATTTCCAGAAGGCGGGAACGCTATTCATCCTCTAAGGGCCTTCAGCATCCATTCCCATGGGAATACTTCAAAAACAAACATACCTTCTCCCCCCTGCCCCCCCCCCCCCCATTCTTCACAAAAAAAACACCATTATTTCCCACACCATTTAACCCCAACCACAAACCACAACCCTCAATCCACAACCCTCAATCCACAACCCTCAATCCACAACCCTCAATCCACAACCCTCAATCCACAACCCTCAATCCACAACCCTCAATCCACAACCCTCAATCCACAACCCTCAATCCACAACCCTCAATCCACAACCATCCAACCCAACCCAACAAACCACAACCCTCAATCCACAAACCCACAACCCTCAAATCCACAAACCCATCCAACCCACAATCCACAACCCTCAATCCACAAACCACAACCCTCAATCCACAACCCTCAATCCACAACCCTCAATCCACAAACCACAACCCTCAATCCACAACCCTCAATCCACAACCCTCAATCCACAAACCACAACCCCAATCCACAACCCTCAATCCCAACCCTCAACACAACCCCAAACCCCAACCACAACCCTCAAACCCAACCCCAAACCACCAACCACAAACACACACCCACCAAACCCCAAACCACCACAAACCCACCACAACTTACACACCACAAACCACAACCCACAACCACCACCACACACCACAAACCACACAACCACAACAACCACAAACCCACCACCACCACAACCCCCAACAACCCACAACCACCAAACCCCCAACAACCCACCTTGGCCACGAGGAAGAGGAGGCCTGCAGACTGCCCAGCTGCTCCAAGGCCTGGGGAGGTTGAGGTGCAGCATCAGCCGCATCTCCCCGCTCACGTTGCTGCCGTCCACCTGGGGACACTGACGCAGCAGGGGGTCCGCAGCGGCCGCCGAGGGCACCAGCCCCAGCAGGGAGGAGGAGGAGGAGGAGGAGGAGCCAGGGGGTCAGGGGTCGGGCCGAAGCTGCAGTATGTTTTCCAGTTGCTGGGGTTGAAGTATAGGGCTTGGCTGGTCTGAGGAAAGGAGAGGAGGGGATGTATGTGGGTAAATTTTGCGTGAAGTTGATTAGTGAGTGGTGGTGGGTGAGTGAGTGAGTGTTGTGTTATGTTGTGCTTTTTATGCATTGAATGTGTGTTTCACATGGAACTTCAGTTTATCATCTCATCCAACGAATACCCCCCAGACCATCACTCAAGGTCGATAGTGAATGGAGGAAAATTTTGGCACACAAACGATCAAACCCACACTTCTCGCTTTCTAGGCAGGTGTTGCTTCTAGACCACCAATCCATGCACTCATGCACATGTGCATATCACAACTCAAACCACCAGCCCTCCCCCCCCCCCCCCCCACAAAAAAAGACAACCCCCCCAAAAAACCCAAACAAACCAGCATAAAGGTAAAGGTAAAGGTGTCCCATAACCTAGGCGGTCATAGGGGAGCAAGGCATCAGAGACTTCAGCTTCTCTAGGGCCAGCATGTTGAGGGGGCACCCATCTCCTCCCTTGCTGCTCTTCCTTCCCTAACCCTAAAGAGGGCAGGTACCCATTTACAGCCGGGTGAACTACGGGGCCTGTACTGAAGCCAAGGTGCGCAAACGGTCACCCATCCAACTGGTAACCATACTCCACGCTGCTTAACTTGACTAGGGGGAAAGCGAGTGCTCTGACCACTGAGCTATCCCTCCCCCAGCATACAAACAAAAAAACACTGAAAGAAAGAAACAAACACTACTTACCACAGCTTTTTCCAGGTCAGCCACAGGAGCAGTACCGGCCAGCATGTCCTGGCTGAGAGAGGAGGACTTGAGCAGCTCTCTGGTCAGCAGGCCGGCATAGCTGACCCTCGGCAGGCCACAGTCACACTTCCCCAACCCCCGCAGGTGGGCCCCAAAGCGTACAGGTGGAACCACCACTCTGAGCTCAGGTTATGGTCTGGAGACAGGTGAGGAGAAGGTTGGTCATCTTTTTTGGGGGGTCATACAGGTTGTGTATTACTGTTTGATTTTTGTGATGTGTCTGTTTTAGTTTTTGTTTGTTGTTGTTATTGTTGTTCAGATTGTGATCTGTGGAAGATGTGGCTGGCATTCTTACCTTTATATAGGGGTATCTTAAAACAAAAAAGACAAAAGAAAAACACCCATATTTAAACTCAGTCACATGTGCAGTGGCATGCACAGGCATGCACACACACACACACTGCACACCCCCCCCCCCCCCCCCCCCCACACACACACACAGAATCTCTAAAACTTTTCTTTCCACCTCAACCTAAATGACCACTTCACACTCTACAACCACACACACATCCCTTCCAAACTGTATCATCCTGACAACTCAACGTACCAGCGAAGAGGAGGGCCGGGCCAAGGCTGTAGTGACCCGATCGCTGCTTCATCTTGTGGCGGGCCGAGTGGCCCAGGTGTAGGGAGGGGGTGGCGTTTGAGGCCGGGTAGTGCCACATGCTGGCTGGGTGGTCCAGCAGGCTCTTGTGACGTATCAGCCCATCCACCCGCACCGTCAGCTGCACACCCGGGATAATGGTGATCACTGATCATGGATAACTGGTAACAGTGTTTGATACTTATCCTGAATTAACACTAACGATTCCCTGAAGTCTGAATATGGCTACCATAATTGCTTTAATCATCCCGTGAAGGGCAATTACAACACTGGCAGGCTCATAAATGATAGGAATCACAGACTAGAAAAGATACAAGAATTTTGTATGTTGTTTCAACATTTCAAGACACCTTTACCCACCCACCCTCCCCCTTCCAATTGGTGCTTTTACTGTCTAGAGATTCAGAAGTTCACCAACGGTGATAGATTTTCGCAAAAGCCATGGTTTATGCACTGTTGACTTTGAACCTGGTGACACCGACAGCACAGGCATGTGCGAGACCATAAATCCCTCCCCATGCCCTACCCCCCAACCTCCCAAACCCTTTCCATATCAGCATACATGTATACCTCTCCCAGAGAAGTGCTGCCATCCAGAGTGTCAACATAGGAAAAGACGATGTTGTGCCAGTCCAGGTAGGACAGGTCCAGTCGGAACACAGACTCCCTCAACACCGTGCTGTTGCACTTCAGTGACGTCAGTCTGTAGGACAGGTAGACAGGTAGACAGGTAGACAGGTAGGTAGGTAGGTAGGTAGGTAGGTAGAGTAGGTAGGTAGGTAGGTAGGTAGGTAGGTAGGTAGGTAGGTAGGTAGGTAGGCAGGCAGGTAGGTAGGTAGGCAGGTAGGTAGGTAGGTAGGTAGGTAGGTAGGTAGGTAGGTAGGTAGGTAGTAGGAGTAGGTAGGTAGGCAGGTAGGTAGGTAGGTAGGTAGGTGGGTAAAGACATGTATGCATATCGGTTGGCATATGCAAACACATACAGATACATACATGCAAAGACACGCAAACACATATGAACAGACATACACACACACATGCACTACATTCACACACACGCATGCACACACACACACACACACACACACACACACACACACACACACACACACACACACACACACACACAGACACAGATACTGACACACAAAGGCACACACACACACACACACTCACACACACACGCATGCACACACAGACACACACACACTTCAAAATCAAAATTTTCATCCAACACATGACAGCAACCCTACAACAACAACAACAACAAACTACACACTACACTTTTTTTTTTGGTGGTAATAACCTGTGCACACTGAACATGTATCTATCTCAAAATTAGACACTTTATATATCTAGCATATGAACATGAACATTCAAAATATATTAAGCACATCACTGTTCAAATTCTCAATTATAAAATAAAATGCTTTAACCTTTGCTATCCAACAATCAATCACAGCTATCAAAGAGAATCAAAAAAGAGAAAAAGAAAACCTCTGTATGAGAGCCTACCTGAAGAGCAAGGTTGCTGAAGCCACATGCAGCCACACTTCAAACATCTTGGTACTGTCACCCAGTGATGCCAGATGTACGCAGTCTTGCAAGGACGGCACAAACACCGTTGGCTCTCGATCGGGGTTTGTGCCTGTTGTAACCATTATTTGTTTGTATTAATACTCATAAACACAGTCACTCACGCATCCACGAGCACACACACACACACACACACAAAGATGCACACACATATACATACTAGCATGAACCTGTTTGCGCATGTACACACACACACACACACACACACACACACACACACACACACACACACACACACACACACACACACACACACACACACACACAGAGGAGTGAATGCTAGAGTATGGGTGCTTTTTGTTTATGAGACTGGGGTGTGTTCATGTGCCATGCATGAATATCCCCACAATAAACTTGTCTAAAACCACTTACTAAGCACCTAATTCATAACAACATTCTGAGATTCTCTGAATCATTCACCACAGACACTGTATTCCAAGATACCTATGATGAAGTTTATTTTATAAAAAAAAAGAAAAAAAAAAAAAGAGTACTGCTCCATATCATCGTAGCTGATGACAGAAAATTCTGAAAATCTTATCTCAAAAAAAAAAGAAAAAAAAAAGTACTACTCCATACTCTGTGAAAAATAGTATGAACTCTGCTATGCAGGAGGACACAAGCAGGGTAAGCAGGGTACCTGTGTGTGAAGTCTTAGGTGTGCCAGCAGAGGACAGGGATTCCAGAGACAGCCACAGGGCCAGAGAGAAGCCCACTTCAAAGGGCGGCCACTGCACGTTCTTCACGGCACACTGGATGGCCGACACACTCCACACTTCGGCTGAGGACAGTGGATCTGCACATGATGCATTAGCAGTGGGTCAAGATGCTACTGCCTTCATAAACGACTATTTCAGATACCGATACACGCACGCACGCATGCATGCATGCACACACACGCACAGGGACACACACACACTCACATGCACACACACACACACACTCCCATTATCCTCGATATAAAAGAATTACAATTTTAAAGATGAATAAATAAACACACACACACACACATGCACGAGATTTCAAAATTTAATTCGCCTTTGAACCCTCTTGGGGCATGGAGGATTTCAGTAAACAAAATCAAATGAACACACGCACACATGCACACACACACACACAAATTGTTCATTCCAACAAGTGCAAAGAAACCATCCACTTACCTGGCAGGACATTGTGGTCCAGGGGGGAATACCACCTGTTGGCGCTGACAGGAAAACTCAGGTAGGCTGAGGGGGCCACCAGCTGTTCTCCACGATGGTCGTCAGTGTTGACAGTATGGAGTCCTGTCATACAGGGCATGGAGGTAAAGCTTGACAATGAGTGCAAACTTTACATATTCTTGTATGCAAACACAAATGTGCCATGGCTTGTTCACTTGCTCACTCGCTCGCTCGCTCACTCACTCACTCACTCACTCACTCACTCACTCACTCACTCACTCCCCACACACACACACACACTCACTCACACACACACAAGCACACACACAAGCACACACACACACACACACACACACACACACACACACACACACACGCACACACACACACATGCACACATGCACGCAACACATGTTCAATACTGCTTTACCTCATAAAATCACTTAATACAGCAAGCCAGCAAATCTACTTTGACTCGGTAACATGTACAACACCAAGCAAACACATAACCGCCTGTTCCAAGTTTTAGGCAAAATGGGCCAGGTTAATGACAAAAGTGAAGGATGACACATGTAGCTGAGTAACTCACCAGGTGTTTTGTCTGACCAAAGAACTTGAAGAGAATGCCCAGTTCTGAGGAAGAGATTTCCACCTGTCCCAGCACTTGTATGGTGGTCAGCAGAATTTCATACAACACTGGGTCTGCAAACAAAAAAACAAAAAGTTAATGCGTTTTGTATCTTATTATGTTCTCATTATCTGTACCTCTGTGAGAGTCCATTTTGGTCTTTAAAATCGTAATAAAAAACCACCAAACTCAGATCTGATGAAAATTACAAAGTAAACCAGCCGCCATGGCGCAGTGGTTAGCACCTTGATTCCGGACTGGAAGGTCGTGGGTTCAAATCCCATAAGTCATGGGGATTTTTTCGGGCTCCGGCCGGCTCCTACCCAGAGTGAGTGTGCTGTGGGCTCAGTGGGGAGACTGGGACCACACAGTCGAGCTTTATCCACTTTACGGATGCGAATTTGAGAGTGTTGCTCAAATTACCTGACCAACATTGCAGGTGTCTGTATCTCTCGGGCCTGGTTGACGCTGGGATATATTATGACAGTAAGCGTAGAGAACAACCCTGTCAAGTAGTCTCAAAGCGGATGCACCTCCACAGCAGCATCATTACATCATCCTCATCATCATTGATCATCATGCAATAATAAAAATTGCCTCTGATTCGGTGGCCTCCGTTGCTCTGGTCTCATGGTGACCTCAGATTCGGTTTCCCCATACGCTTCTGTGCCTGTGGTGAATTTGTGTCAAAAGCCTTTGGGGTTGGAGGTTCGCGGGGAGGCGGTTGTTGGAGGGACGTTGTGGTGGTCACCTCCTTGGGTGGGTGGCTCACTCTGTCTGGCTCCGCGACTGAGCTAATACTGTCGTTAGTAGGGGGCTTAGTAGGTGGTGTCCTGCGTATGTTAGATCAGAACAGGCACCACTGAACACCACCAAAGTGACCCAGCAGAAGTGCAGGGCCCCTCTGGCTGGTGGCCCCGCGGCGGCCTAATATTGATGGGCTCCCTGTGGACTCCTGACCCCAGGGGTGAGACACAACGAATCTGGGTTGGCTGTGGCAGGGAGATTGAAATGAGCGGCGTGGGAACAGCAGTGCGGGAACATCACAGAAGACGAGGCAGCAAAAAATAATAAAATAAAAATAAAATTTTAAAAAATTACAAAGTAAAATCATTTAAAAAAAAACCAAACTCAGATCTGATGAAAATTACAAAGTACAATCATATAGTTCCTTTTTTACACTGCATAAACATTTTCATGGATAGGAAAAAAGCAGTGGTTTCTGTAAAGTATGACAACTTTTATAAATAGCACACATGATATACATGAAAATCCAATTAGAAACACACACACACACACACACACACACACACACACACACACACACACACACACACACACACTCACCCACACTCACACATACACT
>CM060320.1:25044402-25066902 GCA_030674155.1 Stramonita haemastoma
ACTGCGCATCTTCTGGCCTGAGACCATCTCCAACCAAGAACTCCTGGCCCGCTGCGACCAAGAAAATATAGATACCATCATTATGCAAAGACGATGGAGATGGATAGGACACATCAGCCGACGGGAACAAGGGAACATCGCCCGAACAGCCCTCCACTGGACACCAGACGGAAAACGCAGGCGAGGACGACCCAAGAACACCTGGCGTCGGACAATAGAAACAGAGCTGAAGACCCTCCAACACTCCTGGGGAACCATTCAGAAACTGGCCCAAGACAGGCAGGAGTGGAGAACCTTTGTTGCTGCCCTACATGCCAAGAAGGCATAAAAAGGCTTTGGATGGATAGTGTTTCATGAGCCTGAAAAAGTAGTAACAATTAAAACCACTAAAAAACTAAACATTTGCAATCATAGTTTAATAAGTAGTTCTTTACAACTTATGAAACAACAAATTACAACAAGGCAACCCATCCAGACAATGTAAAGAAATAAAAGTTTTAGGCTCAAAATCAAAGTAACAATCCACTAGCATAGTTGCATCAAAGAAAATAATGCAGGAAATTAACCCATTTTTCATGAATACCTCCTCCCCCTCCAGTCTGACTTTCTTGAAAGAAAAAAGGCAGGAGAAGAGAAGGAAAAGGAGGGGAAACAAGAAAAAGAGAAAAGACAGAAACTAAGAAAGATTAAGAAAACAAAGGAAAGAATCAAAAAGAAGGGTAGAAAAGTGGACATCTCTAGCACAGACTTTCCAGAAGGTGGCAATGCTATACATGTATACAAAGAACCAAAGAACTCCTGGCACCCCCCACAAGGGACTTTGGTATGAAAAAGGAATTCCTTTGTGCCAGTAGCCATCCCAGTTCTAAATTCATAATAACACGTATGATTAAAGTGTTTTTGACTTTGACTTGACTTGACTTGACTTTTGGCTTGAGCTGTGAGAAATTTATATCAAACATACAGTCTGTGTGTTTCTTAAGTGTTTTAACACTCTATTCTGTTGTTTCCCATTTTAAGATATTAAACATAAAATCACACACTGCAATGTAACACAAACCTCGATGATTGTATAATTCAGATAACTCAGATCTGCGCATTCTCTCTGACTGTACACCGAGTCAACACAGAATACAGTACACAACAGAAACAGACACACCTTTGCCATTCACCAAAGACACCTGACCTACCTGCTGCAACGGCAGTATGGTCTGGCAGGAGAAGCAGACCACCATGACCGACTCGATGAAAGACAGGTGAGAGAAATGACAAGCCAGCGACGACTGGTTCTTCTGCTGCGTCTCCTGTGGTTCCTTCCTCCCTTGAAGGCTGCTACCTCCTCCTCCTCCTGCTGCTGCTGTGGGTGTGAATTCAGACATGATGCTCAGCGCCAGGACTAACGTTTCCTGCACGATGTACAGGCAAGGAGAGCTGCGGTAGCAGGTGCGGAAAGTTTCGCTGTTCATGCACAGCTTGGCACAGGTCTTCCACATGTCCTGCAGAGCGGGCACAGTCTCCAACACGCACCTGTTGATCCCGTCAGAGGAGGTGTCTGGGCTCTGACCAGGAGGGGGGAGGTCAGGGGTGTTGTGGCCAGGCACCCCCCTTTCCCTTTCTTGGCACGAGCTGAGGTAGTCTGTCTGTTGAGGGGTTTGTGTGCAGACTTGGACAGCGGACCTTGCAGCTGGTGCTGCTGGAATGAGGCTGTGATGGCGCAGGTTTTCTGAGCCAGGGTGTCGATGAACGTCTGGATGACGATGCCGCCCCGATAGCCCACAGTCTGCTGGGAGCTGGGCCCGTTGACCGAGGTCTTCCTGCTCATCATGGTCTGCTCGTCGATCATGATCAGGGCCTCGAACACGCCCATGACGGGCACGCGCAGCTGGTCGCTGTCGAGGAGGTGGGTGAGGCAGGCCAGGCCCCCCTTCTCCAGGAAGAGCCGCATCACCCTGTCCACCTGCAGCACGTAGGGCAGCGAGGACACGCACAGCAGCAGCACCGTGTTGGGCACCTTGCTCAGCCTCACGCTCTCCTCACTGGACGAGATCTGCTCCTCCACCTCCACCCCTGCTGGGGAATTCCCCTGCTGCTCCACGGCCCTCATGTTCAGCACGTGCAGGTAGATCCCAAAGAACAGCTCTTCTTTGATGCTCTTGTTGCCCCTGACAGCCAGTGTGATGAGGTGTTTGGACACGGACAGGGCGATGCTTTCGTTGACGGACAGGACATACTTGCGCAGCAGTCGAAGCGACCTCCACCTCAGGAGGGACTTCTGCTCGGCACTCTCCACAATGTCGCTGCTGGCAAACCCGCTGTCGATGGGCAGAGGGTTCACCTGCTTCTCCGGGGAGCACTGTGTGCAGGCCCCCACCTCCTCCACCCCCCCACCAAACTGATCCAGCAGCATGGTGTTCAGCGTCTCCAGGGCATAGTTCTTGACGGCGGGAGACAGCTCCGGCACCAGGGGAGCCAACACGTTCACCACAGACGCGGGCTGCAGGCAGCAGCACATGCCTTCCTCACACAGCGCGCACAGAATCAGCAGCCGGGTGCTCTTGGCGCGGGCTTTCTTCAGGCAGTCCAGCATGAGGTAGGACCACTTGGCCAGCTGGCACAGGGAGGGGTCCGTCAGCTTGCCCTGCACATGGCTGCTCTCCTCGCTGCCCGTCACCACCAGTTCCAAGGGGGCCCCGAAAATGTCGTGATGGTGATGAAAGAAAATGCCATACTCACAGTTCCGGTGCCGCCTCTTCAAACACTTGATGGCGTGGATGTAGTTGACTTTGACCACCTTCAAACAGTGGATGAGGTTGCAAAGCCACTTGACAGGGTTGTCCAGTCCACCACTCACCGAGTTCTTTTTGTCGGTGTGATGTTTGTCACTCTCCACATACAAGTAGCGGAAGTAGTCTTCACCGCCATGCCTGCGGAACAACTCCATGATAGCATTGGCATCCCGGACAAAGGACGGGTTGAAGGGTAAATGATTAAACACCACACGAAAGAGGTCCAGGCACCCACACACCGTGTCCTGTATCACACCCTGCTCTACAACGGTTTCTGAGGCTTCCCTACCTTCAGCGTGGGGATGACAGAAAGTCAGGGACGACAAGATATAGGGCACGACCTTCATGGACAGAAGGATGCGCACCCGTTTTGCTGCGTGGCCACAATCCCACTGAGCGTCAGAATCATTCTCACCAGCTGCTGCAGCAAAACCAAGCTGCTTTCTCTCCTCCACGGCAAAGGCACAACATCCTCGCTCTCATGCACCACCCGCCCGTTTTTCAGTCTGGAGCCGTCGTAAAAGCTCTGTAGGATGTACAGCAGCACTGGGAGAATGATGGCGGAGAGGTTCTGACTGGAGGTGGTAGCATGCTTGATGTCCAGGGCAGCCAGGTCCTCCAGAAGATGCAGGATCAGCTGGAACAACTGGCTGGAGCCGATGGACATGCCCGACAAGTCTATGTCGTCAGCATGGTCCACAAAATCCTCCTCCGAGGTTGACTCTTCTTCTTTGGCCAGAGAGGTCAGGACGTGCGTCCTCATGGCTTTCCGTAACCGCGGCTGTTTGTACTTCTTGACATCACTGTCGTCCTGGTCTGATTCATTGTTGAAGGCTGACGCGCTCTGTCTGGCGGAGGAGGATACAGTTTTGGTGTAACGTTTCTTCTCCCCTGGCGCACATTCAGACTGGAGTTTCTTGGCCTCTGTCAGTCCTTTGAAGCTGTAGCCAGCTGGTCTGTTCAGTTTGGGGAGGTTTTCCACCAGGTGAAAACAATGGCTGACAGACACCTGTGGATCCACACCTGAAACCAACATTTTCTGGTAAGAATAATACACCTGTTTTTCACTTTCTTTATCCGAGTCTACAGTAAATGGTAACAAATTTGAAATACAGCATGTGACTCTATGTAAATAACTTCATTCAATTCTTTCCTTTGTGCTGTTTTATACATCATTTATTTCTACACATTTACCAATCTTGTTCCCATATTTCATCATCATGCGAGGATCCTTAACAAATAATTAAAAACACAACTAACTTACACAGTTCATCTGAAAAAAAAAATTACCCCAAAAAACTGAAAAGCCTGATGGCCCCATATTCTAACTGTAAACTGAGACTGATGCGTTTTACACTCAAATCATAGTGGCAGGCTGAGACTGACTTTATGTTACAGTCATGAATTAAAGTGGTTAAAAAAAAACTAACCCTTCCCCAACCCTTCCCAGCTAGGTTCTGGTGCACCATATGTCGACCTTTCTTTCCTCAAAATGCTTTCTACTCTTTTTCATATTTTCTGTGTAGACATTAGCCTCATTCTCCTCTTTCATGACCAAAAAAAACAGATGAATGTTTGGCACCAACACAAATCCAATCTCTCACACACTCGCTCCCTTTCTCACTCTCTGTCTCTCTCTCTTGTGAGTGTGTGTGTGTGTGTGTGTGTGTGTGTGTGTGTGTGTGTGTGTGTGTGTGTGTGTGTGTGTGTGTGTGTGTGTGTGTGGTGTAAGAGAGAGAGAGAGACAGAGAGAGAGAGAGAGACAGAGAGAGAGAGAGAGAGAGAGTGGTGTGTGTGTGTGTGTGTGTGTGTGTGTGTGTGGTGTGTGTGTGTGTGTGTGTGTGTGTGTGTGTGTGTGTGTGTGTGTGTGTGTGTGTGTCTGTCTGTCTGTCTGTCTGTCTGTCTGTCTGTCTGTGTCTGTGTGTTCATATGTGTGCATGTGCGTGTGTGTGACTGTGTGCAGGCATCATCCATGCATATGTGTAAAACAGACGCCAGCTTTAGACTGGCACAGATGGTCCTAGTGACAAGCACTATAAACCTGTGAAAAAGGAGATGGATGAGAATTCATAAAACTTATGACTGGAGCAGAAAATCTATAGAAAACAAACATGCTTTGAAAGTTCTATAAACTGGGTTGACAGGAGAAAGCCTGGAGTGGTGGGATACTGACAATGAACGCATCAGTTTAACTGGCCCTGCTCATGCATCAAAGTAGAAGCATCCAGGTGGATTAAAAAAAAAAACACACCAAAAACTCAAAACTCACAGTGTGTCTTCTTGAACACACTCCCTGTGATTTAGACAAGAATTGGGATGGTGAAGGGGGGGGGGGGGGGAGGGAGGAAAATAGGTCAGTGCACTGCTCTTACAATCTGAAGGCTGTGAAATGAGTCAAGGTTCAAGCCACCACCAAGATGCCTGTTCCAGAGGATTTTTTTTCCCTTGGAGTTAATGTCAGTACAGACTCCACTTCCGCCCCCCCCCCAAATCCTTCAGATGAGACTAAAAATCAAGGCCCCATGTGCCAACACATGCAGAACATCTTGCACACACGATTAAACCTACCTTGCCTTCTGGCAGAGTAAGCCATTTGTGCCGGTAAGAATGGATGGCAAAAAAATAAAAAAGCAACAACAAAAACCACACGCACACAGGTATTATGGTTAGACATTATCCCAAAGTCAGAATGCGGTTACCTAAATAGTGGGCAAAATGGTTGCACACACAAAAATCTTACCATTGGTGGACCTTGAAGCTCTAGCCAAGGAACAACTAAAAAAAAAATTAAACATTTTTTTCACCGCAAAAAGTCATCTTGGTAACAAAAAAATGAAGGAACTGGCAGGTCTGCACGAAAATCTCTGAAATCATGAAAATTCCTACCCATTCTTCTATCACATGGTGCTTTAAGTCAAACCAGTAACTGAAACCCAAGACACTTGATCCATTCAAATATTGCATTAACAAAGGACAACAGCTTCATGAAATTCTGACTTAGCAAAATCAACTGTGACCCTTACCTTTCAAAGGCAGAAAGCTCTTCTTGTTATCACTCTTTTCAAATTTCATACATAACGGCAAGAGAGACAGCAGGATGTTGCACAAGTCATGTCTGTTGTACACACCCTGAAAAACAAAATCACAAACTTAAGATACAGGATGAATGCAGGTTTTCATTCTCTTAAAGTATACACTGATATTTTTCTGCTTATATACACTGACATATATATACGGTTTCCTTAACACAAAGAAACATTAGAATAACCTTTATAATCCTCTACCCTTAAGCTTTCTGTTTGCCCAGGCTTGACCAAATACTAATATCAATGTGTGTTTACTCTTTTTTGTAAATAAATATTATCAGTTCATAAAATACACATGTCTGAGTGCATGAAGATTTCTGGTCAAGTGTACACATGTGTTTGTAATGTATTCTTGAGAGTTTATACATGTATACAAATCTTTTTTCTACCCTGTCACTCCTATTCTGTTTAAAGACAATACCATAAATAAGGCTGATTTCATAACCTATTCTTCTGAGCACACTTCTACCCCCACCCCTCTCCCCAAAGCTCTTTTCAACCCTACCCCACATATGTTAATTTCTTCTGATAGTACACGTCACTGACACCTGTCTCCTTCCACCACCCCATTAATGCCATCTTCCTCATAAGGGCCAAGCCGGTTGAGTGAGTTGAACACTTAAGTAGGAGCTTAATCAGGACTACAGTCATGGTATCAAATTTCACCAGCAGCTGCTAGGTTGGACGAGATTTCACTTCAGAGTCAACGCAATTATGGACTTCGGATCCCCTTCCAGTCCTTCACTGGAAACTTTAAACCATGGCCACATGTGTGAACACATAAACAGACAATCTTACACACATTTTGATTTATATTAAAGGGGGGGGGGGGGGGGGTGTCAAAATAGCCTGGTGGTTAGTGTCAAGCTCACAATCTGGTGGTATGAGTTCGAGCCATCATTGTGACGCCCATATAGGGAGATTTTTCCCATGAGGTTAACATCAATACTGACTCTGCTCCCACATAAAGTCCTTCAGATGAAGTCTGACTAACCCACATCAAAAGTGAATCTAAACAATTTTCATCCAGGAACAAAAAACAAAACAAAAATTTTTAAAAAACATTCCTCAAATACCAAAAAACTCCAACAATAACATCCTCTCTCCACCACCACCACTGCCCCCCTCCCCCTCCCAAAGACACCCAAACAAAAAACCAGAAGAAATAATCTACCCCTAGGGGCCAGGATCCTTACCTGCACGCCCACTTTGTGGATGGTGTACAGCAGCATCCAGCCCCGGGCCTCCAGCAAGTAGGTCTCCAGGCCACTGGTGTCCTCCACATCTGTTGCAGAGTTTGTCACGTGCAGGATGTTGTGCATGAACTCGTGCGACAGTTCGTTGGACACATTTCTCATTTCGCTGGAACAACAAAAACAGGCCAGTGAAAAACAGAAATGAAACAAATACCACACACTCCTGGCCATGTTTTTTTTTTTTTGCTGAATAGCAAACAGGTGATACTGGAAAAGAACTTGTACGTGTAATAGGCATTTGAGCTGACACTGACTCAGCGTGCTTTTTCTTATGGATAAAACATGTAAAATGGCGTAGGTAGACAGAATTCAGCGAGATACTTTTTGGAGTTTTTGTGTGTGTGTTGTTGTTGTTGTTGTTGTGTTGTTTTTGGGTTTGTTTTTTGTTGTTGTTGTCTTTTTGTGATTGTTGTTTGTATGTGTGACATGATACATTGAATTTAGCGCGTGTGTGCAAGCATGCGTGCATGCGTGTGTGTATGTATGTGTGTGTCTGTTTATGAATGGGTGCATGCATGCAGGCATGCATACTGATAGGGATATGAACGTGTGTGTGTGCCTTTTGGTTAATCATTTCAAAAGTAATTAATGTAACTTGTTTATGAAACAAAATTGCATTCTTACTTTTTTGGATTTTATTTTGTTTTGATTAGAAATGTTTGCCTCTGGGTTTTTTTTATTGAAAAATGAACATTAAAAAAGTTATAAAACAAAACAAAACCACACACTCAAATTGGAACACTTACTAGATAAAAAAAAATGAAGGAAAAAAATAGAAATTAGAAAAAAAAGAAAGAAAAATGTCTCTGTGAAGAACAAAAAACTCAACAAATGATTTCTCTTGCAACTGAATAAATTATCAAATTACGTGAACACAGAATCTTCTTTTCGCAACTAAATTATCATGTTCAAACAGAAACCTTGATTTAACATTACCTTTACCAACTGAATAAATCATTCTGTTCAAACAGAAATATGAACAAAACAATGTTTTCCTCTACTTAGACACTGGCACTTACCACAGATTAGCACTCGTATCAGAGCTGCTCTCATGTAAAAACTGAAGGAGAAATCTGTCCAAGAGAATCTGCTTCTTCTGCAATCAAATATTATCAGAGATTGTTTTTGAAGCATGCACATTAATTTACATACAAATGCACACTTGCAGACATTGCATTAATAAATATATATTATAATATATATATATATATATATATATATATATATATATATATATATATATATATATATACATGATACACTCATGCACTACAAACAAATATTCATCACGGACATTTAGTGCATGGCAATGAAAGTTTTCTTCAACATTGTCTTATAACCAAAGACAATATGATGGATACAATAACACATGCTGAAAAAAACCAAACAAACCCATTTTCCATTGAAAAAAAGAATAATTTCAATGACCTGACAGACATATATATATAAAAATCAGCTGGCAACTGTCAGAAATTGCGATAATTCCCAAAAATGTGATTATTTTTGCATCACTTTTAGTTATGCTAACATACAATCAAACTTCTAACATTTGATTTTATTTTGAAAACGTTAGAAGACTTTTCACTTTTACACACACACACACACACACACACACACACACACACACACACACACACACACACACACACACACATACAGAGTCCTTCAGATGAGAACACACAGAGATCTTTGAATGAGATAATAAACCAAGGCCCCATGTGTGAACACTCGCATATTAATCTTGCGCACACGTTAAATCCTGTTCTTTTCATAAAAGTAGGCCATTGTATGCCGTTGGGAAGAGATGACATTTATAAAACTGCACACACACAGGGACTAGATGTAAAAAAAAAAAAAAAAGCACATGAGTGATTATTCCTTTATCCTCGGTATAAAAGAATAAATGAATATTTAAATAAACACACACACACACTCACACCTAAAACCAAAAGATAAATCTAGGTAATATCTACCTGTACATTGGCAGCAGTATCTTTGTCAGGCAGCCTCCTGCACACCTGGGCATACGTTTCCCACATTTCAGACAGCATGGTGGCTGGTTTTCTTGTGTCAGCCACTAACTGCACTGAAATTTATTCCTGAAAAAAAAATTCAGAATCAGTTTTATGTTCAGTTAACATCTTCCTGAATATGCCAGTTTTGAATGATATTCAATGAATTCAGTCAGCAACAATCTGCTGCTAGTAGTACTAGTAGTATTAAATGAGCATTTTGTGATGTTAATTCTTCTCCAGTACAGTTATGGCATATTGTATATGACAGATGACATGACTGAAATTTCTTGTCACTGTGGTCTCCTGTTGTTTTGACAGGTAAACAAGCAAAAATGTCACAGACTTTCATTTGCAGTGCAGCATGTAATATACCAAGCAAAGCAATACATTTTGAAGTTTCTCTCAAGAGTCTGAGTCTGAGTCTCTCTCTCTCTCTCTAGTGGTCAGAACATTGCGCTGGCAATTTGACGACCCAGGTTAGAGTCCGGTCGAGGAGATTTTTCTCCTGGAGTTAACATCAGTGCTGACTCCACTCTCCCCAAAAGTCCCTCGGATGAGACTTTAAACTGAGGTCCAGTGTGCGAACGCACGCAGAACATCTTGTGCACACGTTAAATCCTGTTCCGCTTTTCGTAAGAGTAGGCCATTGTGTACCGGTGGGAACAGATGACATTTACAAAACTGCATACACACAGGGACTGGACGTAAAAAAGCACAAGAGCGCTTATTCCATTATCCTCAATATATAAAAGAATCAATCAATCAATCAATCAATCAATCAATCAATCAATCAATCTCTCTCTCTCTCTCTCTCAAACACAGTCACACACAGTACACACACACATAATCACAGACACACACCCCACACACACACACAACACACACACACACACACACAGACACACACACACACACACACATAGGGGGGACGGGATAGCCTGGTCGTTAGTGTGATGTGCTGGTGATCTGCTGACCTGGGTTTGAATCTCATTCAAGAAGATTTTTCATCTGGAGTTACAATAAGTGCTGATTCCAGATAAGACTATAAACCGAGGTTCCCTGAGCAAATGCACGCAGAAATCTTGTGCACACATTAAAACCTGTTCCACTTTTCGGAAGAGTAGGCTTTTGTGTGCCAGTGGGGATGGATGACCAAATTTACAAAAATGCATGTAACACATATGATAGAGGCTGGATGTAAAAAAAAAGCACATGAGTGCTATTCCATTATCCTTGAAATAAAAAAAAATATATATATAAAAATAAGCACACACACACACACACACACACACACACACGCGCGCGCGCGCGCGCGCACACACAGTCACACTCACACACACACACACACGAACACACGTAACACACACACTTAACACAATCTCCCCTCACAAACACACCTGTTTTTTTTTTTGTTTTTTTTTACAACTGCATCTTGAATTCACTAATTTTATAGTAGGGCGGTCAATAAGCTGATACGTAGATGATAACACTGCCATATGGACCTTACATAACAAAAAAGAGAGGCGGGGGGGCGAGGGGGGGTCGCATTTTTCGGCACAAAAAGACTCTTTCCAGTCTTACAATAAGTTTACGATAACAGTCCAGTTTAAGTGGCATTCTATGATGCCTTGATGGAGGAATGTGTTCCCTCAAACTTTGCGGATAAAAACCTCAAAAGAAACCCCCAAACCCACAAGCGTTTATCGGTGACATAACTTAAAAGTTCCCGTTTGATGTTGTATTATGCTTACCTATTTCACAGCAGACGCCGACAGCTAACAGTCGACAGTCTGGTCGAATCGGCGATCGACAGTGAATTATTCCATTACATAACGTAAAATCAGCTCTTCATGGCCGCACACATTTTATTTTCTTTCATTCTGAACCGTTTCATGCACAAAAGTTGGTTCACATTCTTCACATGATGGAAAACATACAACTTTCGATTATCCGCATCCTGGCAAAATGGAGTGCTAACAAATCTGACCCATTACGCACGTGATTTGCTATTTTTATACTGAAGAGATCTTTCCTCCTTTAAAAATGACTTCCGGTTTGGGATTTCTGCTACTTTCGATTTTGTGTATTGCTGTTGATTTTGTTTTATTGCTGTTTTCTTCGAGCATTACCGAATATTATCGACTGCTTCGGGCAAGTTGGTAATGGCAGATATAACGTAACGTTTTTAGAGAGTTTAATATATTTCTTTATTTGGTCACGGTTAGTTGAATGTTTTTTCGACCCTGTCTCTTTTTGCAACCGATGAGTTATTTATATATTTGTATTAATTAAATTTATGTCCGAAAATGCATAATTATTGAGGTATCTACGGAGGACCAGCATAGGTAAATATATTTTTAACATGGATAGATATTTATGAGCAGATATATCCTACTACATAACTGAAATGTACACTGGGACTGGATGAAAAAAAGCACGAGTGCTTATTCCTTTATCCTCGATATAAAAGAATAAAATGAATGAAATGAAAATGAAATGAAGATGCAAATTATTTCTTCTCACAGGCTGCAAACCCAGCTTTTAAATTAGTTGTCGCAGAATTAGCCTGGTCACAAGGGCCTTCAGCGCCTTGGCTTCATCACAGTTCTTGATTAAACCATTGATGCTGGGGGCAACAACAAAGAAAAAGGCTGTATGATCAGTGGCTTTTCCACTCATGGAATTCCACTTGACAGCTTAGTCTTTAGCGATCGACTATGACTCTCTGACTAGGAGGCTTGACTTGCACAGTCCTTATGTGTTGCAGCCCAGTAAGGGGGCTAGTTGGCCTTTGGAGAATATCTCCAATGCTGACTGTCCTTACGCCCTCTTGGCTGAGAGAATGGGGATGTACTATTGGCAAGGCATCTCCACAATAATCAAATTTCTGCCCAGTTTCCGAAACAGCAGCTGCGCTGCCTCCTCTGCTAAAACAGCAGGTCATCGTCGAACACGACAAACAACCTGGTCACAGTAAAGCTAAAAGTTTGCTAACTGAAATGATCACACTTTGATGATGATGATGATGATGATGATATAAATGATGATTTTTTTTTATTTCCAGATGGTAAAATTGAATTAAAAAAATAAACCTTTGTGTCATCAATCCATCCATACACACCTGTGCACGTGCACAGAGAGAGAGAGAGAGAGAGAGAGAGAGAGAGAGAGAGGAGAGGGTGAGTGGCACTATTCAGTCAAACTTCCTCAGCTTACTACTGTACAAACAGACAGACGTAAAGGAAGGAGGGCGTGATATATCTCCATAGATGTGTATCCAGTCCCCTTGTACTGGTAGACGCCTAGTCTAGCAGCTATAGCATCTGTCCCTGCTCACACAGAATCCTACATAAGCGTTGTCACTAGGCTAGCCTACTCTACAGCCAGCTTATCTGGCCCGCGCGCTTCTTCTTGTGACATTACAGCTAGCTACGTACTGTCTTCTGGGGAACAGCTACTGTCCTATTTTGTTTTATTCATGTGTGTGTGTGTGTGTGTGTGTGTGTGTGTGTGTGTGTGTGTGTGCGTGTGAGGCAGACAGACAGACAGTCAGTCAGACAGAGACAATAACAATGGCAATGATAGATTGTGATTCAGCTCATTTAAGCCCATGAGAGAGAGAGAGAGAGAGGAGAGAGAGAGAGAGAGTTCAGCTCTCACATGACTGGTATCATCTCATGCGGAACATTGCGCTACAGCACATGACATGCACAAGATCTGCCGGTAAATCCCCTCTGTAATGTTTCACCCACTTCTGATGCTGGACACAGTATTGCATTGTACTGTGCTGTGTTGTACTGTATACATGTACTGTATTGCATTGTATTGTACTGTGTACCACTTTCGGTCATAGAAGATTTTTTAAACGTGGACTGCTCTTTCCTGGGAGAGCTCGTTGCCACAAAAGCAGAACCACCCCCACCCCTCTTTGTGTGTGTGTGTGTGTGTGTGTGTGTGTTGGGTGAGGGGGTTGTTTTATTTGTTTCTTTGCAAAATGTATTTTGTTTCCCTTGTTGTTTGTTCAGTAACAACAATGAAACTTTAGTGGTAGGCCTACATGCATTCCTAGTGACTTGTGTGTGTGTGTGTGTGTGTGTGTGTGTGTGTGTGTGTGTGTGTGTGTGTGTGTGTGTGTGTGTGTGATATTTTATTTTATTTATTCTTTTATATCGAGGATAATGGAATAAGCACTGTGAGTGTATGTGTGTGCGTGCGTGAGCGCGCGATTGTGTATGTATGTGTGTATGTGAGTGTGTACGTGTGTGTGTGCTCGCGCGCGCGTATGTGTGTGTGTGTGTGTGTGTGTGTGTGTGTGTGTGTGTGTGTGTGTGTGTGGTTTTTGTGTGTGTGTGGTGTGTGTGTGGTGTGTGTGTGTTGTGTGTGTGGTGTGTGTGGTTGTGTGTTTCCACTCTATGCAGTGTCACAACCCACTGAATGCTGTTGGAGCCTTTCACATGCATGCTTGATCTTCTACACGCATGTAGAATCACGTAGATACTGCTGCAGGCACGCTATGACTGACCTCGAAGGTTGGTTTAAACACGTAGGCTACACACATACACACACGCGCGCGCACTCACATGCAGGTGCGCATACATGCACGCATGGACACACTCACACTTCCATGCGCGGGGGCACAGAGAGAGAGAGAGAGAGAGAGAGAGAGAGAGAGAGAGAGAGAGAGGAGAGAGAGAGAGAGAGAACCAGGCACTGACGTGATTTCTAGTCGATCTGACTCTACCAAGAAACTAAGTCCCCACCTGGCTTCTTGCTCTTAGCTATGTGCATTATTTAAAACAGATTATCAGGTATGTAATGGAGGGCCGTATGTACTTGGCATCACCAGTCTTCCACTATAACTCCATGCTACAGTCACTAGCGCACTGCATCGAATCTTTCAGACCATGTGTTGTGGGCCAAATGAACCTGGCAGATCCCATCACTTGCCATACTGCACAGCACATGCTTGGTATGTTTTGTAATAGTAGGCCATTGTGTGCCGGTGTGAACAGATGACAATATTTACACAACTGCATACACTCGGGACTGGATGAAAAAAAGCACATGAGTGCTTATCCCATTATCCTCGATATAAAAGAACAAAATAAAAAATTAAATTAAATTAAATTCAATTCAAAATTGGTTCTTGGGTTCCTCGGCTAGATCTCTGAGGTTCACCAATGGTGAGATTTTTCTTTCTACATTTGTGACCGTTTTGTCCATCATTAGGGTAGCTGCAATCTGACTTCGGGGGTTATGTCTCAAACACGGCACCAGTGTGCGTGCATTTAATTTTTAAAACAAATTTTGTGCATCTTATTATATTTTTGTGACCTGTTCTTTCCAGTACGAATTACTTACTCTTTCGGAAAGGCAGAACGGGTTTTAACGTGTGTACAAGATGCTCTGTATGCGTTTGCACACCGGGGCCTTGGTTTATCGTCTCATCCAAAGGACTTTCGGGGCAGTGGAATCAATGCTGATGTTAATGTTGTGGGAACAGATGACAACATTTACAAAACCGCATACACACGGGGACTGGATGTAAATAATAGCACATGAGTGCTTATTCCATTATCCTCGATACAAATGAAATATAAATAAACCTCCACAGGGGCAAAAACCCTTTGAACAGGTGTCTCGGTGGTGGCTCGAACCCAGGTTCGATCCAGGGCCGTCAAACCACCAAGCGCAACATTCTAACCACTAAGCTATTCCACTTTCTGTGCTGGGTGCTTTCTTGTTATCCATGCAGCTGTAGGGCATAGGCCTAGTTGGTTCACTCTCCTATGAAACGTGGCTCTGGATGGAGTTTTAACGTGTGTACATGATGTTCTACGTGCGGTCGCACGCGGGAACTTGATTTTACTGTCTTCGACAGGTCAACTACTGAAGCATGTTACAGCCATAGGACATTGGGGAGTGCCACTGACAAGTACGATAAGGATAATTAGACACAGTTATGCTGATTAAGTCATTCCGACGCAAATCATCTAACATGGTATGCATGCACACACACACACACACACACACACACACACACACTCACACACACACACGCGCGCGCGCGCCGCACGCACACACACACACACACACATGACAGTATAAAAATTTAAACACACACACACACACACACACACACACACACACAACACACACACACACACACACACACACACAACACACACACACATGAATGATGCCCCACAACAGACATACGCATATACTGACAGCCATGTAGAGGGCAAATAGGCAAAGAGAACGAGATGCATCGTCATGTTCTCATCATATCTGTGTTGAATACCTAATAGGCCTATGGTTCAATCGTTTTCTGGTGAAGACAATGGCACAGTTTGTCTTGTCATAATGTTGCCTTGTATTGCCATGATACATCTACCCCCTTGCTCCGTGTTGCTTATTGTTGCTTCTGTTTTCTGACATTTTCGCAATCTTTACACTTTGCATGCCAGCCACTTGTATGGCCGGGCAAACAGTTCGGAACCCAGAACCCGAAACAAGGAATAAGGCTGACAAGCTGCATGCTGTTCAGAGCTAACACCAGCTCTGTCCAGGTCTAGGCTACCTGATCTTCGCCACTCTGAATCCACACTGACACAAAATCTGCATGCCCAGTATTGACTTACTACATCACAGTGATCCTCTGCAATGGAAAACACCAAGCACAGCATCGAAATCTTTTTCTTCTTTCTTCTTCTTCTTCTCTTCTTCTTCTTCTTCTTCTTCTTCTTCTTCTTTTCGTTCCTCGGTTAGAGCTCTAAGGTTCACCAATGGTGAGATTTGGCGTATAATTATGGCCTTTACTTTTTGCCCATAATTAAGATAGCCGCATTTCGACTTTGGGGACTGATGTCTGAACATAGCACCAGTGTGTATGCATTCTTGTTCTTACCAACACGAATAGCCTACTTTTGCAAAAGGCAGTTAAGTTAAAGTAAAGTCTGCCCGAGCCTAAGGCTCATCATGCCGGTGCTTATCCCGGTTTCTGTGGCGTTAAGCGACTGAGAGTCATAGACTCCCCCTTGGATAGGACGCCAGTTTATCGCAGGGTTAACCCCCAACACAAGGTTGGTACCCCTTTTACACCTGGGTGGGGTGAGAAAATAGCCGTAAAATGCCTTTTCCAAGGGCACAACGCCATAGCCGAAAGCTGGGATCGAACCCGCAACCTTTTGATTACGAGTCCAACGCCCTAACCACTAGACTACAGCGGCGGCTTTGCAAAAGGCAGAGCAGGTTTTAACGCGTCCGTAAGATGTTCTGCCTGCATTCGCACATGGAGCCTCGGTTTATAGTCTCATCTGGGGAATGGAGTCAGTACTCCAGGGGGAAAATCCCATTGAACTGCTATTTCAGGGGAGGAGTATGGTGGGGTAGGTGTAGGGATGGGGGAAGTTAGAGGGGGTATGATACAGGGGGGTGGGGGGTGGAGGATCTGGGGAGGAGGGATTATGGTGGGGTAGGTCTGATGGGGTTAGGAGTAGGGAGGGGGAAGGAGGTTTAGGGGAGTATGAGAGGCATGATATGTGTAGGGAGGGGCAATGTGTGTAGGGAGGGAGAGGAGGTTTACATTTTACTTTTTTTCTGTCCTGCTTAAAGCAGCACAACGCATTTTCGCTCAAATTATGATGTACACAATAGTTGCTGTCTGAGCATTGGACGAAGAAGAAGGGTTTTTTTTGTTTTCGCCTGTAACATTTTTTCCCCATGTTTAGCTACCTGTTGCACTTTCCAGCCCATTCGTCTCGCTCTGTTATCTTTTTAATAAGCCCTTGTGCAAATCCACTCCTTGTCTGTTCGCACAGCCTGTGACGTATCAGCTTTTTTGCTTCATTCTCACAGCAAGGAAGTGATGTGTTTTTTTTTCACGCACCAGGATGGGCACAGGATATCCTTTCTACCACGTGACTGCATTGTCTTAGCTACTTCTGCTTACATTGACGTAATACCTCCTTTGGAATCCATTATTCTGGCAGGATGGGGAATGAGCGGGGGGGGGGGTGGGGCCCTTTTGGAAGGGGGGGTGGGGCATGGGTATCGTGGTGGATGGGGGGGGGGGGGGGGGGGGGGGGGGGGGGGGCTAGTGGTTACAGTGCTGATCTGGTGATCTTGCGACACAGGTTCGAGCCACCAAAGACACCCCTTCGATATTTTGTGTTGGTGGGTTTTTAGGGGGTGTCATTTTTGGACTGGAAACTAATAATTATCATAAAATGGGACCTCTGAGATGTGTGTGTGGTGTGTGTGTGTGTGTGTGTGTGTGTGTAGACGAGCATGCCATGCGTACCTGCCTGTCTGTTGAAAATTGTTTTTGTGACTTTATGTGTTTGTGTGCAAGCATGTGAACGTTACGCATCTACACAGCATTTCAAACACTAATTATTGGGGTGTGCAGACACCCCACCATGCCACACAGCATCATCATCATCATAGTCATCATATAGTTCTCCATAGCAACTCCAGCCATCACCCCCCCAGGGCTGACATGTCCCTGCTGTTTGTTCCATTAACTTGTTCACATTAGACACCCTCTCTTTCTTTTTACCCTGTGCCTAATGAAACGCTATTGGGAAAATTGATTCAGTAGCAAAAGCGGCTGGACACATGCCGGGTATAATAGTGATCCCGATTCCATTCAGCTGGTTTAGACACTGGGCTCTTAGAGCTGGGAGGAGGTTTGCGTGTTCAGCAATTTGAAGCGTCATAATGGCACTTACCTCATTAGTGAACTACCATGTTCAGTGCTTCGTGGGAGTTTTGTCCCCTTGTCTGCACAGCCAATGGTGGCTGAAAGACTTAAGTCTAGCTAGATCTATAGGCTATCAAGTTATCTGGGGTTTTAGCTAACGTGGCTGACATGAATGAAACCTTTTGCCACAAGCTTGGCAGGCTGGCGGTGAGTGAACTAAAATGTATAAAACAAAATGAAATAAAACAGAATAAAATCAAATTTTGAAAATGAAATAATATCAAATGAAATAAAATAAAATGAAAAAAGATTTAAAAAAATAGATTAAACTAAGTCAAAATAAAATAAACTAAGATAAAAAAATAGAACCAAATAAAACAAAAATAAGATGAAATAAAATAACAGCAAATAAATAAAATAAGAAGATTCAAAACTTAGTAGAACAAATGAAATAAAATAAGAATTTTTTAAATGTATGAAACTAAAAACAAATCATCTATATTGAACTGCTAAATGTGTGTTTCACACGGACGTTGATTTATTGTCTCACCTGAAAGACTAACACAGCCTTGCGAATGGGAACATTAGGGTTCAAACGGGACCAAACTCTCACTTTTCGCTTTCTAGGCGGACACAATACTTCTGGCGTCCGCAGTGTGTGTGTGTGTGTGTGTGTGTGTGTGTGTGTGTGTGTGTGTGTGTGTGTGTGTGTGTGTGGTGTGTGCGTGCGTGCGGTGCGTGCTTGTGTTCTCTCTCCCTACCCCCCCCTCCTGACTTCACACACCTGCACACACACAACACACACACACACACACACACACACACCACACACACACAACCACCACCACCACCCCCACACCACACACACACACACACTGTCCCCACCATACACACATCACATCACACACGCCATCTAGCCCACCCACTCATCACTAGCTACCAAGGCCCCACCTAATCACAGCACTAGCATAACTATACAGCAGACTAGTAGTAGTACCCCATCCGATCGTTAATCCACTCACTAAACGATTGACCATTCACCATCTCCCTGCAGCATATCGAGCAACCAATTTTTTTAGCATTAGTATTTATTTTATTTTTTTAAGAGATAGTAGTAGTACCATATTCGATCTGTGTTTATCCACTACTGACTGATGCCATTCACTATACTCCCCTGCAGTCATATCGAACATATCCAGAGTGGTTTTTTTATATATAGTTTTTTGTTGTTGCTGCTGTTTTTTTGTAAACCTGAGGTGTTGGCTGCTTCATTAGCACTAGCATCACACAATTCTGCTATGTCATAAAACAGTTGTGGTGGTAAAAAGGGACAGGGTTCGACAGGGATAAGAACTCTGACCCTGGTTTTGTTAACTTCCTGTTCATCCGTTGAGATGCTGGGAGGCTGTCCGTATAAATAGCATCCTGACTTTCTGGAAATTCTGTGCAAGGAATTGCATCCCCGGGGGACTGGATGTAAAAAAAAAAGCACATAAGTGTTTATTCCATTATTCTTGATATAGAAGAGTAAATAGATTTTTAAAAATGTAATCTTTCCTATCCCTCTCTTTGTTTCTGCCTTACTCCTTTTCTTCTTCCCATCCCTTTCTTGCCTATGTTCTGCCTTCTTGGTTCATTCTCCTGGTTTTTTGTTTGTTTGTTTACCAGAAAGACTTCAAAGATAACAATTTCCTCCTAGGCCAAGTCAGATGTGCTGGGTCTGACTTGTTCAGGCGCTTAGCAGCAGCACAACGCATTTTTGCTCTTATGCAACAATAGTTGCTGTGTGAGCGTTTGACGACAACGACGACGACAACGACGACGACGACGACGACGAAGAAGATGAGATGAAGAAATTTCCTGTGAAAACTTACCTTCTCTTTTCCTTCACTGAAGGGGGCGGGATAGCTAAGTGCTCAGAGCATTCGCTTTCCCATGTCAAAGTTTAGCAGCATCGAACGTGGTTACCAATTGAATGGGTGGCCGTTTGCAGGCTTGGCTTCAGTACAGTCGCCCCCCCCCCCCCATCCCAAGTTCACCCAGCTGTGAATGGGGACCTGCCCTCTTTAGGGTCAGGGAAGGTAAAGCAGCGAGGGAGAGGAGATGGGCGCTGCCCTCAATATGCTGGCCCCTAGAGAAGCTGAGGTCTCTGATGCCGAGCTCCCCTACGACCATATAGGTTATGGGTCGCCTTTACCTTGATCTTCATCGGGGTGGGGATGCCAGTGCACATACTGCAAATCACAGGACAGAACTATTCCAATTGTTTTGTGAACGTGCAAATCAGTATGTTAACATATTTTTTCCAGGGAAAGTTACGGAGTGTTCGTTTGACACTCGCATTCTCGGACTGACGTTTTTACTTTTTTGGGGGGTTAATTTAATACCTTTTTATCAACGTCATTTTTCGGGGTTGTGGTTTTATGTGTGTTGATATAATTTATAGCGATGTCCTAAGCAGTTCGAGAAATAATGCCCAGTTACTTTTTTCCTTTAATCTCAGTTGAATGACTTATTCCAATTAGGGACAAAAAACAACCTCAACTAGTTAACGACACTTCACATGGCAGTGCGCCTCGCGACCTTACACAGATGAAAAATCAGCCGCCTGGAAAAGACTGATTCCAGACAGGAGTACTATACCTTCAGTACCCTCCTCCCCAGCCTTCCCTCTGCCTGTTTCTGTCTTTCTATCTGTCTGTGTCTGTCTCTACCTCTGTGTGTCTGTCTGTCTCTGTCTGTCACTGTCGCTGTCTGTCTGTCTGTCTGTCTGTCTGTCTGTCTGTCTTCTGTCTGTCTGTCTGTCTGTCTGTCTGTCTGTCTCTCTCTCTCTCTCTCTCTCTCCTCTCTCTCTCTCCTCTCTCTCTCTCTCTCTCTCTCCTCTCTCTCTCTCTCTCTCTCTCCTCTCTCTCTCTCTCTCTCTCTCAGATACAGAATGCATGATATGGTTAATCTGATACAACATGTCTTTTATGTAATGAAGCTACAGAAGATGAAGTACTTTTTTCGTTTATACTATCCTGCCTTTAATGACTTAGGTAAAAAATGTATCCCAGTAAAATAGACTATCCAGCCTTATATCTCTAGACTTTGTTTCTATACCTTTGATAGTACAGTAATCCGTTTACATATGCAAAGCCCTTAGAATAAGATATGTTAAGATGATGTCATAAGTTTTGTTTATATTGTTGGTGTGTGTGTGTGTGTGTTTTTTCTTCCTGGTAACTAGTGGTTAGGTTTTGCACTGTAAATAAACCTGTTTTGCACTGTAAAGAAACCTGTTTTGCACTGCAAATAAACCTATGTTTTGCTCTTGTTTGTCGCCGCTGTACTTAACCGTGTATTGTTATCATTAATCAGTGATTTGATCAGCAACTCACGTCCTGTATGGGCCAACGGCCTCTTCATCAATAAATAATCAATCTTTTCAGAGCTCTGTCTCTGTCTCTCTCTGTGTCTCTCTCTCTCTCTTAATGATATTCTCGATTCAAGGCAAGGGTCAGATGACAAAAGTGTGTCAATACTTATTTTTAACCCTTGGCAATAAAGATTATCAATCAATCAATCAATCAATCAAAACACACACTCACTATCTCTCTCTCTCTCTCTCTCTCTCTCTCTCTCTCATCTCTTCTCTCTCTCTCCTCTCTCTCTCCTCTCTCTCTCTCTCTCTCTCTCTCTCCTTTTATTAAATGTTTGTTTGAAATCATTAGTTGTGATAAATAACGATATTCCCAACAGGGCAAGGGCCGGATGAAAAAAAAAATGTCGACACTTATATTTGACCCTTAGAAAGTAAAGATTAGCAACCAATCAATCTCTCTCTCTCTCTCTCTCTCTCTCTCTCTCTCCTCTCTCTCTCTCTCTCTCTCTCTCTCTCTCTCTCTCTCTCTCTCCTCTCTCCTCTCTCTCTCTCCTCTCTCTCTCTCTGTCTAAATGGGTAGAAAAAAAAAATTATTAGGGGAAATTCAAGCTGGTTTTAGAACAGACCATTCTACAATAGACCATATTTTTACGTTGTTCTGTATGATTCAGAAACATTTACTACTGAGGAAAAAGTTATATGTAGCTTTTATTGACTTTCGTAAGGCTTTCGATTTTATTTCACATAGTAAACTCTGGCCCATACTACACAAATCTGGAATAAGAGGTAAGATACTACTGACCATTATGAGTATGTATAAAACCGTGAAAGCCCGGGTTAGATGTGGAGGTAGGGTTTCTGATGCTTTCTTCTGTCAGAAGGGTTTGAAGCAAGGTGAAATTACAAGTCCTCTACTTTTTTCTGTATTCATAAATGAACTTGCTAGTTGCGTTATAGAAAACGGGCGCCATGGCATACAACTGAATCCAGGCATGACTGAATTGTTTATTATGCTTTTTGCAGATGATATTGTACTTCTGTCAGACACTGTCATTGGCTTACAAACTCAGCTTAATACTCTTGCTACTAAGGCACTTGAATTAGATTTACAGGTCAATCTGGAAAAATCTAATAAAGTTATTTTTAGAAATGGTGGTTACATTTCTCGGCATGAAACATGGACATACAATGGTTGTAAAATTGAAATTGTGAATTGTTATAAATATTTGGGTCTGGTTTTCAGCACCAGGCTATCCTTTTCAAAAGCTGTTGGTGAGATGTCAGTT
>CM060320.1:25074402-25084402 GCA_030674155.1 Stramonita haemastoma
CTGAAAGATCGTGAAACAGCTCTCCGTCGAATCAGAAGAAAAACTGGTCCTGAAGACATACTGACATGTCAGGAAATCACACAGGGGGAGATAATGAATGAATGAATGAATCAATGAATGAATGAATCAATGAATCAATCAATCAATGAATCAATGAATGAATCAATGAATCAATGAATGAATGTTTTGTCTGTCATACGCATAGGTGAAAAGCTTCAAGGCTAAACCTAGTCTTGACAATGTATTCCTTGTATAGATACATGCATCAAAATTCCTCTCTTCTTCATCATCATTTAACTCTCAAACAGCAACAGTTGTCTGTCATATTGGCGAAAAATGCGTCGCGCTGCTGTTAAAAACGCCTGAAAAGTCAGGCCCAGAACACCAGATTTCCGCGTGACGCATCAAAATGAGAGATAAACAGACACAGAGACCAACAGACACAGACAGACAGACAGAAAGACAAACAGACAGACAGACAGAAAGTCCATCAGACACAGACAGACAGGGAGACCAATAGAAACAGACAGACAGATAGGGAGACCAACAGACACAGACTCAGTCAGACAGACAGAATGACCAACAGACACAGTCAGACAGACAGAGAGACCAACAGAGACAGTCAGACAGGGAGACCAACAGACACAGACACAGACACAGACACACACACAGACACACAGACACAGACACAGACACACACACACACACACACACACACATCAACAGACAGACAGACAGACAGACAGACAGACACACACACACACACACACACACACAGACCAACAGACAGACACAAACACAGACACATACAGAGACCAACAGACACAGTCACAGATAACAAAAGAATAATGATTCTATCCTCTTTTCACTCTTATTACCACCAAAAAACCCTATCGTGACACAAGGACATACATCACCAACACAACTTCGCTCCAGAAAACCTAAGGGACCTAACCACAAGCCCGGGCTGTGTGGCTGGCTGGCTTGGCTGCATGACGTGATGTTCTTACGTTATCAGCACAGCACAGGGATTCCCCTGCTGGGCTGTGATGTGATGTGATGTGATGCTCTTCTTCATCACTATTGGGTTGCTTTTTTTAAAGCCTCAGGGTGGGCCGCACCTCTACTCCATTAGTAGACACAACAAACCATAATTATTTTTGTACAGTTAAGTGGGGGGGGGGGAAAACAGCAACTCCCCAAAGTTCATTGGGATTAATAATGTATATTAAAAAACAAAAAAAGGACAACAAACATGATTTCAACTCTTTGTGTTGTTGTTTTTGTGTTCTTCTACGTGTGTGGGGGGTGGGGGGGGAGGGGGGATGGAGTGTGTGTGTGTATGTGTATGTGTGTGGGGGTGGGGTGGTGGTGTGGGTGGGGGGTGGAGTGGGGGTAGGTGAAAAGGATGGGGAGGTTGGGGGTGGGGTGTGGGGGGATGTAAGTGTATCGGGGATAGGGGTGGGGGTGGCAATGCGGTGTGTATAGGGGGTGGGTATGGGGTGATGGTGTGTGTGTGTGTGTGTGTGTATGTGTGTGTGAGAAGAGAGAGAGAGACAGAGAGAGAGAGAGAGAGAGAGAGAGAGACAGAGACAGAGACAGAGACAGAGACAGAGACAGAGAGAGACAGAGAGAGACAGAGAGACAGAGAGACAGACGAACTCGAACTCGATCTCGAAAATTTTATTCACAAAAAGGCCATTGGCCCATACATGAAGGGGGGTTGCCAAGCTGCTGAGTATTTTGGTGAGGGAAAAAAAAACAAAACAAAAACAAACAACAACCCAATAACAACAACAAAAATTACTCAGATACACAAATATAACCTACGACAACAATATATCTCTTATTCTGAAAGCTTTACACAAATATAAAGTTAGGCTACGCACAACCTCAGGCTGACTTGACGCCATGAGTAAACAGAGTCGAAACGAATTAGGCTGCCTACTATATTTTACATGGATGTATTTCTGCCTAACATCCTCTAATACTGGACAGCATAACACAAAATGTACTTCATCCTCAGGTGCTTGCTTACATAATGGACATAGTAACCTGGGGTCATCAACATCACGTTCTCTATATCTGAACTTATGAACATTTAAATCTGATACACCAAGTCTAAACTTTGACATAATTCTTTTCAGATGAATGTCCACATCAAGCTTTAGATAAGGTTTGACATCATGTGTACTTGTAAATTGTCTGTACATTTGATAACTTTCACTGGTTTGTATGTGATCACTCCATTGCTGCCATCGGCAGTCAATCAATCGTTGCCTGAAAATGTTTATAAATTCTATACAATTTCCTACACCTTTATTGAACCAAACAAAACCAAAACCAAGTTCACATAAACAGGTACGTATTTGTGTAGCCCAGTTATTTTTCCCTTTGGCATCTAGATAAAAAAGCATCTTATAAGATCTAAAAGGTAGTCTGTTCTCATCCATATGCAAAATCTTAATCCAGTATCTTACACATCTTACAGCAGCATTAACAGAGAGAGGGTATCTGTTAGTTTCACTATACACAAGATCATTTGGTGTACGTCTATCTAAGCCTAAAAACTGCTTTAAAGCAAAGAGGTGCACTGATTCACAATGTGTTACAGCTGCACCAAGCCCCAAATTTCTGCACCATATAATACAGTGGGTTTTATTTGCGCATCAAATATCTTAATGAGCAAGTCAAAAGAATTATTATTCAACATTCGTAACCTTCTCAAAACCAATAACAAGCTTCGTTTACCTCGACTTGCCAGATCTTTACATGCAGCTGTGAAACTAAGCTTTGTAGAAAAGCAAATACCTAAGTATTTATATACATTAATCACAGGCATGACTTTTCCATTGTACAACCATTTTTCATGAGCAGCTAAATAACCACCTTTTCTGAATACAACAATATTACTCTTATTCAGATTAACCTTAAGATCAAGCGCTGATGCAGCACTGCTCAAGCTATTCAACTGCTTTTGTAAGCCGACAACTGTTTCAGATAGCAGGATAACATCATCAGCAAGTAGAAGAATAAACAATTCTGTGAAATCTTGGGGGAAAGTGGCACCATGTTTACCATTATTGATGACTTCTCTAGTTAACTCATTAATGAAAACAGAAAACAATAACGGGCTACATACATCGCCCTGTTTAAGGCCAGTGGTACAGTAAATTTTGTCAGTCATTTTTGTACCACATCTTATTTACTTCTGACATTCTGGTACATGGCTCTCAAACATCGTAATAATTTACCTTCACACCATTTTTCAGGAGGAAGACACAGACAGACAGACAGGACAGGAAGACAGACAAGACAGAGAGAGAGAGGAGAGACAGACGAGAGGAGAGAAGAGAGGAGGAGAGAGAGGAGGAGAGGAGGAAGAGAGAGAGAGAGAGAGAGAGAGACAGACAGACAGACAGACAGACAGACAGACAGACAGGACAGACAGACAGACAACAGCCAGGACAGCCAGCCAGACAACCAGCCAGCCAACCAACCAGACAGACAGCCAGACATCCATCCATCCAGTCAGACAGACACCAAAACACGTCAACATTTTCTGGAATGCACACTCTCCTCTCTCTGACAGTCTAGTCTGTGAAAAAACCAAACCAAACCAAACAACGACAACCCTCTCCACTTCAATAACACCCCCTGGTTCCATTCCAATTCCATCAACAGAGGGCCACAGCTGTTGCCCATATTCCCACAGGTGTACCTGTTCCACAGAGGGTGTCTAGCCCATCCATTATTTTGTGGTGAAATAGATATTATTTTCTCTATTTTGTTTTTCGTTCCTTGGCTAGAGAGCTCCGAGGTTCACCAATGGTAAGATTTTTTTTTGTATGTAACCGTTTTTGCCCACCATGAAGGTAGCCGTATTCCGACTTCGGGGATGTATGCTGGGTATTTATTTTATTTTATACCACTATAATTATGTCAGCAGATTTCTCTGCGTGAAATTCGGGCTGCTCTCCCCGGGGAGAGTGCGTCGCCACAAGTGCAGCGCCTACCCAGATACCCATGTTTTCGTAACCCACCGAACGCTGACTTGAATTACATGGTGCTTAACGTTCGTACTTGACCTTCTGCGTGTGTATATACACGAGGGAAATTAAGGCACTGGCAGGTCTGCACTTGAAGTTGACTTGGGAGATCGTCAAAATACCCACCTTCAATTCGCCAGACGCCGTTTAGATTTAAACTCACGACTCCATGGACCCATGGGATGGAAGTCGAACGGTCTTAACTAATTGGTATAGCGTCCGTCTTTTAAAGATTTAAATCTTTTTATTTCGAGGTTAATGGAATAAGCCCTCATGAGCCTTTTGTATGTCAAGTCCCCGTGTGCATGCAGTTTTGTTTAATGTTGTCATCCCTTCCCACTGGTACATGATCGACTCCTCCGCACACGCGAAAAACCCGTTCTGCCTTTCGAAAGAACAGGCCATTGTGGTCCAGTATGACGACGACAAACTTTTTTTTAATGCATGCACACTGATGTCGTGTTTAGAAATCATTCTCGAAGTCGGAATGCGGTTACCTTAATGGTGGTGGTGGTGGTGGTGGTGGTGGTGGTGGGGGGGGGGGGGGGTGAACAGTCGCATGTGCAAATTTCACCACACGTGACTTTCAAAAGTCGAGCCGTGACAGTTTAACAGGGGGGTCAGGTTCTCCTCCTTTGTCTTCTGTTAAATGTCATGAAATTCTTTTATTGTAGGGAGGAAGTGGAAAAGTGAAACACCGCCCGAGTGATGTGCGTCGGCGACGAAGAGGCAGACAGAGGAAACGATGGGAAGATGACAACATCAGAGAGTGGGCTGGCCTCCAGTGGCGCCACATGCTGGGGAATGAAGGAAGCTGGTTGCAAAATCTTCAGTGATGCCCCTCCCCTCTGCCCCCCCCAAAAAAAAAAAAAAAAAAAGAAAGAAAGAAAAAGACAACAATAACAACAACAACAAACAAAACAACCCCCCTCCCAAACCCCCCAAACAAAACAACAACCCAACAACAATAAAATAAAAAAACCCAAATAAACAAGGTAAAAGGTAAAGAAAAGGTAAAGGTGTCCCATAACCTGTGTGGTTGTAAGGGAACGAGGCGTCAGAGACCTCAGTTTCTCTAGGGGCCAGCATGTTGAGGGCGGCACCCATCTCCTCTCCCTCGCTGCTTTACCTTCCCTGACCCTAAAGAGGGCAGGTACCCATTCACAGCTGAGTAAACTGGGGGAACTGTACTGTAGCCAAGGCATGCAAACGGTCACCCATCCAATTTGGTAACCACGCTCGACGCTGCTTAACCTTGGCTGGGGAAAGCGAGCACTCTGACCACTGAGTTTTCCCGTCCCCCCAAACAAACAAATACAAAACAAAACAAACAAAAATCCCAGTCGACCAGACTGCTAGGGATAGGTGAAGGTGAATGAAGGGTGTCTGCTCCCTGATATGGTCTCCTTCTTTTTTGCCTCCTGCCCCACATCCACACAGCGCTCACTGTGTCTCTCTCTGTGTGTGCGTGTCTCTCTCTCTCCACCCTACTTCTGCCCAGCAAAGCCTAATCAAAACCCAGCACGCGTAACCTACAATTGTTCCGGCCTGGCCTGTCTAAATCTGCACTCTTCCACAGACGCGCTAGCTATTGGAAGATCGATGCTGATATGGAAATGCACTCTTTCCGCATAAATCATGTCATAATGTTATATAGAAAGGGGCGTTAATTGTTTATGGATTTTTCTTCGCGGAGGTACCTCTGCACTCATCTGAAACTCCCTGTTCCGAAACTTGGAACGCATATGCCAGTTATGTCAGCCGGACCAGTTGGGATTTGACGTCACGCGTCACGTAATTTTGTTGTGTTAGCATAAAGTTCCCGCATTGGTCGCTGTCAAGGTGGTAACTGTGCCTTGGAACAGGGTGTGACACTCTCATTTGTATACCTACGTCCTTAGAATCTTATATACATGCATTGAGGGTGTGTGGTGTGTAGTGTAAGGTAGGAGTGGGCCAAACTGGATGGGGTGGGTTGGTGTAGTGTGGAAGAAAACACAGACTGAAAAAGGATTTTTAAAAAAGAAAAAAAAAAGAGATATTGCAAGGAAAAATCTGTGCTTGAAATTCCCTCTTTCTATCCTTCTGGATCGGTGGTCTAGGTGGTAACGCGCCTTGCCTAGAAAGCAAAAAGTCTGGGTCGAAGTGTGCGGTGGTTCGTAACCCGTTTGGGTCCAAAACTTTTTCCCCATCCATTAGTCCCGAGTGGTGGTCTGGGCGCTAGTCTTTCGGATGAAACGATAAACCGAGGTCCCGTGTGTTACACATCACTATTTAGCGCACGTAAAAGAACCCACGGCAACAAGGGGGTTGACCCTGGCAAAATTTTTTGAGAAAAAAGCCACTCTGATAGGGAAACAATTACAGTTGCATGCAGGAAAAAGAAAAAAAAAATGGGTAGGCGCTGCACTTGTGGCGACGCGCTCTCCCGGGAGAGCAGCCCGAATTTCACGCAGAGAAATCTGCTGTGACATAAAGTGGTACAAACTACAAACAAAATACAAAATATTTATCTCTATCTTGTTCCTTTACTTCCTGTCACTTCCTTCTTATCTGTTTGTCTGCTTTCTCAGTCCAACAATAGTTGCTGTCTCAGCGTTCAAAGACGACGAAGAAGAAGACCAACAAAAGCAACTCTAATCATTCTTCCTCTCAACGCCCCCACAAACCACAAGGGTTAAACCAGGTCAGTCACTGCGCTATGAGAGAAACAGATAGCGATACATGAAATAGGCTAAAACCAATACTTGAGACCTCAAAAAAACCAACCTTGATTGTAGTTTTAGAAGAAAAAAGATGGAGAGTTAAAGATAACGCTGCCACGGCATATTTTCTCTTGTCACTTCCCAGTTTTCTGAACGAAACTGCACACATGTATGCACAGCTGACGCATAGGATGCACTCTCATAGTGTAAGCGTACGTATACTCGAAAACAAAGTGAGTTACAGTACAGGTACTAGTCTTTCAGATGAGACAAGAAACAGAGTCTCGTGCGCAACACTAGTATATTTAGCGCATGTAGAAAAATCCACGTAAAAAAAAAAGAGTTGGCCATGGTAAAATTTTATTGAAATAAAAGCATTTTCATAGGAAAACGCAACAAGCACACATACAAACAGGAAAATACAACCACAAAAAACAAAAACAAAACAAAACAAATTACCACCACCAACAAAAATGAGTGGTGCTACTGTTGTGGCGATGATCTCTCCTGTGAAAGAGCACCCGGTGTTTTTCTTTCTATATTTTATTTCGTTCCTCGGTTAGAGCTCTGAGATTCACCAAGCATGAGATTTTTGCATATGCGACCATTTTTGCCCACCATTTAGATAGCCGATTTCCGATGGGAAATTCCCACTTGGGGTACACTGTAGCCCAAATTTCACGGGGAAATCTGCTATGAGTGAAAGAGGGTATACAACACAAACTGAAATAAACTCCCCCGTGGGGATGCCGGGTGCCTGTCAGTGTTAATAGCACCACCACCTTCATGAAATTCTGTGCTAGGAATTCCCTCTATTCTATCCCTCTCTGTGTTTCTGCCTTGTTCCTTTTCTTTCTGTAACCTCCTTCGCGTCTAATTTCTGTCTTCTTGGTCCATTTTCTTGCTCCCCCCTCCAGAAAAACTAAAAAGATAATTCTCTCCCACAGCGAAATCAGATGTGCTGGGCCTGACTTGTCAGGTGCTTAACGGCAACGTGACACATTCTCGCTCATATGACAGACAACATCAGTTGCTGTTGAAGTGTTCAACGACAACGAAGAAAAAAAAACCCAAAGAAACATGTTTAAAGTTTTCGTCCGAGTTGCCATTTTCTATTTTCCTGTGAGCAAGACAGCTTTTAATTGGACAGGTCGTAAACTGCAAGAAGTGGTTTCCAAAGACAGGTTGAGCTGAGAGAACAAACAGAAGGGAAATTGCAGAAGACACGGCATTGATTCCAGGCTGGCAACCCCAGCATTGCAGCAGCAGCAGCAGCAGCAGCAAGCAGCAGCAAGCAGGCTCTATGGCATCAGGTTACATGGTTTTCGGCACCACCACTCCCATGTTTCTGCCCAATACAAACACAATGCTTGGAAAGCCTGTGTGTGTCAACATGCGTTTACGAGCACGCGTACAGACAGAGAAAGACACAGGCAGCCGGACTCTTGTCTCTTTTTTGTTCCTCTGTGTGTGTGTGTGTGTGTGTGTGTGTGTGTGTGTGTGTGTGTGTGTGTGTGTGTGTGTGTGTGTGTGTGTGTGTGTGTGTGTGTGTGTGTGTGTGTGTGTGTGTGTGTGTGTGTGTGTAAGCCTTGCATCCAGCTTTATCTGGTTGAAAAAGAATAGGAGTACCAGGTTTTTGGTTCAACTGTATACAATTGGTATCATATATGCGTGGTTAGAATTTTGGTAAAATAGCGTTTACAAAATGAACTTGGCTTTACTATAAGAGAAAAAAAAAACACTTTTCAAAGGATACAGAACGACACTTACAGGATATTTAAACACTTAAAGATAAAAAGCAATTTCACACAAGAATTCTATGAAAATGAATCAAAAGAAAAACATGCACCCAGCCACGAAAGTAAACCATTTCTGAGAACTTAAAAAATGCTGAAAGAAAAGATGTACACAAAACATAACCAAAACAACAACTCCAAAGGGTAAAGGGGTTTCCAAAACCTATGCTGTTGTCAGAAGTGAGGTGTCAGACACTCTCAACTTCTCTAGGGGCCAGCATATTGAGTGCGACACAAAACCAAACCAACCAAACCAAACCAACCAACAAACTAAACCAACCAACCAACAAACTAAACCAACCAACCAGCCAACCAACCAACAAACTAAACCAACCGACCAACCAACCAAACCAACCAGCCAGCAAACAAACCACCCAACCTACAAACCAAGCAAAACCAGCCAACCAAACCAAACCAAACCAAACCAGACTTGCAGGCAACATAACGCTTTACCTCTCTGTATCTTGTGCAGTAAGGAGCACAAGTGTTTTATTATTTACATGTCCCTCTTCCCCTCCCCTCCCCCTCCCCCCCATCCCACTCCATCTCCACTCTCCCAGGGATGCCCGTGGGGTGTTTGGGTGTCAGTACTGGTGTCCCTTGCTGCTGAAAATCCTGTTCTAGAAATTCTCTCTCTCTCTCTCTCTCTCTCTCTCTCTCTCTCTCTCTCTCTCTCTCTCTCTCTCTCTCTCTCTCTCTCTCTCTCTCTCTCTCTCCTCTCTCTCTCTCTCTCTCTCTCTCTCTCTCTCTCTCTCTCTCTCTCTCTCTCAAATGAAGAACACTTTTTACTGAGATGTCCCATTTATGAGGACCTAAGAAACAAATTTCTCAAAGATTCACCAAGTCTGCCTTTGCCCCTGCTACTGAAAGCTACAATACCATCACACACATATAATCTATCGCGATATGTTTTTCATGCAATTAAAAGAAGAAGTAAAATAAATTTGTAAACATTATTTTTCAAGTTGATGAGTTCCCAAGTTACATAAACATTGTGGTCTATGAATATTGTTGTATGTACTTGTGTCAAAAGTGAATATTCATGTCATGGCTGATGTAATATGCTTGTTTTTATAATCAATCAATGTGTCAGTTCAACTTCCACTGTATGGTAGTAGTAATGTATTAACAACACTTGTCGGGAGCCCATTCCCTATGCCCAATTTGCTTTTGTATTGTGGCCCAAGGCCGATGTACAGTAAAAGTCTGAAGTCTGAAGTCTCTCTCTCTCTCTCTCTCTCTCTCTCTCTCTCTCTCTCTCTCTCTCTCTCTCTCTCTCTCTCTCTCTCTCTCTCTCTCTCTCTCTCTCTCTTTGTTTTCTTTTGCTCTTTCTCATTCTTTGCTGGTCTTTTTCCTGTTGTTTGTGCATTTAGTTTGTCGTTTTCTCCATCCATTGGCGTCTCGTTTTCAAGCAAGCCTTGACCTCTCTCTACTCCTCCGATCCTCCTCC
>CM060320.1:25086902-25094402 GCA_030674155.1 Stramonita haemastoma
TTACCGTCATCATCATCATCATCATCATCATCATCATCATCATCATCATCATCATCATCATCATCATCATCATCATCATTGCCATCGTCGTCGTCGTCGCCGTCGTCGTCGTCGTCGTCGTCGTCGTCGCCGCCGCCGCCGCCATCATCACCATCATCGTCGTCGTCGCTGTCGTCGTCGTCGCACCATCGTCGTCGTCGTAATGATCATGCTGATCATGGTCATGTTGTTGTTGTTGTTGTTGTTGTTGTTGTTGTTGTTGTTCTTCTTCTTCTTCTTCTTCTTCTTCTTCTTCTTCTTCTTCTTCTTCTTCTTCTTCTTCTTCTTCTCTGTGCCATACACGTTATTCCCATAGTGACTCTCAACAGTTTTAGTCTGTCAAGCTGAGTTGAACTGGTGACTGACCAAACAAAACCTTGTGCCACCAATCATCCTTATGGTAAACCATCGCTGTTTCTTTTTCAAGGTTTGAACATCTCCGCGCCTTAATCTTTCTCTCAGAATCTAGCATGTTTAACAATTAATTCTTGAATATCGGCCGACTGGATCGGTTTACTGATTCTCAAGGTCATAATAATGCTAATGAGAGGACACGAACCGAACTGTTCTTTGACGTCATAATCAAAATACAATCATTTCATCGATCACAAGGCTGGATAAAAAAACCAACAACAAAGAACGAATACCCCCCCCCCCCCCCAGTCTTTTAAAAAAACAACAACACACTACTCTGTCACCTCAAAAAAAAAATTATTGGCTCAATTGTTTGTAGGTTTATTTCTTTGATTTGGATAATGCTCATGACCACAAATTACCCCAGGAACATGATTTGTATATCAAAGAATATTACGTAAGATCAGTTAGAGATGGATCCGTGCTCTAGTATTGATGTAAATTGGACACATCAGATCGCCTTCGTCATCATCGGTAACGATTTTTGTACTTTAGTGCGTTAGTAGTAGTAGTAGTAGTAGTAGTAGTAGTAGTAGTAGTAGTAGTAGTAGTAGTAGTAGTAGTAGTAGTAGTAGTAGTAGTAGTTTTCTTCTTCTTCTTCTTCTTCTTCTTCTTCTTCTTCTTCTTCTTCTTCTTCTTCTTCTTCTTCTTCTTCTTCTCCTCCTCCTCCTCCTCCTCCTCCTCCTCCTCCTCCTCCTCCTCCTCCTCCTCCTCCTCCTCCTCCTCTTCCTCCTCTCCTCCTCCTCCTCGTTAGCAGTAGTAGAAGTAGTAACAGTTGTAGTAGAAGCAGTAGTAGTAGTAGCAGTGGTGGTAGTGATGGTGGTGGTAGTAGTAGATGAAGTAGTAGAAATAAGAACACGAGGAGAATTATTATAATCTAGTTAAATTTCATATAATTAATCATTTGATGAAAACAGTCAATATCTATTACACCATGCTAATGCTGAATATGGGCGAAAGAAAAGAAATGTGAACGAAAAATATCTCAATGATGAACTTCTTATACTACGTTATTATCAAAATAAAGATCGAATACAATTTTCACTGCAGACCAGACTTCAGCATGGCTTCAGAGCCGAAATTTTATATTTTTCTAATATTCACAACCCTAGCAGGCACCAATACCATAACGCTGCAATAACGATTCTTGCAATGATGCAGGGTCTGTATTGGCAGGTGGCCTTGCCGCTGCTAATGCTCAGTCTATATTGCTTGTATAAGCACAGAATGAGCATGGATAGGGTGTGGCGGCTATTTTGCGGTCAAGATGAAATGAAAGGCAGAAGACTAACACTGAACAATAAGTAGAACAACCCCCCCCCCTCCCCCCAAGAAGATGAAGTAGTAGGAGGAAGCTAGGGGTGGGAGTGGGGGGTGGGGGTGGGGGTGGTTGGAAAGGGGTGGGAGGATGAAGCAAACATCCCTGATCCCTCCCAGTTCCCCAAATTAGCACGCAGCGATCCGCTTGGCTGAAACAGTAGCCCCCTTGATAATTACAAGAACTAACCGTTCACAGAGACACCATGGTACGCTTACACAGCGGACCGTCACCAGGCACCTATTTTTAACTGCCCAGGTAGATGATCAAACATACCGTAACCTTGCTTCGTCATACCTGTCGGTTTGTGGACGTCACACACTAAATCGTAGCAGTTAGGAAAGGAAGAAGAGGGGGGTTAGGAGTGATGAGGGAGTGAGGAGGGAAGGGGGGAAAAGAAAGGTGGGCACAGTGATGCTAAAGGAGAAAAGGGTAAAGAGAAAAGTCCACACTTGGCAGAACGGGCATCGACCGGATTATTGGTGCTGCCCCATTGAAGCCAGAGGGGCCAGCCAGGAAGCCTGCCTGCCCACACTGCTGGCTACACTGGAGAAAGGGGAAGGTCGAAAATGAACGAGGAAAAATCGATGTCGGTAATTATGATGAAATATTTAAAACACTGCTCGTTAACGGGCAGAAGCTTTCAGAGTTCCTTTTGTTCCCCCTCCCTTTAGCTCGGGGCTGGAGGAGGGAAGGATGGAAGAGGGAGGATAGGGTAGGTAGGAGGAGGAGGGTATGGAAGGGAGGACGGAAGTGAAGGAAGGGGAGAGAAGGAGGAGGAGAGAAAGCAGCTTTGATGCAACAAGTTCAGCCTCGAAAGAGGACCTCTCTGACACCTTGCAACATGGAAATCCACATCATTTTCTCTTTAGGCGATTGTTGTCATCGAAAGGTCGTGGCGCTGATCGATAAACTTGCCCGCTCTCTGTCAACGCTGTGCCATGCCACCACCAATACCTCCACCACCACCATCACAGCCATCAGCACACACACACTCTCTCTCTCTTCTCTCTCTCTCTCTCTCTCTCTCTCACACACACACACAGAGCACAGCATAGCACAGCAGACGATGTCAACTGTCGCCAAGGCGACCGGCTGCCACCACACCGTTCCAGAGCGCCAGTCTCCATGTGCGGAGGCATTTGCGCGCTCGGCATAATCAGCCACGGACATGCGCACTGCCGCGCTTGGGAGCTGTGAATGATAAATGAAGTCCCCCCCTCTCTTTTTATATCTCGACATACAGACGTACATAACATACACCTGACAGGTACGCGGAAAAAAAGCAAAGAGAGAGAGAGAGAGAGGGGGAGAGAGAGGGTTTTGACATTTTGAAAAGAGAAGTTGAAATCTTTTTGTGTGTTTGTGTGACAAAGTATTGAATGGAATTGTCATCTGTTTTTTTAATTTTATTTTAGTTTTTGTTTTCAGTTTTTAAAAAAAAGGTGACATGAAGAAGGAAAGGAAACGTGACGGATCTTAGTGGTTTAATGGTTGCGGACACACAAGGGTGATGGCTTGATGAGGAAACTGACTGACTGACTTGGTGATGGTGACAACAGTGATGTTAGATGCTGTGATGGCGGCGGGCAGGTGGGCTGGCTGTGTGTTGGTTGATCTTACCTGCCTCCTCGTCCTGTGTTTCTGTGCTGTGTCGGGCATGAACTAACCCACCCATCCTCAAGCGATGCCCGGGGCAAGACGTGGCCTTGTGGCCCCCCAGAACACCTTTCTGGAAAACATTATTCGCCGTTCCAATGGCCAACGTAAGTACTGGAAGAAAAGTCGTGTCAAGGTGGTTCCAACATGGGTTGTGTGTGTGTTGGGTGTCTGTTGTTGTTGTTGTTGTTGTTGGAATCGCTGTGATCTGTCTTTCTTGCTGTCTCTCTGTGTGTGTGTCTTTCTCTTGCTCGGCTTGTCTGTTTGTTTGTCCTCGACCTGTTTCTTCTTTGTCTTTGGTTATGGTTGTCGTTTTATTGTGTGTTTATTTGTGTGTGTGTGTCGAGTGTATGAAGGATAAGGTGCGTATTTCTTTTCGGTGTTGTTTGTGTGTGTGTGTGTGTGTTGTATTATATGGTCAAGAACACATGAAAACAGTTTGTTTACCTGTGTGTGTGTGTGGTGTGTGTGTGTGTGTGTGTGTGTGTGTGTGTGTGTGTGTGTGTGTGTGTGTGTGTGTGTGTGTGTCTGTCTGTCTGTCTGTCTGTCTGTCTGTCTGTGTGTGTATCTGAATGTGTATGTCTTTGTGTCTCTCTCTGTGTCTTTCTTTATTTTTCTGTCCTTTCAAAGACTTTTCACTCAGAACAACTCATATTCAACGTCATTCTCAGTGTATATATGCTACTCATCCGACATTTCCGTTGAATATCCTTATAAATACCTTATGTCATATAACCCAACTGCGCATCTCATTCTGGTCTGTCTTTCGGTTTATCTATTCATGTATGTATGTATGTATGTATGTATGTATGTATGTATGTATGTATGTATGTATGTATGTATGTATGTATGTATGTATGTATGTATGTATGTATGTATGTATGTATGTATGTATGTATGTATGTATGTATGTATGTATGTATGTATATCTGTTATCATTGTTTACTATTAATTTACATCAAAATGCTATAACTGAGATGAACAAATGGACACCTGATGCAGGCTTACAACTGTACCTGACATGTTTAAATATACAGTGGCGAACTTTATACTAACCATATTCAAGTCAGACTGATTATGTCTACGTGCCTGTCTGTTCGTCTCTGGCTATATTTCTGTCTCCTGAATTACCTAAAGGTATTCAGATAGGTATGTATATGTAACACTGACGTATATTTGAAAGAGCATGTTAGGTCAAAAAGGTTCTTTTCTAAGAAAAAAAAAAGTGTAACAAGCTGCTTTTTGGAGTATGTTCGACCGACATCCTACATTTATTTATATTTTATTTATTCATTCTTTTATATCGAGGATAATGGAATAAGCACTCATGCGTTTTTTTTTTGGGTTTTTTTTTTACATCTAGTCCCCGTGTATGTATTATTCCTAAATGAAGCACAAGAAGCTAGTTTTGGATTGTATTTAAAGATGTGTCTTGATCTTGTTGTTGTCGTTGTTGGTGATGCTCTGACTATAACAACAGCAATACCAAATACCAATAGTTTATCATGAGTTTCTCTGCATATTGGGATGATGAAGTATCCACATTGGTATTGTTGTCGTTGTCGTCGTTGTCGTTGCTGTTGTTGTTGTTTTGTTGTTGTTGTTGTAGCTGCTGCTGCTGCTGCTGCTGCTTCTGTTGTTGCTGTTGTTACAATGATAGAAAATGAAACGTTCGTGTGATGAACCCTCAAGAATCTATAACGTGTGGGTCTATATTCTGACATATACATGTGTGACAGGATCCGATAGGGTTTCTGTTTGCTTGCTTTCTTGCTTGCTTTTTTTTTCTTGTTTGGTTGTTGGCTTTTATAGCAAAAATGTCAGTTCTTGTTGCCTTGGTTTTGATGATTTAACATAATTATGTAAGTGCACGCAAACAGATAAAAAAAATCTTCTGTATGTCTGCCTCTGTGTTTTGTGTGTGTGTGTTGTGTGTGTGTGTGTGTGTTGTGTGTGTGTGTGTGTGTGGTGTGTGTGTGTGTGTGTGTGTTGTCTGTCTGTCTGTCTGTCTCTCTGTCTGTCTTCTCTGTCTTCGTCTGTTTACTCTTTGTCTGTCTGTCTGCTGTCTGTCTGTCTGTCTCTGTCTCTGTCTGTCTGTCTGTCTGTCTGTCTGTCTGTCTGTCTGTCTGTCTGTCTGTCTGTCTGTCTGTCTGTCTGTCTTCCTCTCTTCTCTCTCTCTCTCTCTTCTCTCTCTCTCTCTCTCTCTCTCTCTCTCTCTCTCTCTCTCTCTCTCTCTCTCGTTTAAAAAAAGGGTTTGCTTTGTGTTCGAAATGTTACAGTTAAATGTCATCGTGGAATTTCTAGTTTACTCACTATATATCAGGATTGTCAGATTCTTCTTGCCCTTGTAGAAGTTGCTGTGTAGAGGCGGGAGACCTGTTTATTTTGTTACGATACCCTAACAAATGTTAAAACATTCCAACAGCTTTTGGGGGGGGGGTTCTCATTTTAAAGTAAGCACTGTCAGCAATATCAAAATTCTTATGAAGTGCACAGCTGTAATCCAAAGTTTACACGTAATAAGACAATGCATTGAGAACCATAACAGCATTTGAACAAATAGTACATTTGCAAACATTATTTTGTAGAACATGTTTACGAAAGATAGTGATATATCTCTTTCTAGAAGGTTGAATTGGTCAAATGGGTTTTAGCTCTGCAATGAAAACGAAATGTTTGTCTTTGTTACAGATGATCTTTGATCAACAGTTGGACCTAAGGAAAAATTACATTGTAGGCTGTAAGAATTATTTTGGGATCTTGTAAGAATACCAGCCAGGGTGCACAACATATTGTTTAAAAAGCTGGATGTGCTTGCATTGGCGTAAAATGAACTAGATACTTTTGGGGGAAAGTTTTCCTGCAATATCTCAAATTAATATAAAAAAGGTGCTACTGTTAAAAGCATTGGCAGGATTTATTAAAGCGTGATTTGTTTCCACTAAGTCAATCTAACTTCTTAATCCTTGAAATAAACAAGTTTACCTTTTCAGACAGCGTTGTGAAAAAAAAGAGTGAAGCAGAAACTCCATGACTCTACGATTTATCAGCATGACCCAATAAGCACATGATGATACAATCAATTCTTTTGCCTATTGTCATTTACCGTGTCTTTTTCTGTCAGACCTTGTCCGTTTCCCTGTGTGGCAAACTGGAGCCAGCTGTTATCACCGGAGAGAATGTCACTTTGAGCCGCGTCTATGGTTTCTTGGGTATAGATCTACATACTGATACCTGATGAGCACAGACAAAAAAAAAAAAGTTATCTATCCACAGAGCGTCATCGGTCTGTAGAAGTGTAACAATGGTAACAGGAGAGTTTCCTTTACGCGCACAAACAATATGCTGCATAAAGGTATCAAATTCCTCAGAAAAAAGTGCCGCTTACAACTACACTGTGAGTGATTGGAAGAATGGTCTGTACCATACAGTGACCGTCACCCGCCCCGGCTCTGTCATTATTGTTGTTCTTACTACACTCATAGATCTATACAACAACAGGGAGGAAGGGGGAGCTCCTCCCCCATCGCATCCCCCTCTCAAAACTAGTGATACTGGACCACAGAGCAATGTGTCCACTTTGTCAGTAAAAGTAATTATGTCCATCAGACCTCTTGATCAAGGGAACATTACTACACATTACCTGTTTGTTTTGAATAGGAAAAACACAGCACACGTTGTTTATTTCTTTTCTTCTCTTTTCTTCTTTTTTTTTTCCACGGACAATGGGTTACTACTACTACTACTACTACTACTACTACTACTACTACTACTACTACTACTACTACTACTACTACTACTACTACTACTACTACTACTACTACTACTAACAATAACAATAACAAAAATAATAATACATGGAATTAACATAGGGCTTTATCTTGCAAAAAACAAATCAAAGCGCTTGCATTCGATCTATACAAGACACAAGCAATCAACAACAATAATTTTTAACAAATTCGAATGTGCACACACGCATTCATGTGCTTTTTTTTTTTTTTATATTTACATCAAGTCACCAGATCTTGTGACCGTGCCCTGGTATTATGGCTGTGGCATCAGTTCAAGAT
>CM060320.1:25119402-25122193 GCA_030674155.1 Stramonita haemastoma
CTTTCACCATAGTACACCACCATACTACTACTAATACTACTAACTATACTACTACTACATCTACTACTTACTACTACTACTACTACTTACTACTACTACTACTATTATTATTACTATTAGTAATGACGATAATGATACCACTACTAATGGTAATAACAACAACAAAACAACAGCAAAAACAACAACAACAACAATAATATATATAATAATAATAATAATAATAATAATAATAATAATAATAATAATATAATAATAATATAATTATATGATGATGATGATGATGATGATGATGATGAGATGAATGATGATGATGATGATGATGATGATATGATGATATAATAATAATAACAATAATAAAATAATAAAATAACAATAATAATAATAATAACAATAATAATAATAATAATAATAATAATAATAATAATAATAATATAATAATAATAATAATAATAATAATAATATGATGATGATATGATGATGATGATGAGATGATGATGATGAAGATAGATGATGATGATGATGATGATGATGATGATGATATGATGTTGATGATGATAATAGTAATAATGATGGTGATGTGATGATAATGATAATAATAATCATCGTTCTGCACTGGGTTTCTCCTCACCATGGCATAACGTTGACTTTCATGGCCCCCAGGACAGCAGCAGCACAATGCCTGCGCCAGAAGTCTCTGAGCGGAAGCCATTTATAGCAGTCTTTTCTCGCACTATCGACTTTCTATCCATGGCTTCCTGTCAGAGGGTGCGCGGTTTTTTGTTTTTGTTTTTGTTTCGTTTTTTTGTGTTTGTTCTTATATGCTGAACTGCACTGGTTGAACGAATCCCTTGATGGGAGAGAGAGGGGGGAGGGGGGAGGGAGGGAGGGAGGGAGAGAGAGGAGAGAGAGAGAGAGAATTATATGAATGAATGAATGGATGAATGAATATGAATGAATGATGTATGTATGAATGAATGAATGAATGAATGAATGAATAAATGAATGAATGAATAATTAAATTAAAAAAAAATAACATTTTATTGAAGGAAAAAAAGCAATATGATGGGTTTTTTCATTCAGCTGTCTGTCAAAATAAGAGAGAGAGAGAGAGAGAGAGAGAGAGAGAGAGAGAGAGAGAGAGAGAGAGAGAGAGAGAGAGAGAGAGAGAGAGAGAGAGAGAGAGAGAGAGAGAGAGAGAGAGAGAGAGAGAGAGGACTTATTTTGTGTGACTCCCGGGATGCTCAGCTGTGGAACGCACAACAACAACTATAACAACAACAACAACAACAACAACATCATTAGAGGAGTACTATCTTTTGGTAATTTCGGGCGGTTCTCGTCAGTATTATAGAAAACATCATTTCGTAGAGCATTTTACCTGGAGAAGTCTGAAATTGTGTATTTTTCCCCCTGTAACAAAAGTTAATCAGAGAGTCAGATTTGTATACCGTTACACTGGCTCTAATTATGTACTCGCAGATATATATAACTTTATACCAATCAACCAACCCACCCACACATCCAACCACCAGCCAACGACCCACCTACTCACCTACCAACTAACCAACCAACCAACCACCCACTTACCAACCAACCAACCAACAGCACCAACCAACCCGCAAGCAAGCAACCAACCAACCAACCAACCAACCAACCAACCAGCCAACCAACCAACCAGCCAACCAGCCAGCCAGCCACCCACACACCTACCAACCAACAACTAACCACACACGAATGAGGTAGACTGACTGAATAAGGAACAGGATCCAATACCACCCAGCTTCGGTTTCGGATGCTGCACATTAGGTCCATTGTCTGCATCAAAGAGTCAATCAGCCAGATCCTGGACAATGAGATTAAGAACCGCTTAATTGTTCGTGCGTAGTTTATCGTACCGTGAAAAATCTTTCGTATGTTCTCAGAGGTATGGTGACTTATAGTCTCCCTTGATTCACCAAATGGGTAGGCTAGCATGCGTAGTTTACTACATAGTGAAAAAATCTTTCGTATGTTCTCAATGGTCTGGTGACTTATAGTCTCCCCTGATTAAAAAAATGGAGAAGGAGTGGGTGGTCTCCCCTCTTTTCATTAGATTTGCCCTAGGGATGGTTTATTAACACGTTTGTTGTTTCTGAGAGGCACTGCAGAAATATACAACACAATACTCCACTTAGAGCAAAGATAAGCTTAGAGGTTATAGCGTGCTTAGTCAGACGGAAATGATATTAGCAAACACATGCGATGATGGAAGTGTATGGAATGGAGTAAACATCACCTTTAACTCCAATCCCCTGAAAGCCCTTCGGATGAGACTATAAACCGAGCCCCCTGTGGGTGAACGCACGCAAAACTTCTTGTGCACACTTTTTAAACCCGTTCTGCATTTTGGAAGAGTAGGCCATCTGTGCTGACAAGAACGGGTGACAGAAAAACATTTTAAAAAATACTGCATGCACAATGCTATCGTGTTTAATGGTGGACCAAAACTGTGGAAAGCTCATCTTTGATGAACCTTGGAGCTGTAGTCGAGGAGTATTAAAAATACTCCCCCCAAAACTGCGCCTGGAATTGTCATAAAGTGTACCTGGTAATTTCCTCTCCGTATAAAATATTCACCTATGATTTTTCTCCTCGGACATATAATGGATCTGAAATGTTGCAATCTTTTATGAAAAATTCTTCGTAATTATGTTTTAATTTATTCACTTTTTTTTTCGAAAAATGTGCATCGAGTTTTCTTCTCTCATAAAATGTAAGGGGAATTTTATCTTTTTAAATAAAAATTAGTGGA
>CM060320.1:25127293-25129793 GCA_030674155.1 Stramonita haemastoma
ATCCTCGGTATAAAAGAATAAATAAAATAAAATAGATAAAATAAAATAAATTAAAATAAAGAGCACGAGTGTGGTGTCGTTAAGTGGATTCCTTGTCACTAACTGGTCAGAACGTAACTTTTGGGAAAGTATTTCTAAACTGCTTAGCGCATCGTTTTCTATTTAGCATGCGTAAACACACGTACCCAAAACATTAGTAATATAAAGATACTACATCAATAACCAAAAAAAAAGTAAAAACCCAATCGAGACTGCAAACGTAAAACGAATACTCCCTAACTTTCTCGAGGGAAATCAGTTGTTTTGTTGCTTTTGTTTTTTTGTTTTCGATTTGCGCGCTCACAAAGATGACAGAAATGGTCAGATTTGGAATAGTTTGTCTTGCAATTTGCAGTCTGTGCTTTGGCAGCCCACCTGGTGAAGGAAAGGAGATGGTTATTTTCCCTGCAGGAAGTTTCCAGACCCAGGGAAAAGTTTTTATTTCCTTATTTCCATTGGGTCCGTCCACTTTACAACAGTGACCACTTTACGACACCACAATACGAAGCTATACATCCTTCGGATGAGACTATAAATCGAGACCCAGTGTGCCAACGCACTCAGAACATCTTGTGCACACGTTAAACCCTGTTCAGCTTTTCGGAAGAGAGGCTATTGTGTTCCGGTGGGAACAGGTGACAAAATTTTACGAAAACTACACCACATGGGGAATGGATGTAAGAAAAAAGGCACATGAGTGCTTATTCCATTATCCTTGTTATAAAAGAAAAAAAAACACAAACCTCTGACTGTTCTCTTTTCCTTCGTGGGTTAGTGGTGTAGTGGGTAACACACTCGTTTTAGCAAGCAACTGGTGGCGGGTTCGATTCCCGTCAGTATGAACCCAACCCCTCCCTGCTCTATTACTTCTTCAGTAGGCATCTGGATGTAGTTTTTCGAATGAGCAATAAACCTGCGTGTAAAATATATCTTAGCACACGTGACAGAACCCACTTGAACAAGGAAGTTTTTCTGAAAATATCCTGAGGGAAAAAAAACACCTCTACCATACCATGGAGAGAGAGAGAGAGAGAGAGAGAGGAGAGAGAGAGAGAGAGAGAGAGGAGAGAGAGGAGAGAGAGAGAGAGAGAGAGAGAGAGAGAGAGAGAGAGAGAGAGAGAGAGAGAGAGAGAGAGAGAGAGAGAGAGAGAGAGAGAGAGAGAGAGAGAGAGAGAGAGAGTGAGAGGAGAGAGAGAGAGAGAGAGAGACGAACACAACACAGCAATCTTTCCCGTCTAACCTTTAAAGACAAAGACTTCAAAACCAATCTTCAAGCCATAGATCTCTGTCTGTCTGTTTGTCTGTCTGTTATGTCTTCTTTCTCCCTCCCTCTCTCTCTCTCTCTCTCTCCTCACTCTCTCTCCCTCTCTCTCTTCTCTGTCTCTGTCTCTCTGTGTCTCTGTCTCTCTCTGTGTCTGTCTGTCTGTCTGTGTCTGTCTGTCTGTCTGTCTGTCTGTCTGTCTGTCTGTCTGTCTTCTCTCTTCTCTTCTCCTCTCTTCTCTCTCTCTCCTCTCTCTCTCTCTCTCTCTCCTCTCTCTCTCTCTCTCTCTCTCTCTCTCTCTCTCTCTCTCTCTCTCTTCTGTGTCTCCAAAGACTCAGGTGGGTTTTTCCAGGTCTTGCTGTGTGTTCTTTCACAGGCCTGCCTGAATAGGGCTGCTGCTTCCCTTCAATTAGCCAATAATGGATATGCTGAATGCAAGATCGAATGTGTGTGAGTGTATGCGTCTGTAGTCTGTCTGTCTATTACTGTCCAGTGTGTGTGGCGGGGGGTGGGGGTGGGGGGTGGGGGGGTGTAGTGTGTGTGTGTATGTGTTGTGTTGTGTTGTGTGTGTGTGTGTTGTGTGTGTGTGGTGGTGGTGGTGGTGGTGGTGGTGGTGTGGTGGTGGTGTGGTGGTGTGTGTGTGTGTTGTTGTCGTTGTTGTGTGTGTGCCGCGCCGCTTTGTGTTTGTTGTTTTGTCTGTCTGCCTGTCTGTCTTGTCTGTCTGTCTGTCTGTCCGTCTGTCTGTCTGTCGTGAATGTGCTATCAAATCTGTCACTGTCTGTCGTCTAGTGTCTGTATCTGTCTTTCAACCCTTGTCTGCTTACCTCTCTCTGCTTCTGTCTCTTTCTATGTCTGCCTGTCTGTCTGTCTTCCTGTGTGTGTGCGTGTGTGCGTAAGTGTGCGTGTGCGTGTGCGTGTGTGCGTGCGTGTGCAATGTTTGCACCTACTCGTGCGCATAAGCCCCCTCTCCTCTTGTTTGTTTATAATGATTGATTTTGGATTCTTATCGCTTTCAGGGCAGTGGCAAATCCACACCAAAAGTGCGATAAGATTCAATATCAATCATAAAAAAACAAGACGAAGCTGGAACGACGGTTAAGACATTCATCTGCTTAACAAGTAAACTGTGAGGGTTTTCGGGTTCGATTCCCGGCCTTGCCCTTTTTTACCCCAGTTTGTTGAGAAAATTAATCTGAATGT
>CM060320.1:25134793-25149793 GCA_030674155.1 Stramonita haemastoma
ACGATGTTCTGGCACTGGAGGCATCATTGTCTTGTAAGACTATGGCGTTGCACTCTAGGCTAGGTGTATATTCTGGTACAACGTCGGTTGTGACTGGCACAAACTGTATTAATATATATATATATATATATAATATATTTTAATATATATATATTAATATATATTTATATATATATATATATATATATTATATATATAAATATAAATATATATATATATATATATATAATCATTTTAAAACTCATCTTGTAACTTACCTGGCTTCAGTAAATCGATTCTTTGTTTTTCCGCGAGCTTGTACATACATTAAAAAAATATATGTATCATAGTGTACCAACAACAACAACAACAAAATCAATACCATCCTCTTATGTAAGTCTACTCGCTTGATTGAAAACTAACTTGACCAACTAGTTACATACAGACTACTAGCCCGTGGTAGGACTCTGGCACTCACAAAGTAAGGATACCACGAAGTAGGTCGCGAGCAATCACCCTAATTAGCTCCTCCCCTGTTTTTGTGGTTGAGGGAGGGTGGGGTGGGGTGGTCATACATGCAGAAAGCTCTGGGGAGTTTCAATTATTCAGATCAGGGATTTGCTGAATCCCCAAAGTGGAGGGATCGGCGGAGGGATCAGGGATGGCAGACAGACATGTCGCGGACAGTTGATGCTGCTCCCGATACTGTCACCAGCTGGAGGAGAGTTTTGACAGTAGTATTACTGCTGCTGCGTAATTGCTCAGTATGTGTGTGTTGGGGTGGGGGTGGGGTAGGGGGGTGGGGATTGGGGGTGGGGGGTGGAGTGTGTGCGTGTGTGTGTGTGTGTGTGCGTGTGTGTGTGTGTGGGGGGGGGGGTAGTGTGTGTGTGTGTGTGTGTGTTGGGGGTGGGTGGAGTGTGTGTGTGGGAGGGGAGGGGGGGTGGAGTGTGTGTGTGTGTGTGTGTGTGTGTGTGTGTGTGTGTGTGAATGGTGTGCGTGCGTGCACGTTCATGTTTGTCTATTTAACTTATTATGTTTGTAAGTCTGGGTTTTTGTGGTCTTTTTTTTGCTCCAAGGCTAGAGCTCCAAGGTTCAACAAAGGTGAAATTTTTTGCGTATATAATATAATAAGAAGAATCTATGAATGTATATAGGGTTGAATCTTGTAAAGCAAACAAATCAAAGCGCTTGCGACCGTTTTTTCCCCCCACTGCGAAGGTAGCCACATTCCAACTTCGGCGGAAATAATTCACACATAAAATCCTGTGCGCATGTTAAAAAATAACCTTCCAAACTTTGAAAAGGAGAGTAAGCCACATATAGCCAGTAGCATGGACGACACAAACATTCCCAGCTTGCAATCTGGAGAGAGACATTGGATCCACCATGCTCAACTTGCATAAGACACACAGCCTGAAAAAAAACTCAGAGCAGACAACCTTCAACGACTCCTCAAGAAGTTTAAAGGAGAAGAAGTCAGCCCAGTCACTATGGCCAACTCCTTCCCAATCATGCTTTTTTCTACCACTTTATTTATTTATTTCTTTTATATCAAAGTTAATGGAAAACACACTCGTGTGCTTTTTTTTTTTACATCCAGTCCCCATGTGTATACAGTTTTGTCAATTTTGTCATCTGTTCCCACCGGTACACAATGGCCTACTCTTACGAAAAACAGAACAGGATTTAACGTGTGCGCAAGATGTTCTGCGTGCATTCCCACATGGGGCTTCGATTTAAAGTCACATCCGAAGGACTGTTGGGAAGTGGAGTCTGCACTGATGTTAACTCCAGGAGAAAAATCCTCTCGAAAAGGAATCGAACCCAGGTCGTCAGATTGTGAACGCTATGTTCAGACCTTTGGGCTATCTCGTCCCCCACTTCACACTATTTGCTGCTTCCACAATTATGATGTCAGATTTTTTTTGCAGCTCAATCGAAAACCCTTGCACATGGCAGGTATATATTTTTAACATGTTTGGGGCAAAAACACCACCCAAGTATTTTGACAACGGACAGATCGATTATCGGGACGTTTTGCCTTCCAAACTGGCGCGAAAGTAGAGTCGATGATTATTGGTCAGTCCTGATGGGGCCCTGCGGGGGGTCTGGTATAACTTGGTTCTTCCATCATGGTTTGTTTGATGAAGCGAGAATTTGTATTGTGGATTGTATGTTTGTTGTGGGGGAGTGGTAGTGGTGGTGATGATGGTAGTGTGAGTGTGGGGGGGGGGGGGGGGGGGGGGGGGGTGGGTGGGTGGGGGGTGTGTGGGGGTGGTTGTGGTAGGGTGTGTGTGTGTGTGTGTGTGTTGTGTGGGTGGTGTGTGTGTGGTGTGTGTGTGTGTGGTGGTGGTGGTGGTGGTGTGTGTGTGTGTGGGTGTGTGTGTGTGTGTGAAATGTCAAAGTTATGGTGGTGGTGTGCGTGTGCGTGGTGTGCGTGTGTGTGTGTGTGTGTTAGCTTTGTGTTTAGTTATGTTTATTTTAAAGGGTAGGGAAAAAGAGTGCTTTTTCTTCCTAATCATGGTGTGTACTCACAGCAGAGGCCATGGTAAAAAGAAACAAATAGTGTGTGTTCCGGTGGAGAGGGAAATCAAAGGAAAATAATTCCTGAGCAACAGAGAGGATGTAACGCAGATTGTAGTGGTGGAAAAGTGTGTGATGTGTTGTGTGTATGTGTGTGTGTGTTGGTGGTGTGTGTGTGGTGTGTGTGTGTGTGTGGTGTGTGATTTGTGATGGGTGTGGTGTAGAGGAGAGAGAGAGAGAGAGAGAGAGAGAGAGAGAGAGAGAGAGAGAGAGAGAGAGAGAGAGAGAGAGAGAAGAGAGAGAGAGAGAGAGAGAGAGAGAGAGAATGAATTCCAAAAAGTGTGTACTAAATGTAAGACAAAGGATTTATTTACAGACATGAACTGCACGAACACACACACATGCGTATCACACACACACACACACACACACACACACACAACACACACACACACACACACACACACACACACACCACACACACACCAACACACACATACACCCCATCACACACACACACACACCACCCCACCACACACCACCTACCCCTCCCCACACCTCCCCACCCCTGCACACACACACACACTTCTTCCCAAAACATTGAGAACACAGTTTCTGCCCCTAAAAGAAATACGGTCTTTCCGAACACCTGTAATTAGAGAATAGCAGTTACCACAGTTAGCATGACGAAACCATAGTGGTTACAGGATTTGTCTGTCACTGGGAAAATCAAGACAGGCTATTTATAAATATTCCTCCCTTTCTCTGCTTCCTTACCAGGTGGGGTGTGTAAATTATTTGTTTTCAGCAGGGAAAAAGCAGGGGTTGGGGGGGGGGGGGGTAAAAAGCCAAATTCATGTTTTCTGAAATTACGAAATTCCACCACCCTCCCAACAAATCCAAAGTATTTACTACAGAAACATGAATGTATGTTGATTGATGGTCTAGAGGTAAGGCACCTGCCTAGAAAGGGAAAAGTCCTAGTTGGAAGTGTGTAGTGGTTTGATCCCCGTTTGGGCAAGAACTTTTTTTCCCTCATCCACTGGACCATGAGTGGTGGTCTGGGGGCTAATCTTTTGGATGAGAGGATGAACCTAGTCCCGTGTGTTACACATAACTATTTAGTGCTTGTAAAGAACCCATGGCAACAAGGGAATTGTCCCTTGGAAAATTTTGTAGGAAAAATGCCCACTTTCGTAGGAAAACAAATGCAGTTGCAGACAGGAAAAGAAATAAATAATGGGTGGGGCTATTCTTGTGGCGACATACTCTTCTCATTAAAGGAAAGCAGCCCAAATTTCACATAGAGAAATCTGCTGTGATGTAAAATTTGTGTAGAATACTATCAAATAAAACATCTGTCACCAAGGCACTTTGCTTTCTGCATATTACAAAACGCACATAATAATGACCCTCTCTCTATAAATATCATATATGTTATACATACATATATCTATAAATATATATATATATATATATATATCTTTCACACACACAGACTCTCTCTCTCTCTACACACACACACACAAACACACAACACACACACACACACATCACACACTCACACACACAAACACACACACACAACACACACACACACACACACGCGCGTGCGCACCCTACACATGCATATATTATACACACAAACAACCCCCCTACAGAGAAAAGAGAGAGAGAGAGAGAGAGACAGACAGACAGACAGACAGACAGAGTGCAGACTTTCCCAACACCTGCAATTAGGTAATAGCAGTTACCACAGTTAGCATGACGAAACCATAGTGGTTACAGGATTTGTCTGTCACTGGGAAAACCGAGATTGGCTATATATAAATAGTCCTCACTTTCTTTTCTTCTAAAATAATGGAAAATCTCCCCCCCCCCTTCCCCCAACCCCCTAACCCCCCCCAAAGAAACAAGCATACAAAGAAAGAAACAAACAAACTAAAAGATATTTACTACAGGAACATAAAACAACCCGTCTCTAAAATACACACTTTATGCTTCTACATTAGCACAAAACGCATATAATAATGATATCCCTCCCCCCCCCCCCAACGCCCCGAACGCCCGCACGCACGTGCGCGCACGCACACACACACACACACACCTCACACACACACACAACATCCCCTAACACTAACACACACACACACACACACACACCACGCACACACACACTTACACACCAACACCACCTCACACACCACCACCACACACACACACACACACACACAACCACCCACCCTAACACACACCCCAAACACACACACACACCACCCCCACCCCAGCACACACACACACACACACACACACACACACACACACACACACACACACACACACACACACCCCACACACACACACCAACACACACCAACCCCACAACCCCCACCCCACCCACCTACCTACCCACCCCCCACCCATCCACACACACACACACACACACACACTGTATACACACGGGGACTGGATGTAAACAAAAGCACACGAGTGCTTATACCTTTATCCTCGATATATAAAATAAAGTAAAATAAATAAATAAATAAATAAATAAATAAATAAATAAATAAACACACACACAAATCACAATAATGCACACACAATACATACACACCATCACACACCCTACACACACAACATCTCCCCCCCTCCTCACACACACACACACACACACACACACACACACACACACACACACACACACACACACACACACACACAACACACACACGGAGCCTGAGGAGAGGTCAAATATCCTAGTGACCTCAGGAGTATTGGTGACCAGCACAGGAAGCAAATACCGGCTGCACTTTGTTGCTAAGAGACGCCAGGAGGAATCACACACACACACACACACACACACACACACACACACACACACCACGCACAGCCCGCGCACACCACGCGCGCGCGCGCACGCACGCACGCACGCACGCACTATATAACACACACACTACACTACACGCGCGCACGCACACTCACACACACACACACACACACACACACACACACACACACACACACACACACACCACACACACACACAACACACCCTGCTTTGCCAGAATAAACACTGCCTGTTACGTCGCAGAGCAAACCTGGGGACATTTGAGACGTAGGGAGGGGGAGGGAGAGGAGAGAGGAGAGAGAGAGAGAGAGAGAGAGAGGAGAAGAGAGAGAGAGAGAGAGAGAGAGAGAGAGAGAGTGAGTGTGTGTGTGTGTAATTGTGTGTGCGTGCGTGCGTGTGTGTTTTGTGTGCGTGCGTGCGCGCGCACGCGCGCGCGCGTGTGTATATGTAAAGACAAGATAGACAAAATGACTGGCTGACAGAATGATTAACATACAAACGGACAGACAACAGACAGACAGGAAAACAAGTACAACTGGACGTTCTGGCAAACTGTCCAAGTCTACATCAACTAAAATATTGACAACAAAGACAACGTCTTTGAACGATTGCCAAGATACTACTAACACTTCTTACAACGAAAGATGTATCACCAGAACCATCTTTCCTCTTGGTGTAGTCTAACATTCAAACACCTGTAAATCCTTTTTTCCATCAGAGAAAAAAAAAAGTAATGTAATACAGAGTAACAGTTGCAATTATCTTTGGTTCGGGTTTAATTCAGGGGTGGGAAAGCCTGGAGGTTAGGACATCGAACTCATAGAGCAGTTACGGTAAATGAAAACACGGGTTCGTTTAAAAGGATTTATATCCCCCCCCCCCTCCTCCTCCTCTAAACCCCCTTAGAATTGATATTGGGACTAACTATCGGTACGTGTGCTTGAGTGGCACTTCACAGTCGGGGGTCACTTAGTTACAAGCTCTGTAATATTTGCTGTTTATTGCTTTTTTATGTATGGCTCGTAACTCACGATGGATTTATTTGTTTATTGAGATTATTAAAAAAAAAAAAAGTGTTGGCATTGCTATTGGTACTCCTCCACCGCCCTGAAAGTCCTTCAGGTGACTCTATAAACCAAGTTCCTGTGTGCAAAATAAAAAAAAATGTTGAAACATCTCACAGACTTCGAAACCCATTATCATCGATATAAAAGAATAAAATAAAATAAAATTAAAAAAAACAGTTCACCTTTACCAGAAGACTAGGCCAGCTACTGTGATCTGCAGAATGAATAGCTTGGCATACCACCAGCACCTTGGTACGCGGAAAGAAGGGCTAAGGCAGAATATCTGAAGAATTCGAGGCAATTTCCCACAACTCCGAAGAAGTTATAGAGAAAGTAAATCTACGGCTATTTCTTGCTGGCCTCCAACCCAATCCGATCTTGTTGTTAAAAGCCTCATCGACCACACAGGCCATACCCTGTCAAGAGAGGACGATAAAGATGTAACTATACAATTAAGTTTACAGAGTTTCTGGGGGGAAAAGATAGTCAAGTGGACCAACCAAGAAAGCAGAAAAACAGGAAAACAGAGAAGATGAGAGGAAGAAAAGAAACAAGGCAGAGACTAAGAGAGGGGACAGAAAACAGGAAATTCCTAGCACAGGGTTTCCGGAAGGTGGGGGTGCTTATTTATACTGACAGCCCCCCACCCCACCCCGGCACCCCCACATGGGGCTTTTGCTGGGCTATCTAGACAGATAAGTACTTAGAAAAAAAAAACCCCGTGTTGTTTGTTGTTGTTAGGTTCGGAATATATAACAAGGAATCAAAGGGAAGAGGAGTACACAGACCCACTGAAAGGATGTCACTGTGATGTTCCCAATATCAGAAAAATATATTGACTTCAGCAATTGATTAATATGTATATAATGTATATAAAATATTAAAAAAAACTTTAAAACGTATTCCATTTTGAGGGTTTCTACTTTTTGTGAATTGTTGTGATTGTTTTCATTTCTTGTTATTGGGATTTTAAGCAAGGCTGAGGCGCTATTACTTTTTCCCTTGTTTTCCGTTATGATCTCCCGTTCCAAAAATACTTATAGATATAAAAACAAAAGGCACATTTTGACAGGAGAGGGAACAAGCGCCCATTTAACCTTCAGAGTGCTTGGGGCATGCATCACAGGGGAGACAATTCACCTTGCACTTTGTTGCCGAGAAACGGCAGTGCAAATGACACAGAGGCTTGCATTGCTCTGATAAACATTGCGTGCTGTGCAGGAGACGAGAGAAGACGGGGGGGGGGGGGGGGGGGGGGGGGGGGGGGGGGGGGGTTAGAGCAGGGGAAGGGGGGGTCAGGGGATAAGTGAGAGAGAGATAGAGAGAGACAGACAGACAGACAGACGGACGGACGGAGAGAGAGAGAGAGAGACAGTCAGACAGAAAGACAGACAGACAGAAACAGTGAGAGACAAGGAGTCATGGAGAAATGCAGAGAGAGAGAGAGAGAGAGAGAGAGAGAGAGAGAGAGAGAGAGGAGAGAGAGAGAGAGAGAGGAAGAGGAGAGAGAAGAGAGAGAGAGAGAGAGAGAGAGAGAGAGAGCATCGACTTTTAGAACATAGCTGCCAATTTGCAGGCAGTGTAATCTTCAAAGGACCCGCTGGTCGGCCTTGAACGGGCAACGCTAAGGTCAGCACTGCTTACATCCACACCTGTATTGATGCCTGCCTGCCCCCTTTCCCTCTGTCTCTCTGTCTGTCTTCCTGTCTGTCTGTCTGTCTGTCTGTCTGTCTCTGTCTGTCTGTCTCTGTCTGTCTGTCTGTCTCTGTCTCTGTCTCTGTCTCTGTTTTCTCTCTCTCTCTCTCTCTCTTCTCTCTCTCTCTCTCTCTCTCTCTCTCTCTCCTTACAAGCATACCTGTATCGGTGCCTCTTTGTCTCTGTCTCTCTGTGTCTCTCTCTGTGTCTGTCCGTCTGTCTGTCTGTCTCTCTGTCTGTCAGTCTGTAAGTCAGTTGGTCAGTCAGTGAGTCTCTCTCTCTCTCTCTCTCTCTCTCTCTCTCTCTCTCTCTCTCTCTCTCTCTCTCTCTCTCTCTCTCTCTCTCCTTAAACCATACTTGTATCGATGCCCCCCCCTCTCTCTCTCCCCTTTTCACGTCTCTCTACTTCATTAGCGAACATGCAAGCTCCTGTCCAGTCACCTCTCTTTCCTATGCCCCTTACAAGCACGCACGCACGCACGCACACATGCGCGCGTACATCCACTCATAGTTACATACAAAGTTTGCGCACTGACACTTACAAGCAATAAAACAAGCGCGCACGCACCTAAACACATGCATTCTATTTGTCTCTGTGTCTGTCTGTCTCTCTGTGTATCTCTGTCTTTGTCCCTGTCCCCCCCCCCTTTCAGGTAAAACATGATAATATTGTGTTTTTTCCTCTTTAATCAGTTATAATGGTTACTTGTGTATGCTTTTGTTTCAAAAGATATGAATGAACCTATTGCAAAATCCCAAGCCCAACAAATGTATTGTAGTTCAAGGCCAATGTACATTAAATCATTTCAGTTTTCAGTGTGTTCAGTGTTCAGTGCTCTCTCTTCTCTCTCTCTCTCTCTCTCTCTCTCTCTCTCTCTCTCTCTCTCTCTCTCTCTCTCTCTCTCTCTCTCTCTCTCTCTCTCTCTTCCTACTACCCCCACACGAACACAATTTTCCGGCCTTGGTTTCTCCCATCTCTATTCTCATGCCCACCGAACAGTTCTGTCGTAGGCTAATATTGATATTTCATAGTAATAGAACCCTGGTCATACCTGGAAACTGCTGAATGCGATTGCCACGGATACACACGCAATAGCCGAAGTATTAGTTCCAGCTTATCAATGTGTGACCCTTCTGTACGGAATGTATATTGTGTAAGTACACGCACATGTACACGCACGCACGCACACGCACAACGGAAGATACTACGACTACGACTACACACACACACACACACACACACACACACACACACACACAACACACACACACCGCGCGCGCCGCGCGCATATTTTGTGTGTGTGTGCGCACGCGCGCGCGCGTGTGTGTGTATGCTGAGTTTTTATGTTTTTGCAACCTACAGAATAAAATAATGGCTCTTAAGCTTGCATAGGTTTGCTTTATCATTTGCATTGGTCTGTGTGTATCCAGTTAAGAGGGAATAAGAATTTGGCAGGACATGCGGCTGATTAGGGGGATCGTAAAAAAACCCCTGCTCTTACATCCACCGAGCACCACTAAGATTCAATCTCAGAACCACCAGGAGAAGAAACCGATAGTTTTATCCTCTTGGTTCTTGCGCAAACCTATGAGGCATTAGATAAAGACACGAAGTAACTAAAGTGTAGAGGCAGACTGAATTCTCAACCGTAAGCTGGACGGTACAAGAGCTAAGCACTCAACATCTAAATCTAGATCGACCTCTCTGAATTAGAATAAGAACAGTTTGATTTTTTCTTTCTTTCTTCTTATTTATTTTTTTTTAGAAGAGCAATGACTTTGTTAAAGATTTACACAAGCAAACCAGGAAGCAGTTTTTTTCTCACAAAAAGAACAGCCCCCCATCCCCCAACCCTGCTCTCCACCAATTAGTGTCTGGGTGACGAGAGGTTTTGTGGATTTCTTTTTCCTGTGAAGAACGCTTCCGGGTTGTTGTTACATACAGGCCGCATTCAATCGTTAGATCAAATGTCATGAATTGTCTTTAAAATAGACTGGGGTTTGGAAAGTCTTGTCTTCTCATTCTTGTAGAACAGGTTGAAGGTCCGGGGGAAAAAAATTGTACTGTGTGACTATAGTTTGTTTCAAAGTTTAAGGATTTAAGTTGTCATCAGACCAAAATGAGAGACTTTTGGGGGGTATTGTTTTCGTTCATCGACTAGAACTCGGACCAATGATGATAAAGACTATATTGCGTATGTGGCCGTTTTTAACCATCATGAAGGTAGCCGCATTTGGATGCGGGGGCATGGCGAGATAGATGAAAATGATCATCACTCATTTTTAGGATTGTGTGTCTATGATGATGACCCTAAGCTTGTCTTTTGCGAATCGGAGGCTAGTGGCTGGCAGATATTTGAGAAGATACAATGTTTACTAATCTTTTGTTTTAATCAAACATCAATTCAGAGAACTTCTTCAAAATTGCTTCAGGAGTGAGTCTCGAGCTGAAATTTTCCCCACTGAAAATACACAATTTTTTTTTCGTTTCACAACCGACCATATGTTTAAAAGATACAGTGCGACCATAGTAACTCTTCACTGGGACATTGTAAGTGGCAACCATCACAGCCACTCACACTTGTGAAGGGACACCCACGTCTTCTCTTCAAGATCTCAATCTCCCACTGTTCCGAGGGACGCTCTCTCTCTCTCTCTCTCTCTCTCTCTCTCTCTCTCTCTCTCTCTCTCTCTCTCTCTTCTCTCTCTCTCTCTCTCTCTCTCTCTCTCTCTCATCGCAGACTGCTGATAATTGTTTAAATGGTTTTTCAAGAAGGATGTTCAAATATGTCGCCCCCCTCTACTTCTTGTTGAATGCTCGGCAAACGATGTCTTTTGATCTCTGACTACAAAACAATAGCAGTTAATTACGACTATAAACCTAATTGTATGCATGCACGCACGCAGACAGACATGCAGACAGACACACACACCTATACACACACACCTACACACACACACACACGCACGCACACACACACACAACACACACCACGCACGCACACACACACACACACACACACCACCACACACACACACACACACACACACACACACACACACACACACGCAGGCATGCACACATACACGCTCGTGGGCATGCACACACTGACGCATACACACACGCTCAAGCGCACGGGCACACACACACACACACCACACCACCACACACACACACACACACACACTTATTGTGTTGCTATATACATTTTCCCCTTCATAAATTATCTGCATTTCTGTTCCTGTGGTTGGTTTGATAATTATCCAACCATGATTGAAACAACCTTTTGCAATTATTTCAATACTACGACTTCCTGGTTTGGTTTGGGTTTGTTTTTTGTTGTTGTTTTTTTTAGGTAGGGGTACTGGCTTGTTGAGTTTTGGGGGGTTGAGGGATTTTGTGGTGGTTATTGGTGGGGTTTTTGATTTGTTTTGGTTTTTTTCGTTTGTGTGTATGTGTGTATGCATGTCAGTATGTTCGATTCACATTCAATTTAGTGAATGGTGTGTGTGTGTGTATGTGTTTGTGAGTGTGTGTGTGTGTATGTCCGCGCACGCGCGCGCGCGCGATACGTATCTGTGTGTCTGTTTCTCTGTCTGTGTGCCTTTCTGCATGTCTGTGACCATGTGTTCTCATTTTCTGGAGTATCACCCCCCCCCCCTCTCCCCTAATCCCCTCATGCAGAAGATCAATAAAACCCACCGATATGATCATCGGGTCATATGAACAATCAATAATACCATTGAGGGTTAGCTAGATCCCCCCCAATCATGATCATATCAACAAATCAATATCCTCCTTTAATTCCATACAAGACCTCGTTAACAAACCGCTATCTTAGTTAGCTTGCAGACCCCGCTACACTACCTACCTACCTACCACAGACTACTTATACACAGAGCAATAGACCCCCCCACCCTATGACTGGTATCTAGCCATTGCCACAATTGCTTCCTTATATCTGCAGTCACGGAGGGGGTCCCTCATGGGGATTTGAATAATTTAGTGTAGGGATTTGTCCAATCCCCACCTAGTCTAGGATTGGCCAGTAGGTAGATGAAGGACGATAGGGATGTCACTTTGGTGGTCGAGAGGGTGTATCTTTCTCTCTAGGGGGGGTAAAGTAGGGACTGCTGCGCCGCTATCAAAGCGTGGAAAGAGAAAGCTTGGACTGTCGTTGGTATTAAGGGGTGTGTTGGTATTAAAGGGGTTGTGTTTCGGTCTGCCTGGGTGTGTTTGATCCCTGTGTGTGTGTGTGTGTGTGTGTGTGTGTGTGTGTGTGTGTTGTGTGTGTGTGTGTGTGTGTGTGTGTGTGTGTGTGTGTGTGTGTGTGTGTGTGTGTGACGAGAGAGAGAGATACAGACAGACAGACAGATAGACAGACAGACAGGCAGATAGACAGACAGACAGACAGATAGAGTGATTCCAAAAAGAGATACAGAGACAGAGAGACAAACCAAGGGGAAGAATCGGAAAGTGATTTATCAAGAACCAACAAACAAGAGCAATTTTTAACAACTTTAAGTGACCAATCAGAATGCTATGATATTTTATTTCTCAGAAACAGAACAACAAAAGAACAAAAACGGCTGAAAAAAACAAACAAACCCACACCAATAAAAACTTTAGACGAAGCACAACTAACTATTCCGGTAATGAACAAAAAGAACGATAACATTTTGATTTCTAAGAAAATAGACCAACAAAACACAACATGAGCGTTTAAAACACAAACAACAATGTTCAAATTTGAAACCACCACCAACAACAACACCAGCTAATGTTCTTGCTGTGAAGGATAAAAAGAACAAAACTTTATTTCGAGAAAAACCGCCCCACAAAATTGACAAAAGCAAAAACACAAAGAAGCAATCAATCTGACCCTACCCCCACACCCTTGCCCCTTCCCTAACATGTTGAACTTATGACAATGGTGATTTTTTTTTCCACATTTGTAAAAGTTAATAAGCCTGAAACAGTTAAAAATTGGGGGAGAAAAAACTACAAACAACCAAACAGTAAAAACTGAAATATTTGTTCATTACAAAATCAAAGCAGGTACTAGATTGGGTATTTATTTGTGTGTGTGTGTGTTTTTAAATATTTTTATAGATAGTCTGTCTGTGTGGGTGCGTGCATGCATGCACACAGTTATGTTTATAGTCGTAATTAACTGCTATTGTTTTGTAGTCAGAGATCAAAAGACATCGTTTGCCGAGCATTCAACAAGAAGTAGAGGGGGGCGACTGATTTAAACATCCTTCTTGAAAAACCATTTAAACAATTATCAGCAGTCTTCGATGAGAGAGAGAGAGAGAGAGAGAGAGAGAGAGAGAGAGAGAGAGAGAGAGACAGAGAGACAGAGAGACAGAGAGGACAGAGAGAAAGACAGACAGACAGACAGACAGGCAGACAGACAGACAGAGATAGAGAGAGCTATAGAGAGACAGAGAGAGACAGAGACAGACAGACAGACAAACAAACAAACAAACAGACAAACAGACAGACAGACAGACAGACAACACACACACACACACACACACACACACACACACACACACACACACACACACACACACACACACACACATGACAGAGAAACGCGAGGTGGGAACGGGAGAGAGAAGAGGAGGAAGAGCGGGCAAGAAGAAAGAAGAAGCAGCGATCGACTGTGCTGTAGCTGGTGTAGCAAGCAAATAATAAACACTGCCTGAGTCAATGCATCGATTGGAGGGAGACAAGAAACAGGAAGCAGCAGTATCACCACCAGCGGTTAGCAGCAGCAGCAGCAGCAGAAACATCAGCAGTGGTAAGCAGAAGAAGAAGCAGCAGCAGCAGCAGCAGTGGTCGCAGCAGAAGAAGTAGCAGTAGAAGCAGCAGTGATAGCAGCAGAAGCAGTAGTGGTAGCAGCAGAAGTGGTAGCAGCAGCAGCAAAAGCAGCAGTGGTAGGAGCAGTGATAGCAGCAGAAGCAGTAGTGGTAGCAGCAGAAGTGGTAGCAGCAGCAGCAGCAGCAGCAGCAGCAGCAGCAGCAGCAGCAGCAGCAGCAGCGGTAGTAGCATCACTAGTAGTAGTAGTAGTACTACGAGTAGTATTGCCATAAACAGTTGTTGCATGCAGTCATTAATTATATCATCTGTGCTACCTCTCAGTGGTACCTTGCACGCACTTGCTGAAGTATTTTTTTGGTTTTGTTTTTGTTGTTGTGGGGTTTTTTTGAGTTGTTGTTTTTTTTTGCTTAGATCACTATCTATCGTACAGTATGAGCCCACTGGTAGTAGAGAGGAGACGAGGGGGTGAGGGTGAGGGTGGGGCTGGGGGTTGTGGGGGGAGAGAGAGAGAGAGAGGAGAGGGAGATGAGAGAGAGGGTGAGGAGAGAGAGAGAGAGAGGAGAGAGAGAGAGAGAGGGAAGACGAGAGAGAGAAGAGAGAGAGAAGAGGAGACAGAGAGACAGACAGACAGACAGGACAGACAGACAGACAGACAGACAGACAGACAGACAGATAGATAGAGTAGATAGATAGATAGATAGATAGATAGATAGATAGATAGATAGAATAGATAGACAGACAGACTGACTGACAGTCAGACTGACAGACAAACTTCAGGCTAGAAAGCCAATAGCAAAGCCTTCACGGTTTGGGGATTCACAGATGACAGGTAATAGAGCAGATGAATAGTATGAAAGTAGGACTGGTTCAGAATTTATTGGAAAAACAGAACTCTTCTAACACAATAGCTACCCCTCTCCCCCCCCCCCCCCAACCAACCAACCAACAAACAAACAAACAAAAACCAGTGTCAACAATCGAGTCATCAATTTTCATGGAAACAGCGTAAACAAAGACTTGCAAACAAAACGAAGTTGTCTTGTTCATATGAAAACGAC